>CM060832.1:89050000-89315000 GCA_030762175.1 Metallyticus violacea | reverse complement strand
CTTGATAATAGACTTTTACACCAAAATTTAATATAAAACAATTATTTCCAAAAATACAGATTAAAATTCAAAACGTGTATTAAGGGAAGTAATAATTTGCCACTTTTTATGAATTCCTGTTAAGATGCGTATTCATATTTCCTTAAAATCTCATTTAAAGCTAGACGTTAGAATGTTCCAAAAGAAACATAGGGTTTGATTTTTCTTCATAGCATTGTTTAAACTCGTTCAAACAATTTATGTGTGTACTTGACTAAAGACATACTAAAGCACACATTTTTATATGCAGGTTTGCATCTTGTAAAAGCCGTTTTCGAACTAGTTTGTAAAAAATAAATGAATGAAGGGAATTAAGTTTAAGCAAAAGCTCTCTCTCTCTACTGGTAGTGCAGGCAAAGATATTTCTTTGTTCTCCCGTTCCCTTTACCTTTCTTTATTAGTCACTCACCCGGAATGGAGAGAGTATTTTGCTAGACTTCTACCTGCTATTCACTTTGCTTAGAGAAGAGTCCGGCTGACGCGCGCGCTCTGGCAAGAAAAACATTATTTTGCGTGAGCGATAATCGCTTTATCTGAGCACGTTGAAACCGAACCAGGTCAAAACTGCTCGATCCTTTAGAAAAAGAAACGTTTTTTATTCCTTATGTATAGAAGTTGTAGGTAGTACAAGGTAAGGAAAACTAATACTACCAGCGCTGAACACAGATCTCCTATATGTTACTGTGACCATCTCATAATGTTAAATAAATAAAATAAAGCAATAAGAACCAGACAAGAATAATTGTAGGGGGATAAAGATGTCTTGATTTCATAATTAGAGAAAATAAAGTATAAACTTGAAAAGAGGAAAATAAGATTTAGTGGAAGAAGTAAGAAGTGATAACAAAGTAGCAAACAATAAAAATAGGAAAGGAAGTATAGAATAAAAAATACAATAACTGAAAGAGGAAGAACAAAAGAAGTAACGGAATTAGAGAGAACAAAGTTGAAAGAATGGGAAAAGAGGAAGAAAATTAATTAAACGTTTATTTATAACGTGCTGGAAAAAAATGGGAAAAGTGACGTTGGTAAAAGTTAAAGAGAATGGAGATAAAGTAAAGGAAAGCTTAAGAAGAGGGAAAAAAAGGTAAAGTGAAAAAATCTATAAAAAAGATTAAATGAAAAGTAACTTGAGAATAGGGATGTACAAGAGGGAGGTGAGAAAAGGAACGCAAACAGGAACTGTGGAATGGAATGTAACTATATGGAAAGAGAACAAAAGTATAACAAAAACGGTGCAAATAAAAATAAATTGTATTAAAAAAATGTTATGGCAACATAACAGGAGGACAAGCATCATGATAGATACAATTTATAAATACTGCTTTCGACATGCGGAATGAGATTTACTGCATCTTTTGTAACTCGTCCCGAGATCTCCACATGCAGTGCTGGTGGAAGTATTACAGGCTCAGTAGCGTGAATTCAAGCCCAGTACTACATTAGTAGACACTTATTTCCAATCTGAATGTATTGCCTTCCAAAACACTTTAATAACACTGAACACAATGAATATCTTAGGTTAAGACCTCCGGCGATTCGATCGTGTCGCAACGGCTGCAAACCATCGTACATGCTAAGCTGTCATGCATTTCCATTTGCTTTAGCTAAGTGAATGGAGATGGGAAAAGTCTGAAGTAACAGCTTTAGAACAATGTGCTGCATTATTTATAAAATTGACCGTCAACTAGCGCCCCATCTCCATGGAGTTCTGAGTTCTCATTCTGAAATTTCAATATTGGTAGCCAACCAACATTATCAACATTATTTTAGAATATTTTAGGCAATATAAAAGGTTTACAATCATTGGTGATTTCAAAAGATTTGCCAGGTTTGAACCCACGATCTTGGTTCTACGAGACGTGTGATTCCACTAGACCACCAGGACCGACATGCTTTGCAGAAATTTTATGGAAACCATAAGAAAAAACCCAAAAGAAAAACATTCCAGATCAACCGAACAGATTTATTGAGGCGTTGAATATACTACACGGGAAATTTGAAACTGAATAATAATAAAAAACCCAATTTCAGTAATATAACTGTTATAACGTTTCTAAAAATGTACATTTCTGGAAGAACACGAGTTTTCTATTCTGGATTTGTAAACCTTTTGATGTGATGGAAAAACAGAAGTAGTTTTTAAAATTAGCGGTACTCAAATATTTAGAATTGCGTTTCAAATGCAAAACAGCACGCCACGCTAGACATTATGGGAGTGGCTGCTACTCTATTTGCGGGCAGAGGAAAAAATTGTTTGAGCATATAACATATTTTAAAAGACCAACGGATTTCAATCGCTCTTTATAAAAATATTCTTTCTTCTGAGTGCTAAGATAACACATTTGTTTTACATAGCCTTTAGTATCTTCTCTTTATTCAGGGCGAAAAAAGACACGTACTTCATACTTGAAAATTAGTTTTTGTAAAGCACGTAAATCTAACTACAAATTTATAAAACTTTATAATAGTTTATCCTAATTTTTATTTTTCATAGTTTTATATATATATATATATATATATATATATATATATATATATATATGAAAAAAATCAGCACACAAAGTTAGGTTTGGTAGTGTAGTAACTCCTAGCTACATAGTGAGAGAGACAGTTAAAGAACGCATAAGGAAATGAAAGAGGCTTATATTATTTCTTAAGAATTTAGAGATATACCTTATTAAACGTTATACCTTCTGTACCATCAGTGAAGTATATTTCACCTGCTATTAATACAGTTTTCAATATGAATACCAACCTTACGCTTGTTTACATCTTTGCATTTACAACAGACTCTCTCAGTCGGTCCTGGAGGTGAAGTGGTAACCATACTTGCCTTCTAAATCCCAAAGTCGCGGGTTCAAACCCGACCAGAATCGATGGATTTTTTCGGGCGTAAAAATCCTAAGTATCACTTCCTTCGGAAGGAACTAAAGCCGTGGGTCCCGTGTCGTAGATTTACGTCACGAAAAAGAACCTCAAGCCTGAAAGAAGAGGCCTCTGAGCAAAATTTGTCGGCCGTTTCACGCCCGGAATTGAATGGGACGCTGATGACCTGGGATGTTAAAAAGTGTCCTTAAATAAAACGAATCAAAAAATAAAACAACAACAATGGACTCTCCCCTTTCGTTAACTCAGTGATGACAAGTCTGAACGAACATTAAATTCAAGGCTTCAAGATGATATTCCGTCAATATGTTTTAATCTGAGAAAAAATTACAAAGGAATTTTTCAGTTACTTTTTAACAATTAGAATTTCCCAGCTTCGACATGTCTGTAAAAAGAAATTGAGACAGAAAATAACATTTTAGGCTATGCAACCTGTGATGTTGAATCTGATATTAAACAATGTTTTTTTTTAATTTCTAATAGAATAAATACTTAAGTATTCGGCATTAAGTTTTCCTTCATTCTACATAATTTGGTAAGGCGAAATTTGCCACGTTTTTTTATGATCATAAAGTTGTCTTCAAAAGAAAGTTGACCCTAGGTTGTATCGTAGAGATTTTTTCTATGAACTTTCTTGTGAACATCACACGTATAGCTAATTCAAATTTATATAGCTGGCGTATAGCTTAGGCCGCCATAGACCAAATATGTGATGACAGCATCCCAAAGTTTCATATTAAGCGCAAAGCTTAACTGTTTATTACATACAGTCAGTGACATAGCCAACTAATTGTGTCAATAGCACATGAAACACTGAAAAAAACCGAGCCGCTGTACTCAAAGAATGGTTCCCAACTTTTTACAACTCAAAGGTAAAGTTTTAGTTTTCTCGTTGTAGATAGTAAATGATCTTATGGAAGCGTGGGATTTTAGTTAAACGAAGAATTCAAACATACGCTGGACATTTTCGTTTCAAAATAACCATACTGAACAATGAACTGTCTGCCAGGCGCCTTGTCTATTGCTGTGGGAGTGTGCGGCTTCAAAGAGGTTCCTCGTACATTGACGGAAAGCCCCTCTAAAGGTTGTGCACAGTGCCCATTGTAAGTGGGCCGTGTGCGGTCAATGGTGAATTATAAACCGGAAAATCGGTTTAGACTTTTGTTAGCTATAGACATAGATGCACTTCAGGAGGACATGAGGGTACACTTTAGCTGAAAAGTGTCTCAAGGTGTTTTTTTCTCTGTCTTAGATGTGATGTGATTTGATTTACCTAAGATTTGATTTTTCGTTTAGTATTATTAAAAATATAGAACGAAAAACATTTAAAATGTATTTTTAGATGAATGGATTATTTTGCTAAAATTTATTTCTCTAGCCTTATTTTAACTACAGAAGATAAATGTGGGTATAAGTTAAAAAACCACACATACAAAATGAATATAAAGTTTGTTTGATTGCAATGCCATTCCAGTTATATGTTAGTAAAGAAGGTTAAAATACAAAGTATCATAACGCAATAAGTAAGTGTTATTAGTTTATTTATTTTATAAATAAAGCATTTAACCTTACTTTCATCAAATGGTGGTTCCAGTAAACGTGGAAACAAAATAACTGTTTTTATTTCAGAATTACCAGGCGGTGAGAGTTACAAAATAAAACGTAATCCAGCTATCCCTTTTTTTTAAATAAAAATGTTAATATTCAGAAATTAAATGCTCCTCATTACTATAGAGAAGTATGTGTTTAGAGATTCCCTGGTTTAATTATATCGATTAGAAAAGGAAATATTGTACTTACTGAATTTAGCCCTAGTTCAGTTGTTGGATCATTTGTTAGTAAAAGACGAGAGACTACAATATATATATATATTCTACCTGTAAATATGTACTATATACTATGTAATATAATTTATAAAAAATTCTCACAAATTCTATTTCTGCTCGAAATAAGTTTTCATAACATTTTACCAGTGCTTTTGAAATAAATAAATTGAGTAATGAAAAAGAAATTGTTTTTTTGCAAAGGTTTGAGCAGTAAAAATTCGTATTTGCCAGATAATATAAAATATACAGTGAGCTCTGTGTATTGGGAGAAACCAGTCATCAAGAACGTAAAATGCATGTACAGGCAGCAGCTAATAGTTCATTTGTCAGCGAGTGGTTGTGTATCTCCATGCTTTTATTGTACGCAAATTGTGTGCTAATAATTCTTCGTAATTATGCCACTATATATAGTGTTGAAAACGGGTTGTTATGTATGGCGATTGTTATTTTTCAGTAGCAACTGTGCTCAGGCAGCCCGTAACTAAATATTCTCACTGCATATGCTTGTAAGTGTAATCCCTAATGTGTTTCATTAATGAACTTTTTAGGTGGGAGGAACTAAGAAGTAGCCCTCAAAGTATTTTAATAAAATCATTGTCTATATACAGAGAGTGCCCAAAAATGTATACACAATTTAAGCGAAGAGAAAACTGTGTTAACATAACAAAACTAAATTAGCACAAACAGAAAATGATGAGCACTATAATCATCTTAGACTTTTACAGTTACAACAGTTGCTCAAAATGCCCACCATCAGCATAGATACTTCTGAGTACGTTGAGCTACTGATTGAGCAATGTTTGCGAAAGTGTCCTCGGCGATTGCAGCACATGCCGTTTCAATTTCTTCCCGAAGTGCTGTCAGTATAGCTGGTTTTCTACGGTACACAACATCCTTAAGAGTTCCCCATAGTTAGAATTCCAACGGAGTTAGATCCGGAGAACGCGGAGAAACACAACGCGGTGGAAAACTCAATCGGACTTCTTCGTCCTCTCCAGTGCCTTGGAAAATTGTCATCATCATCAAGGTGTGCAGTACATTTGATGGTAATATGATGGGGCACCATTCTATTGCATAAGGCACATGAATCTTAAATTTGTCTCGAATGCGTGCAATTGTTACTCGCATTGGCGGTTTTGTTCTGTACACACGTCTCTATTGCCTTTGAACTTCAGCAACATTCTCGGTTTTACAATACCGCTTGAAAATTGCTTTCTGCTATTCAAACGATAATCTTGGCTCCATTTTGTTGTAGCAACGCTAGCATAATGTAATGTGAGCTACATTTGTTTACAGAACATCATAAGATAATCTTGGTTTCTTTTGTTCAGGTTAATTTACCTGTCACGTGGCAAAGCTATCATAATATATGTGAGTCACTCTGTTTACAGAATATCATACTACACATTACTGTTGTTTTTCGGTCCAACTTTGAAATATGCTAAATAGATAGCTACTGTGAAAATGTGTATGTATATTTTGGCACCCTTGGTATTTTTGGTTCTTTCGCCCAAGAACTCTAGCGTCAGAATTTGTGAAACTAAATACAATTGCTGGAATACTTGGGATATTTCCATCTGTATTTAATTTTGCAGAGAGCGAAAATAATTTATCCTTTAATATTCCCACTTCCGTGGATTGGGGTGAATTTAATGCATCTTGATTATCTCTATTAATCTCTGTCTTATCCCCACTTTAGAAGCGGTCATTACCCCCCGCGTAAGTGACGGGCTACCGGGATAAACATTGTTAAGATACGTTAACTTTAATGAAATAGTTATCTATCTGTCATTTTTATTTACGCGATGGACTCAAAGGAGTAAAAGAACCGTTCCACTATTGTCTTATCTAAACCACACGCACTTCGCAGCTGTCATGGTTCGGCTAACTTTCTGAAGTGAAAGAGATGTGATCTTCATTTAGGCCGATTATCTTGAATTTATCGTGCAGCAAATTAAGTTTCTCGGTACAGACTTTGCTACAGGAAATTATTCATTAGTAATTACTGCCCACAATTTGTTAACTTCATAACTTTATTACTGGAGAAGATCGTTATTTTAAACATCACTTATTAAGCAGTTTCTTTGTGTAAAAGAAACTGTACATTTTATTACTTTATCCACATCAACAGAATATGACTAATTCGTAGTTCTCCAGCTTTGTACAATACTTTTATTTGTAATATACATTTCGCAAAGTTTATTGTGGTGATAATACTGGGCAATATCAAATGTAGTTCCAAGTGATTTTAAAGAAAGAACCAACCTATCGAAATGGACAAGGGACGAATAAATATGTTTATAACATACGGTATAATTGCTTTCTTTATATAATATGCCTATTAAACTTGGCTCAAACTTTACAGCATGTTAGCTGCGAATAGCTCTATAGGTACCTATTCTCATAAGAAACTCACAACAGTAACGGCTATTTAAGTATTGTGAGTTTATGGGATAAAAATGAATATGTTTTAGTAAAGATAAAATTCAATTATTTCTTTTTGTATCAGTTTACTTATTGTATCAACCTGCTATTATTCATATACGATGGAATAAATCAGTATATTTATTGTTAGCATATTTTTTGCTTAGTTGTAATGTTTGTCAATTCATGCCATTAATGTATAGTTTAAAACGTGGAGTAAGTTTTTGCTCTGTGGGAAAACAGTATATCGAGGGTGCCAAGAAAATGTGCACACACATTCAAAGTAGATGTCTATTTAATACATTTCAAAGTTGGACAGAAAAACAACAATAATGTGTAGTATGATGTTCTATAAACAGATGTGACTCACATACATTATGATAGCGTTACTACGTTGCAGGTAAATCAACAATGAACAAACGTGAGTCACAATTATTACAAATCAACAATGAACAAATGAAGCCAAGATCATCATGTGATGTTCTGTAAACATACGTGACTAATATTACGTTATGCTAGCGTTGTAACAACAAAATGAAGCCAAGATTATCGTTTGAACAGCGGAAAGCAATTTTGAAGTAATATTGTAAAAAAACCGAGAATGTTGAAGTTCAAAGGCAATGGAGACGTGTTAACAGAACAGAACCGCCAGCGCGGGTAACAATTCCGTCTTATAAGCCATTCATACACTCTAAGGAAACAAGGAATTTTACTTCCAATATGATGGTACTCCACCATATTACCACCGAGATGTACATGCGTACCTCCAGAACAATCTTCCAAGGCACTAGATAGAGGCAGCATTGAATTTCCACCGTGTTCTCCGGATCTAACTCCATTGGACTTCTACCTATGGGCAACTCTTAAGGATGTTGTATACCGTAAAAAACCAGCTACACCGGCAGCACTTCCGGAAGAAATTGAAAAGCCACGAGGGAACTTTCGCAAACGTTCAATCAGTAGTTCAACGTACTCAGAAGTATATCCACGCCAATGGTGGGCATTTTGAGCAACTGTTGTAATTGTAAAAATCTAAGATGATTAGTGCTCATCGTTTTCTGTTTGTGTTAATCCAGTTTTGTTATGTTAACAAAGTGTTTTCTTGTCTTGAAGTACCGCCATGGGTGGCCGAGGTCGTTAAATCGCGGATTCGCGAGCGGGAGGTCTGGGGTTCGAATCCCGCCAGGATCGTCCCCTCTGACTGAGATTTTTTCCAGGTTTTCCTCAATCCTCATAAATGGCAAATGCCGGGGAAGTATCCTAAAATTAGGCCTGGAACGTTTGCTTTCTTAAAAATAAATCCTTTCCCAAAATATCATTCCATTTCATGTTTCACCAGTGTCCATCGCCTGTGGTGCCTCAGTGGCAAAAACGGGCGTTAAACAATATTCATTCATTGAATGTCTTGAAGTGAATATACATTTTTTGGAACCCTCTGTATATCCCAATATATGTACATATAATATACACATAGGAGAGAAGGAAACCTAATACATTCATTTGCACAAATTATAGATCTATAATCACAATTAAGCGTTTTTGAATAATTTTCTTGATACTGCTAATATTTACTACATTTTCCATATAAAGGAAAAAAATCAGTTACTTTTTCATTACAGTATTTTAACATTTCAAGTTATTGTTAACAATTATTTTGTCATAGCTTATTCACATTTTACATGAAATATTTCATTGCTTTATTAAATTTAATTTGAAAATCCCTGATTTAGGTAGCCATTACAAAATTAATATTCATTGAAAAAAATAAAACATTAATAATTCGATGACCTTATATGTTAATGTTCAATTTTTTTACCTCTATGGGTGGCTGAGGTCTTAAGGCGCGGACTATGCCCAGAGGTATGGGTTTCGATTCCCACCAGGATGGTCCTCCCTGACTGCGATTTTTTCCCAGGTTTTCCCCTGGCCTCATAAATGGCAAGTGGTTAATAGGTACCCTAAACTTCGGAAAATAACACTTCCTTCCTTAAAAAAAGAAAATACATCCTTTCCCACTTTTATCATTTATCATATCATTTATCGTGTATCATCAGTGTCCACCGCTAATCCAACGTTTACTTTAAATTAGATAAATAAGCTATACAAAAGATACTTGTTTCAATGAAATCATAAACGATAATATAAAAAAGTAAACAGTTGCCATAAATGGTAAACAGTAAAAGAATGAATTAAAGAAAAGATTGATGTTTCATTATTCCTAGATTGTGCACTGTTTGATGGAATACTTTTGGCTACAGTCTGCCAATTTTCATATCCGTTCAAAGTTGTGTTAATGCACAATACAAATTTATTTTTAGGCAATGAATCGGGTTCTGTTAATTTCATGAATAATCTATTACTAAAGTATATTCATAAATATGTTAATCTAAGCTACCACATATAATAATCTAGAATTTTTAAAGTAGTTTCATGAAAAAATATACTATTTTAAAACAAATGTGATATTTTTCTAGAAATTATTTAGTAGATGTTTTTGTTTATCATACTTAAGAAGGGCTGTATTCGCTTTCCCTCGATATTGTATATATACTTTTAAGCCTGTTTTTTTTTCTATTTTTCCCCCTTTGATCATGGCTGGAATATATTCATTTAAGTAATACAGTTTTTAAAACGATAGTAAATGGCAGTTGTACACATACAATATGAAAAATAAAAGTTAATTTATATATATAATTATTGCTTATATGAAATTGCATAACAGAATTATCTTCTTAAACTGTGTAAACGCTTTCAGTTTTGACAGAGCACAGTTTCATATAGAGTTAGCAAGTTAAACGTATTCTTTAGTTTGAAGCCGCAATCTTACGCAAGCAACTGAAATGTGCTATTGTTGGTTCATGCAGAAGGTAAAACCGTTTTCTAGAAGGGCTATTCACTTTCATTCATCTCATAGAGAGGAGGTTACTGCAGTGTAGTTCACTGTTGCACTAGCCTCCTGCGGTTCCTTGTGTTTGCGAAAGTGGGGAGATGCGCCGCTCTGAAGGAATATCTTCTGCTCTGATGGACGCCTTTAGTCCATTGTGAGGAGACGAGCCCTGAAATCTTGCAGTCTACTGTCTCGCAAATACACAAACATTCACAAATATACACATCACATATATTCCTTTCGGTCGGGTTTTCTTGTTTCTCTTGTTCTTTGGCATATTCTTTTATTCATAAGCTACGTTATTCCAATGGAGGTTTATGCTGCGCAAATGTATGGCAAATTTACCACAAAATTAAATTTTGGAGAGAAGATCGACCGTATTGCACTTAATGTTTACAATGAAATAAAATGTTAAACTATCTGCCACTGTGTCCTATTTGACTTCTTTTACGTGCTTTTCATGCTTTGGTGCACAATCCGCTTCTTCTTTAGTTCCTTTATTAGCTTATTTTTATTCAATTTTACAATTTTGTATGAAAACATGTAAAAAGGAGAAAAAGGGAAATATGTAATGTGAGGAATGTGCAAAAATAATTAAAAAAACACAGCATTTATTTATATTTAAATTATTTCGCAATGAAAGGTTGTCTAGTTCAACAACACATATATCCTGTAGGTTGATATTAATCGGGAACAGTTTGAAGCACACCTTATAAAAGGATTCGAAGAATTCATTGGTTCATTTTATGATCCATTACATTATTATTTTATAGTGGTAGAGCAGACCATATCAGTGTAATAAAACAATGACTTTCCGCGGAAAGTACCCAGTAATTAACTTAAGATTATTGGGTTGTGATGCAAAATACATGTATAATAAAGTTTTGGATGTAATTTCAACATGCACGTGGCGCAATTATAAGAGTACTGAGAAGCAAAACTAGAAAACAATCCTTAATAAAGTTATATAAGGCAAATGCAGCACCAACATTGTTATAACTTGAACAGCAAAGGGTATAGTTAGCAGAAATGACTTTTTAAAGACAAGTTGCCGATAATAAAAAAATTGACAGACAAAGAAATACCGCTACGGGTAGCCAAGGTCGTTAAGATGCGGACTCGTGAGCGGGAGGTCTGGGGTTCGCTTCCCACCAGACCGTCCTCATTGACTGAGTTTTTTTTTCCAGGTTTTCCTCAGTCCTCATAATGGTAAAGGCCGGGAAGATACCCTAAACTTAGGCCTGGAACGTTTCCTTCCTTAAAAATAAATCCTTTCCCAATATATCATTCCATTCCATGTATCACTAGTGTCCACCGCCTGTGGTGCATCAGTAGTAAAAACGGGCGTTTAACACTAATCAAAAAAAGAAAAGAATTGTAGATATTATTATTGTTCATATGAGATTGTTGAGCCTAATTGCTTTTAAAAATGGTTCACTCAGCTTCAATATTCATAGCAAATCACATTATAACATAACAAGTCCTTTTAAATCAACATATTCTATTTTTACCTCTAGAGTTTCAGGCATTTATATCGTAACTATTTTTCTGTAGTTAAGGGCGCTTTCACATCACTTTTGCACATGAAGCATGCCGTACTTACAAAAATCCTTTCCAGCGAATTCACGCTATCACTGATATAGAAGAGACCTTTTCAAAGCCCTAAACAAAATACAACTGAAGGTGGAAGGCCTGGACTGTTTTTTTTTCTTTTCCATTTATTTATTTATGGACGCTCTTTAACATCTCAGGTCATCAGCGTCCCATTCAACTCAGGGCGTGAAACGGCCGATAAATTTTGTTCAGAGGCCTCTCTTTCAGGCTTGAGGTTCTTTTTCATGCCGTAAATGCACGACACGGGACCCACGGCTTTACTTCCCTTCCGAAGGAAGCCATACTTAGGATTTTTACGCCCGAAAAAATCCATCGGTCCTGGCTGGGTTCGAACCCGCGTTTTGGGTTTAGGAGGCAAGTATGGTAACCAGTACACCACCAGGACCGACGGCCTGGACCGTGAAATCTATGACTTGGCGGGATTTCAAGTGCCGTGCTATAACAAGAAGCCATACGCCAGTTCATACGCTAGAATCCGAACGGTACACACCAACTTGATTGTCTTGTTTTTAGCTTTAACCAACATCATATTGAGCTATGTCGACACAAAACTTTTGTAGCATTGTGATAATTAATCTCTATTTGTGCTTCAAGTTAAAGAATTCATGCAATGACTTCATTACTGGTCACAATTAAGCCATCTGTCATAAAGGAACAGAATTTGTAGGAAATGAACACGACCATATTCTATCTACTTCTCTTGTATAAAGCGTAGGCAATACTTTTGGAGTGGCCGGTATAGTACACGATACTTAGGTCCGTAACTTTGTACAGTGTTTCTAAGACAAGAGTACGTATGGGGGCAAAGAAAACGAGTAACTATAAACTGTACCTGTTTCAAAATTAGTAAGCAGAAATGAATATGACACATGATCGTAAATAGTCTTTTCTGTATTGATAGAAAACGAGTCTTTTTTAAACACAGACAAATATAATTGTACATACAGAGTGTCCCTAAAATTCGGTAACACTTTTCTTAATAATTACAACTTTCATCATGTCATGTTAAAGAGGAACTCAAATGGTTTTGTTTTCAATGTTTGATTCACAATATGAGAACCACGTGCAACTCGGCACGGTAATCAACTCTTGCTATACTCTTTGGAGCATATCCTTAGACACAGTGCTGACAACTTAATCAATCCTACGTTTAAGTTATTCTATATTTTGTGGTAAAGGTGGCACATACACACAATCATTTATATACCCCCATAGGAAGAAGTCACAGGCAGTTGGATCCGGGGATCTGGGAGGCCAATTTTCATAACAGTTATTATTCCTTGCTCGTCCGAACCAGCGCTGAGATCTTTCGTTGCTCAGAAAATCACCAACGTCGTCATGGTAATGAGGTGGGGCCCCGTCCTGCTGGAAGTCGAAAGCTTCTTGCATTTGTTGGAATACCAGTACTGGTATCATATCCAGGTACATATGTTCTGTTACATTGTTTTCGGCGAAAAAGAATAGTCCGTAAATTTTCCGCGGTGACGTTGCGCAGTAAACGTTTACTTTAGGTGAATGACGCTCGTATTCGAGGAATTCATGAGGATTGTGGGTACCCCACACTAGAAGTTGTGTTGTTGACTTTGCCATTTGTCGCTTCGTCACTAAAGTTATGCTGTTCAGAAGTCGTCATACACTTCCACCCATTGTTGCACTCGAATACAACACTCGTAACGCTGTTTGTCATTTCGTTTCAACTGTTGCAAGAGTTGTAATTTATACTTATTCTCTCACGTAGTGTCTTCCAAACTGTCGTAGTGGTACTTGCAGCTCATGGCATGCTCTACAAACTGATTTTTTCGGGCTTCTCACACGGTTAACGGTTTCTACCTCACTGTCTGACAACCTTTTCTTAGGACACAAGCAACCAGTACTCACAAATTTGTCATGCTAGGCGTAAATAGACTTCCTGCTTGGTACTTCTTTAGCATACTTAGTCCTGAGCCTCCGCATATCTGTAGCACTCTTACATTTGTGGAATTCCATATAGTAAACGTGTTCTTCCCCAGAAATCGCTATCTTTACTAATCGCCAACTGCGGCGAATACAGGAACTAAGAGATTTGGCGGTAAAATCCAAACAAAACAATATGAGTTCCTCTTTAATATGACATATACCAAAACTGTATTTTGTAGGTTTTGTATAATAAACAAAGAAAAGGGTTACCGGACTTAAGGGACACCCTGTATTTACGGAAGTAGGCAATTTGTTAAAATGCTATTGTAGGTGATTGCAAACATACAGCAATTATCACTAAGTGTAAACTGTATTTGTAAACAAACTACAAATATTGAAGTGATTACTCTCTACATTTTCAGAGTTTTACCTTACAGTTTCAGAATGCTGAAAACGTTTCCACACTTTCCCATGTTCCTTTTTAATTAGTCACATTTTTTTGCTTCTCTTGGACTTGCTGAATGATGTTTGTCGGGTTTTTTGTTGCTATAAACAACAACATTAATTTTTATAGTTTCGAACGAAAATTATTATCAGATAGCACGACCTTGTATGTAGAAAGCCAAGACCGAAGGTACACGCTGTAAAATATTTTCCGACAGCCATTTCTACATTCAATTTTCAAAGGTACATTTGTCATTGGACACAATTATAGCTACTTTACTGATCGAATAGAGTCATATAAGTAATGCATTGTCCAGTTTAAGTTCTTATATCATCTTGCAGAGATAATATTATTGATGACTGAAATTTGTTCAACAGGCTTTTGTAAACGCTCAATTGAAGAAGCAATAAATCCAAAATTAGACGTAATGCACTCAAATTGCCATAATGCCACTCCGTTTCTCTATTGGAGAGCTTAAAACAAATAAAATGCATTACCTTCAATTATTTTTCTATCCAAAAGGACCCGCCAAAGGATATATATTACTTTCATTTTTAAATAACGCACAGCAAAACAAAAGTCTTAATTCCAAAATTGTTAATTGATACTTTGAACTCCGAATGATTTTATTCCCGACTGTTTTTCTTATAGCCTATGACGAATTAATAGTGATAAAGCTATATGACAGGTTTAGATAAGCAAAATTACTAATTTATCATTTATTGCTTTTTTAAAAAAATGCATTCAAACAATTTCTTAATAGTATACATTTTATACTTGACGTCACAATGCTGAAGAATGTGCATTAATATAATCGTGATTATAATTAGTTACTTTAAGTAATATAACAAAATTTTTATACGTTTAAAAAGTCCCGCAGAGATTAAGAATGATTTAAAATGTGCACATTTGTTTTTCAAGAACAATCGTGAAAATAGCTTAAAAAGTGTTGTAATTTATTTCCAAAAATCAAATATAGATTAAGATATAGTTGTAATAAAGGAATTACCTATATTACAACATTTTACAATTTATATTCGTCGTTAAGGATTTTGCGTATAAAACTTATATGAGCGTAGCATTTAAATGTTGCTGGCAGAATAGAATGCTCAACCTAAAGAAATATTTTCCTATTCGAAAAGTTTTATTGCAAGAGAATGGATGCTAAAGAAATACCGTGCACTATTAAGACATAATAACATAATTATTTTTGAACGCATTTTCAATTAGCTACGTTCCCGTAAAAAAGGGTACAGCTAAAATAAATGACAACAAAGCTGAAGGAAGAGCAGTAGCAAATAGAAGGAAAATAAAAAAGCACATACAAAAAGGATAGTGTGAAAGCTGACAAGCGGGTGGATTGGTAGATTAAAAAAAAAAAAAAAAAAAAAAAAGCAAAACATTAGAACAGCAGGTTGCGTCGAAGACAGTGAAAGATTGCCGGAACAATGGACCTCAGGGAATAGAGTAAAAAGGAGTAGGAGGTGAGAGAAAGAGGAAACGAAGGAGAGAATGCTTTTCTGTACATGCCTTTTTGCAGGAATTAATCTTATCATAAAACAAAATCAGAGGCAAGAAAGCAGAAAGCATAAAATCTTTAGCGTAAAAATGTGAGTATTAATTATGGAGAAAAGCTAAGAAAATTGATAAAGAAACAACCTTCTCCTTCCTAAAAATGAAAGAAAAGAACGCGCGATGAACAAAGGCCACAAAAGATAAAAGAATGTACTTTCCATATACTAAGTTATGCGATTCACATACAAAATACGACGATGGTGTCTACAAGGTAAAGAAGAAAAGATATTCTGATTCACTTTATGTTTCTGATCGCGATTAATAGATCAGAGCATTTCATCCCACTTGAAATACCATATAGGAAATTGTCAACATAACTCTGCTAACTATAACATTTTCTGCGTATAAACACTTTATGCTGTTTGCTACCAAAATAGTAGCATTGCCAAACAAACTTTGTATGTTAAGCCTTTGTTGTTTAGTCTTCATACTAGACTATTCTATATGTACCATATGAAGCCTGTCTAGGCCTGGCAATTGTTAGGCAAATTTTTTTACTATCTGAAGAATTTGAACCTGGTGAGGATACTATCATTGGACAACTCTTGAGTTAACGTTTGCAAATAGCAGTTGATAAATCAAGGCTATCACGGAGAATGCCCCAGGCGTTGCTAACAGGAAATGTACTAGTATATATGAGAGTATGACGACTTAAAACGTGTTTTGATGCAATGACTTCACCAAGCACGTACGGTGAAAATTGCTCCAAAAGAGTTATCTAATGTATCATACAAAAGTTTTTTTACAAGTACAGGATGATAGAAATTGAAGAGAATGAGTAAAACGCTCTATTGCACAAATGCACATCTAATTGAAAGCGCTTAAAACATGTTCTAATGAGCTGTTCTATTTGTGCATATTATGCTACTGCAATAATGCCGCTCGACGGGAGAATTTGTAAAATTAAAAGACACCTCAGTACCTATCCTACTTTTACCAAAAAACGAATGATAATTAATGATTTCCTCAAATATTGGGTAATATTCACATTTACCAGCAATCTTTTACGATTGTTTTCTACTTTGACCCTAGCATATACAGAGCGTCCCTGAATCACTGTCCCTTCTTGATGTTATATCTAGTAGTGTGTATGGCGCGCCGATAATGTGGGTTGCATGTTATTTCTGGTAAACATTATATTCCGTTAATGGTTATGACTCTTTAAGTATAGTGATGTGTGTGTTTAATGAAAACAAGTTATGATGATCTTGAATACGACAAATAAAAAAAAAAAAAACATAAATGTTCTGAAATTCAATGAATTGACGTATAATATAGGCAATGCAATTTTTTACTAGTATGGGGCGTTTCATGTAGTTACTAATATCATATCCCGAAGGTTTATTTTTTATTCTAAGAATAGGATTGAATAACTTTAAAAAATTCGCATCCCCGAGGGTTTTCTGCTTATTTCTAATGCATGGCCACGAGACTGGTTAGAGTTGAAGGGCCAGTGTAATCTAGTCTGGCAGTGAAAGTAATGTAGTGGTATAATTTTCAGTTCGATTATTAAACTGGGTATATATCACATGTGCTTTTTCGTTTGCATGGTTTAATGTGATGATTATTCCTGATTGCTGCCTTAATTAAAGGCAAAATTTTAGGGATGTGACAATACCATGTAAAGCTCCTAAACGCAATAAAAAATAAAGGTGAATTTTACAGTGAACTGACATTGCATCAATATTTTGACAAAAAAGTCGTATTTTATTTTCTTAATACTGTGTACTGCTGATATATGATATTGATTAATATGTAGTTTTCGTTAGACCTTCCCTCTCTCACTCTACTTTTACTTTGCAGCGGATTTATAAAAGGGTGTTGAAAATATGTGTAAAAAATGGAAGGGAGATTTGGATTGAGTGATGAAAGATTATAATTAATTGTTTGATTATGCATTCTCAGGGTTGATAATTTCCTTGTTCTCCTCTCCGATGATTTTCCGCTAACTTATAATATGCTCCGACTACCTCTTGTGTCTTTGCTGGACTTTTTTTATAGTGCTGAGACCACAGAGAATGAAGTTTACCAGAAACTTCACAGAAGAATGATTAAGTTTGTTACATTGTGAATGAAACACGATTCATTGAAGTCTGTTCCACTGAAATGTGCCACCGTTAGTCCTTGGAGAATTTCTGGTGCTATATGTGCCACTTCTGCACTAACTATAAGCTTTATAATTACTTCACCAGCACTATTTAACATGCTACGAATCTTTGATACTCAATGCTAGTCTTCAGTGAGTATTAATGTTCACTATTGATACTGATACCTCCGACACTGCCTACTGTTAATTCTCTAAAACTGTTACAACTGACGCAACGCTACCCTAAATGAATGACGAAAGATCGCTGACTGAGAACTCCTCCTGAAAACTGAGCTGAACTAATCAGTGATAACTCAGAGTTGTTGCAATAACTGAACCGAACTGAAAAAACTGGTGAACTGAGGCTGGACTGATGCCGGGCAGCAAAATTACAAGCCTAAATAAACAGGCAGTCTGTCGGTCTCCCGAAATTATCATGTCTACATGAGTTTCTGCATGTCACCCACATATACATTTAGTTTCTCCCCTTAAAGAGGTTATCGTCCTGTTATTTCATCCCTGTACTGGCACATGTTTTATTACGCTTATCCTTAACCCAACATGATGAAAATAAAACTCTCTGGCAATATACGAAAGAAATATCTACCCTGCTTTAGAATTTCTCCAGAAAATATCGGATCGCCGTTTGCTTGGGCATTCTAACAAATATGGTTTACGGTGGGCAATAGATTTCGCTGTTCCCATTTCCAGGTTAAGAACAGAAATTAGGGAATATTTCCAATCTGGTAAGAAAATAACATCATGCACATCACTTCAATACATCTACAGAAAATAAAAATGTTAGTGCAATCATAATTAAAGTAGGAAAATGACATAAAATTAATATATTAGTTATCATTTATATGGGGATGGCAATTAATTAATTCCACGTCAACATTCAAATAATTATACCGTACCACTGCGTGTAAACAAATACTTGTTTGCTGTTCGGTTGACCGTACCTCGGAATGTATGTAACGATAAAGGCGTCGTTTTGTATGAGCCGTAGGATTTGTGATGTCACATTACTGCAAGCAACAATGATTTGTCTGCTGAGGTCCTCAATTTTTTGTAGTATATTTGCGACATATCTGTGTTTTAAGGTGTTCCCATAGAAAGAAATCTATGTATGTGAGGTTCGGCAAAAGATGGGCCAGGATATAAGTCATCGCGGCCAATCCACCTCAAGGAAAAATGTCTGTAACACAAGGTCATCATGTGTTGGTGTGTATCCATCTGTAGCCAGTGATGCGTTGGCAGCTGCCGAGGGTTATCAACTCACTATCCTGCAGAATGTCCAAGAAACGTTCACCATGGAGATTACCTTCCAGGAAAATTGCCCCATTAAGATGATCACCATACATTCAGCTTCCACCGATCTGGGGTATGATGCTCGCGGAATCATTGAGGATTGCAATCTTCCCAGTACACCAGGTTGTACTGGTTTACGTCGCCAGCACTGGTTAAGGTAATTTCATATGACCAAAGAACTTTGCGGATAAAATCCGGTTCTTCCTGGAGACATCGTATTGAAAAACATAATTTTGGTTCAAAAGTAATTTTCTACTAAAGAATGTATGAGTTCCTCTTCTGTCCTTGGACTATTCGGTGAATGGAAGTCTCGCTTGTTTGTGCGCTGGCTTTCGCCACATAAGCCAGAACATCTTCCTGTGTCCCATTACCAATGAGATGGAATTTATTACCTCCCACCCCCAAATAAATTATAATTAACATTTTAATTAATTTTATGTAACTTTTCTATTTTAATCATGATTGTAGTGTCATTTTTGTGTCCTGTCCATGTGTGAAGTATTGTGTTAAGATATTATTTTCTTACCAGAGTGAAAATCCACCCTAATGATTATAAAACTTGACCTGACAATGAGGACAGAGAAGCCTGTTGCCTATTATAACATTGATGGGATAGATGAAAACGAAAGGGAAACAGACCGCTATTACTTGGAGAATTGTAAAGCAGGGTAGATGTTTCTTTTGTATATTGCCAGAGAGTTTTGCTTTTTATTACGTAAAGGTAGATGTAATAAACACGTTATGCTGATACGGGGGTGAAGAGACAGGCCGATAACCTCTCAAAAGGAAATAGGTAACGGTGTCAGTTGATATTCACGTAGACATGATAGCCAATAAGAGAAATGAAAAGGGCTTTATGCGAATTCAATACCCAATAAAACTTCTTAAGATGTTAAATGATATTCTAGATCCTTCTAAAGTCATATTTTGAAAGAAAGGATAGGTTGGGAGACTGACGGACTGTCAGTTTTATTTTAGCTTGTAATTTTGCAGCCCAGTATGAGTATTCTTCAGATCACTGGAGTGTTAGTTGTGGATCAGTGCAAGCACCCAGTTGTTGCTGAATAAACATTAGTGGTCAGTTGCGTCAGTTGTAAAAATTTTATAGAATGAACAACAAAGAGTATCGGAGCTATCAGTGTGAAAAGTGAACATTAGTACTCTCTGAAGATTAGTTGGATATAAAAAAATCTGTCTCGTTGAAATATCGTGGGTGTACTAATTAAGACATTCAATATCATTGGTGAATTAATTAAGAGATTCTTTTAGAAGTGTGAAACTTTCTTTAATAGCACAAGATATTCTCCAAGGAATAACGGTGGCCCATTTAAGTGGAATAGAATTTGACAATAAACCTTGTAAATTCCCTTATTAATCTCTTGGACTCCTTCCCCTGTGGTCTTCGGATCACAAAAAGTCCAGCAAGGAAACAAGAGCTAGCCAAGGTAACGTAAGTCAGCAGAAAATCATCAGAGAGGTAGAAATCATCCCTGAGAATTCATAATCAAATCATTAATTATAATCCTTTCAAAGCCCTCCATTCTTACAACCCCCTCTCTCTTATTAATACCCTCTGCAACAATCAGCCTAACTATTGTTGCACTGACTAGTGTATAGAGTTTCGTGTGTCTCCAATCGCACAATAGTGCGCCGGAAGACATGATATGAAGGTAAACGACGTCATGAAAACCGTTGTTGATACAGCGTTGGTGCAGCAGGAAGACTTCCTGCAGCCTCATCAACTATTTGCACTGTCGCTGTTTATCCTTCGTCGGGGCACATTTTCGTTACGTTACTGCAGTATGACGCCCGTGTACAAGAGAACCATTGCTTTATAACTGTTGGGGTTATTTTTAAACAAGATTAATAAGACTGTGTTTCTCGAAACGCCGTAATAGGTCATAATTACGTAGCAATAAGGCACGTCTAAGGTTTAAAAAGCCGTAAGGGGAGCAGGATTTGAACTCGGAACCTGTTCATTAGAAACCCGCCTCCCTAACCACTCGCAAACAAAGCACAGCTGCGAACATGTACGTGAAAGTCGCTAACTTTCTAACTTAAGATGCCCGATTCATAAAGGACAAGAATAGTAGTAATATATGAATGAACAATAATAAAATAATAAACATATGTCGAGTAGTTTGATGTTACATCGGAACTTAATATTATTACACTAAATACACTAGCCTCGTACTCTTGAAGTGTTAGCAATATCAGAAAGCCGGTTCCAAGTAATAGAACTGAAACTAATTAATGAAATGATAAAATTAAATGTGTTATATCAGCGACTTTGGCCATTCCATTTGCGATACCAATTCGAAATAATAGAAATCGATTCAGGGATACCCTGTATATAAAATAAAGTTCTGTTAAATTCATAATACTTAAAGATACCAGTAATCAGTCATTATTAAAATGGTTTAGAGTTGCACACAGAGATCAAAGTTCATATTATGCATTGGAATAAGATATCGAATGTTGGTGTATGATAAACTATATTATAAAAGCATTATATCAACAAATTTATAATAAAATTCTGATATTAATTTTAAACCAATTGATTGATTAAACTTTTTTCCTAAATGATGATATTGTCCGACGACCCCTTTATAAGCAAGTTTTAATTTCTGATATCAAAGACTGTACACGAAAAAGAACACTAAGGTTCTTATGATAGTTATAGTGAGCAAATGGTTATAATCAGATTTGGTATCTAAATCAACGTATGGCTAAATTTTGAAAACTGAAAACCAAGTAAATTGCATATAAAATTTGATACGAGAGATTAAGAGAATGCGAGTATGTTGCTGGCTGGTCTTTAACTAAATATGAGCTACAAAATCTGATCATATATATGAGTTCTGTGCCTATAGCGAACTAGTGTTAATAGCACTTTGCACTAGTCAAAGTGTGACATCACCAAAGTTTGTACAAGTGAGTATTGGTTTTAGTTTTTCAGGAAGAAAATGTTTTAATCGCTGTAGGTAACTAATAATCGAAAAATTGTTGCGGTTTTACAAAAAATGAGATTTATGTTCTTTTAGATCAACTACAAATAATAATAATAATAATAATAATAATAATAATAATCAGTACTAGTAGTAGCTAAAACATGTTATTTTATAGCTTTGATGCAACTGGCAGTAATATTTTAGTAAATATACTAAATTTGTTTATTTGATATTAGTTATTTTTGTTATTTAAACATCGTACAATTTATGGCAAACGATTTTTTGCAAAGCTCTCGTGCTTAATAAATACTTTTTTCTCTTCAGGTTCTAATTGTCCTACATTATAAACGTCTGTATTGAATTTGCTTACAAATCAGAAGTTTTAGTTTAAATATACAGTTGAACCCCGTTTATACGTTTCCGCTTATAGCACTATCTCGCCCATTACGCTCTTTTTATGAGGTCCCTGGACGTTTCATATACATAACGTTAACTTTTAACCTCTTATACCCTTCCAATTCCAGTTATATCGCCTTTTTTCAGGTCGAAATGAGGAAAGATTCCTTATAAATTGACAGTACTGCATTTGAGATGTTTGAAATGGCATGGCGAGGACGATATTGCTATGACTGTACTAAAGGTCGTTACAGCTCGAGTAGATGAAAGAAATTCCACATTCTACCTGAAGAAAATCTTCTTCCAGCAGTGTCGAAATTGTACCTAACGCATGTCTTATAGGACGCAATGCATTTCATCTCCGCTGCATGGAAAGAGATCGTTCCGCAGACCTTCGCCAATTACTTCAATAAGGCAGGCTTTTTTAAAGTAAGATTCTAAACGTAGTTGGAATGGGCTTTTTATCGAACTTCTGTATAAAACTTGTTTTGCTTGGACTGGGGGTTAATTTTATTCTTTTAATTTCTTAGAGACTTGTGTAACGTCGGGTGAAGCAAATACCCCTGTCACAATTAAAAATGACGAGTTTTAAGCAGCTATATGGCAGAAGCTAGGAGATGATAATTGCGAAGATTTTGTATTCAGTTGACAAATCAGAAATCAGCGATGTCGACGATATGATTGCGGATCTTGCTGCCGCGACCGTCCAACACGAAGACAGTGACCAGGAAATTGAATCTGCGGAGGAAAATGTCTCCAAACGAAATTAGCTCTCGGAGAAATACATCTGCTTGGAAAATGAGCTAGAATTTGCATGTTGCATTGCAGCAGCAGCATTTATAATAATAATAATAATAATAATAATAATAATAATAATAATAGCAATACTACTACTACTACTAATAATAATAATAATAGTAATAATAATAATAATAATAATAATAATAATAATAATAATAATACAGCAAAATAAAATATAATCAAAAGCACTGCAATTGTTTCCAAATTCACAAAGTATTTCCCTTCTATAGTGCTATCCCCCTTATTAAGCTTTTAAACCACAGTCCCTTGACGAGCGTATTAACGGGTTTCTACTGTATAATTTGTTGAGAAAATAACGGTGCATTTCATGTAGCTGATAGGTCCTAATGTTTGCTCTTTGGTGGATAGATGGCATTCTAGTTCCAATTAGCACCCTAGAGGTGGAGAATAATGCGGGGACATCTGTGCAAATAATATTTTCTACTACATATTTCACTTCAAAGGTCCAGTTCAACTCCGGTTTTTTAATGTGAGAATTAAATGAAAACCATACGTTGTATTGATAAATAAAGTTTTCTAACTATGATGTGAAAATGCCAAAAGCAAGATCTACGCAGTTTACACGGACTAAAATATTTCAGTGCATTGACTGCCATCGAGGCCCAACGTTATTGAACTAGGAACTATTCCAAGGTATGTTGATTTAGCGAGGCTCGGTATGCTGCACGTATTCGAAAAACTACCGGATGGAATGTTGAGGAATCACCTGTCTGTTGAAGCTGTATCTAATTGCTTTATTAGGTCCCCAACCCCCCGATGAGCCTCATCTGTCAAGTCAAAGAGTCTTTTGTTGCATCATGCCGCATCTTGAATATTTGTATCCATGGCACACAAAAGGAACACCACTTCTGTAAGGTGCCGTTTTTTATGTTTCGTATAATTTATGCATTGGAGCAGACATAGAAAATTGTTCGGGAGAATTAAATACTGAGACAGACTTGTCTACTACCACGTGTCCTCCAATATTTACTTTAGACTTTCATTTATTACTATGTATTTGCGGACTAGATGACTAAAAATAGGATCAAATTATAATAGTAAGTGCAGAATGAATCTAATAATTTATTGATTTACTTTTATTATGTATAATTTATTAAAAACCATATAATAAACCGCCTCCACTGTCTAGTGTTTGTAACTACTTATCTGGAGGTTCTGAGTTCGAATCCGGTCAGGTCAAGCTGTCTGGCTAAGGTTTTTTCCCCCCTAAGTTTTTTCTTATCCTGTGAAGGTGCCAAGGGCTCCGAGCTCATTTTCACTACCAATATTTGCTTTCGTTCTAACCACAGACTAACACCTACTTTTTTGTTGTTTGAATAGTGTTTAACGCCCGTTGAAACTACTGGGGCATCACAGGCAGTGATGATACAACTTTGTCCTTTGAGGAAGGAAGCGTCCCAGGCCCAAGTTCAGGGTACCTCCCCAGCATTTGTCATTTATGAGGACTGAGGAAAACCTAGAAAAACCTCAATCGGGAGGACGGTTCTGGTGGGATTCAAATCCCAGCCCTCCCCCTCATGAGTCCGCGCCTTAACGACCTGGCCACCCAAGGCGATACCCTTACACCTGCAGTATTCAAAGTGCCAAAAAACAGACGTTAAAAAAGCAATATATGATTTAAAAATGAAATATACAGATAAGATTTCAAACACAAAATAAATAATTTAATAATAATGATAAAGTTGTGTAAAGACCTGCGTTTATTGCTAAGTTTTTTTAAATAAATAGTTAAATCAATATGGCGGATGAAATACTACTTTATAATTGATTGCCACTAAACGAAATGAAGAGAAAATATCGACAGACCAAGAAGTATTTTAAACAATAGACAGTACCTAATAATAAAGAAACAAATGACACAAATATTTGGCACAAAAATGTTTGGTGTTATTTAGAGTTCTGTGGCTGTCTTTTAAATGAAAAATGTCAATATTCAGAGATTATAAATTGGGTGTAGACACATTTTATTACGTTTGTGTACACTGCATCGGATATAAACAAGTAAAACATAAAATTGTGTTCGGACAACGTTCTCTTACATTTATCACGCATATTTCCGTTAATGGTCTCTTTGAACAAATGCACATTCCTCATGAACCAGGCAGTGGCGTCTTTTTATTGATAGCTCAAGTACAAATCTTTGAACTGTCCTGCTGCTCAACGAGGACAAGTTGCTCATTCTGCTTATCTCAAAGGAATTATCCTCAACTATGGATGCTACAAGTGGGACGTAAAATGAAGATTTTTTCAAGATTTTAAGATTTCTTCTGGAGCTTTAAGATAATCCCACCAATATTTTTTCTTCCTGTGCCTATAGAACAGATGCTCAGCATTACACCAGGAAAGAATGACCATCAAGAAAGGAATTGATCGCAAACAATGTAAGAAATGAAGCCCTTGTGTTCACAGAGAAAATCACGCTGCATATTGAACTTGGACTTACGAGGGTAGGTCCATAATTACCGACCTCACAAATTAGGATTATCGCCTTCACAAAACCCCCATCTGGTATCACATCTAGTGATGATCTTCAAGTAAATAATTGCAGCTGTAACTTCCGCTTCCCTCTGTTCAGTTGTTCAGATATAGTTGCATAAAGAAAGCTATGAGTGGAAGATTGTGACATGTTCAAATGGAGTTTCGAGCTCTTATTAAGTTTTTAACAAAAGAAGGACATACTCCAAATGAAATTAAACACCGATTGAACTGTGTATATGGGGAAGCATCCCCCCCATACCCTACCGTAAAAGAATGGGCTAAACATTTTCAAATGGGTCCAGAAAGCATTGAAGACGAAGAGCGTGCTGATTAGCCCTTGGAGGTACTCCTGAAAACATCGCTCTTGTGGAAGGAGAAATTATGAAAGACTGGCGGCTCAAAGTTACAGAAATAGCAGCAAGTCCTTCGAATTATTCATGAACATTTAAACATGCATAAGGTTAATGTAGGATAGGTGCACCGCCCTCTAAAGGCCAAGGTCACTCAGTCAACCAAGAAGATCATGGCCACAATCATTGACTTCAAGAAGAGGAGCATCACAGTAAATGGGGAGTACTATGCTGGCCTACGTGCTTCCATCAAAGAGAAAAGGCGAAGAAAGCTGAATGGTAGTGTGCGCCTTCTTCACGACAACGCGCCTGTGCACACAGCTCTTGTTGCAAAGGAAGCTGTCAAGAAATGCGGCTTCAAGGAGAGTTTGAATGAGTTAGTTTTACTTTCATCACTTCAGTTTGCATGATGAACAACGCAGTTCATTATGTTTTGGAATAGTACAAAAATTTAAATAGTTTTTGTTACATATATGGGAGATATGCTGTAAAATCTAAATGGGAAACTATAACTTTAAAACGTATGATTTGACTGTAAAACGGGGGATTGGGAGTTAGTACTATCTATTCTTATTGTCTACCAATTCTGGTTTTAGGTAATAAATGCAGCTCAACATTACCACTAACTAAACCTTCTTTGTTATCGTTAAAAATGACAGTATTCATTGTTGTACAGTCACTCACAGGACGCCTTCCAGTTCCTATATCATCTAAAAAAATCATCGCCCTGAGGTGAACATTGCGGCTCCAATGCAGAAAAATGTCAGCCTTCAATGTCTGTCACAGCTCACAGAGCATGGTAGAATTGAATGTCTTAGAGAGCGATTTTATTAATATATTTAAGTTTAGACACAACTGTTAAAATGATATCGATTGATTAAACTTTAAAGCATTTTGGTTTGCCACAACCAGCATAAGGATTTTGTTAGTGGCTTTAATACTTGAGATAATGGTTTTGCTTATAGTACCAATATTTATGGAATAATGGTTGCAGTAGGGAAATTTTACAAATCTGTTGTGGGGTTACTTTTCTACATTTAGTGCATTCGTTTCTACAGCATTTAGAAAAAAATGGGTAACTACACTTTCGGTCGAAAATGAGTTAAATGCACAGAACGCTCACTTAGATCACAACCACGTCGTATAGAAACCGTGTAAAAATTGAGGAGCTAACAAATATTTAATTTTTGAGTCTTCCTGTTGCCGACATTACTACAAATGTTCCGGATCTTGAAGTTGATGCTGAAGCTTGATAACTTTCGATACTTCAATTTTTCGTACATAACACAGTATGTTCGTAAGTTATTTTTGTATGCTGCTTTTCCAATTTTTCTTAATACATTTTTGAACAACAATCTCAATAATACAGAGCAGTCTACTTCAAGCCAATAAGGAATTGGGAAAAATATTGTAAATTAAATTGTGCTCTTTTAGTTGTACTTTAATTCTAGTCTACTGAAGGAAAATAAAAATGAACTTAAAGAAAATAATAATATTTACCTTTTATTTAGTGTACGTGCCAATTTTTTATTTGTTTATTTTTATTTATTGTTTATAATGATGTAAATTTTATCTTTCCACTCTCGCAGAAGTAGACTAAAAGCTGCACACACTAAAGCCCATCGCACGACCGGCAAAGTACAGAAAATGTGTTTAAATTTTTTCAAGGGCGATACTGAAAATGCCCATCGTTTTCTGTAAAGCAGGCGTCGTAATGCTTAAATACATGCTGCAGCTCAGCTTCCGAAATAATCGTTATTTCTTTTCGTATGTTGTTTTGCAGTTCATCGAATTAGGTTTATATACCCGTCTTTTAAAACTGTCCCATAAAATAATAGCTTTAGTGCTCTGAAATCGAAACGCAATAAAGACAACCGTCCTATAAGCGTATCCTTGAATGACAGCACGTGTAGGTATTTCTGCCGCGGCAGATCCCATACGCGAGCGTCATAAGTTAAAATGTATGCACTATAGTCTTTAAGTTGGCTCCTAAAGTGCGCACGAGAGAAGCCAATAAAATGGGAGAGGTGCGCTAGACAAAATAAAATAAAAGTGATACTGCAATATAGGTATACATATGCCGACCTAAAGGTTTTGAGTTTTAAAATTATTGTGTTGAGCATGAAATTTATATATAAAATTATATATTTCTGCTTCGTGTGTAAATGAGAAAGTCAAGTAAAAGAATTGTATAATGAAACACTGGAATTGGACTTATCTAAGGAGTAAAAATTAGTGAAAGAGACATTTCGTTTTATATTTTTATCTTCTCTTTTTGAAGTTTTTGGGAAATCTGCGAATAAAAATACCTTGATTATTTTTGTATCTGTATTAAAATATTCTCTATTTAAGGAAAATAATTGGAAAATGACCTTTCATGGAACCACAAATAACAGAACGTGGAATAGACATAGCGTTTAAATTAATTTTGAAGCTCAACTAACAGCCTGGGTTGTATTTTAAGACATCTTTAGCAATTTCACATAAAACAAAACTACAAGAATTATTAATACCTGGACATTTAAAGCAAGATGAAGGATCCTGTCATATAGTTAACATTTCCTACAAGCATTGTGGTTCTTTGCTACAAAGTCTTGCTGCAATTGAGGCACATTTGCACCAAAGCAATATGAGTGAAATGGAATGTCAATGTGGTTCCAGCCGACTGCTAAAATATAATTAAGAATTCATAGGACGTTCAAAAATTAGCAAAAACGTTTTAAACGCGTTTATTTGGTGATTACTAAAATATAAAAGTGCGCCATCATTCCAACTGTGTTCTCAAATTTGATAATGCAGCAAAATTTGAAATTTCTTGAATTTAATTGTTCTTTACCATGTTGTCACAAAACGGTAGTAGACTCTCGTGTTTCTGAAGAAATAAAATTTAAATCATAACGCTTATAGCTTTATTAATGAATTTGGCCTGTGCGTTAGCCGCTTTATCCCTTCCAGTATTATCATTTTCTGTCGCTATGCTCACATAGGTTGGGTTGTCAGATATTTTAATGTTTTTGTTTTTTGCAGCCACCGTTACCGCTCTGTATCGAGTCAAACGCTATGCATGCTGATGTGCGTGACTCATGCCGCTCTAATTGTGCAGAGGTCAGCTGTGCTACCATTGGAGCCGGAGGTCACATCCTGATTTACATCACCAAAAGTTACCGGACACACGACCGGAACAACTCAATAAACCGATTGGTTAGCCTGACCGCGATAAGCAAGGTATTCCTTTAGAATCAATAGCAAGTATTCGAGGAACTAATTGAGAGATTAAAGCTATTAGGGAACTTGGACCCTGGATATTCCTTTACTGTCTTTCTGCTTTCTTATCGGAATTCCGTTTTTAAGGAAACGTGGCGGCATTGATAGAAACTTCGGTGAAATATCCCCAAATGTTTGGGAATAACGACATACCCTTCATTTTCTTTTAAGATTTTAATCTTACTGTTTTAAACATAAATATATAAATAGTACTCATAATATCTGAAAGGTGAAAGTTTCATGTAAAAATAAATAATAAGGAATGTTTTAAATTAGCAAACATTTGCAAAGAGAGCAACGTCAAAATATGTAAGAAAGAAATTCAAAACTATGGCACTCCTTAGAAAGAATTATGATGGATTTATCAATGATGTCGAGTGACCGCACGTTGGGCGCCAAACTATGAGATGGTTTGTCGGTGGTGTTGTCGTTGTTGTTCTTCGCCTCACGTTGATGATAGCCAAATTATGAAGCGGTTTATTGTATGATAGTTGTTTACGCTTCGATGACAACAATTTCTCATGGAGCTATTTCGTTGATTCGTACTCAACAGGATAGGAGAGGAGACCATTAGAATAAATAACCACACGATGAAATATAATATATATGGTAATTTATTATGCTGAAGATCTCTCACGTCCTTTTGCTTACGATAGAATTGATCTACATATAATATAAATTTTACTGCCGTATCTTCCTTGGATATGAACTGAATATGAAAAACGCACCTGATACAGAAATTTATTTCGAATGCCTCAGCATATACCTCGTTGCGTATAAAACTGACAAATGCGTCAAATTGCGTCTCGTGGCGCGTAGGCTTTAACGCGAGTGAACGCTCCCCGGAAGAATACAACTATCTGTTTTCAGTATATATAATTGTATGCTTACCATAGTTACATTTTAATTTTTAGTTGTCCTTAAATAGTGTCTATACTGTCTACTTAATATTAAAAATTGTACATTGTATAAAGAGATGAATTTCATATTTATTTCAGACACTTTATTATTTGATCCAGAGTTAGGGTCTAGCGCATTAGCTCGTAAGGCCAATTCTATAACTTTTTAAAGGTTTAAATCTGCAATATAGAATTGACGCATTTTTAGTTTTTCTGAATATTACAATTCAGTTCCAGTTTTTGTATTTGCATGTTCTGGTTATTCCTCGTTGGTTTGTTTTGCCCTGTATCGTTTGTGAAATTAACTTTACAATGCCTATTGCATTAAATTAACTGCTGTTTTATTTGATAACTAATAATAAATTAAAGCTCACTAGTTAAAACTGGCACTTTATTAATTATTTAATTCATTCATTCAACTAAGTGCTGAAAAATTATACATTCTGCACGGTTGTCTATTAAAGCGGCCCTGGCTACTACAAACAAATAAATTAAATATAACAAATACGTACTTAGTTTAAACAATTACACCATTTATTATATAATGATAAACTATAATTATTTTAACTCTCTCTTTCTCTTTTTTCACAGTACCCTTCCCTGTATTTCTATTTTATACAAGTCTTGTCCTAGATTGTGGCAGTCATTTGTAAAAATGTTATTCAGAGCACACACATAAATGGAAAACACCGTAAGATAACCCAAACTTAAATCTGAAATGCTTTCTTCCTTAAAAAAAGAAGTTCCTTTCCCATCATATCAGAATCCATCACCTATGATGCTTCAGTAATATAACCGTACTTTAAACACTAGTAAAAAAGCGCGCGCGCACACATGTACTGGCTTTCGATCTCTGTAAAAAAAAAAAAAAAGTTATCTCCACACTCCACTTTTTCTTATTGCTTTCTTTATGCATATATTTCTTCCCTCGGTTTTTATTGAAACATTAAATACTAATGATCTCTTTCCTTAATCTACTGAATATATTTTTATCCCTTTATTTACAAATTTAGTTACTCTTTCCTAAAACCTTTTTATTTACCTTTTTTGGCCAAACGTTGCTTAAACCCTACATTCCTCAATATTTCTTAAACTATTCGTTCAATATTTCTAAATATAATTTCTTGATATTACAAAAATTGTTTTAGCAAATTTTCATCAACTAAGTTCAGAATTATATACCAATATTTCAAGCCCTCTCAATAATCAGATTTCCTTGCTACCCGTTCTATTTCCAGTTAAGTAGTTTCTTTTACTGGTGAGAGTGACAAGTTAAGAATTCTCTACAAAATTCCCGTGTGCTAATTTCACAATTTTCCAGCCATCATAAAAATCTCATATTTTAAATAGCAATAAAGCGTTTCCTTTTTTGCATTTAAACCTTATAGGTATGAAATTAATTACCACTGTCAGAATAACTTTCATAAGCCTAGAAAGAAAGGAAATGCATAGATTTGAGAACTATTGAACTGCATTTATTTAAAGTTTATAAAATATATAAAAAATACGATTCAATTAAACGGTGAGTTTGCTAAACAGAGACATCTGTTAAACAGGTTTATTGAATTCAGTATTGTGCAGCAGGTTTCGTCGCAATTAAAATGTTAATGTGTTAATTTTTGATAAATTTATGTTTCTTCTGTTCTCATATATTACCAGTATTTTATGTCACATAAGGAAATACATTGAAGTTATAAAAGAAAATAAACAAATCGAAGCCGTCTTATGAAGTCTACATGGATCAGATGCGAATAAAAAAGAGAAATCTTGCTCGGCGAGGTTTCACAATTACCGCTCAAAGCGCTAGTGGCGAGCAAATGAAAACTACAATCAGCATGACATGTAACATAAACAGCCGCAAACATTCCAAGCGCGCAAAATGGAAAATATTCTCAGTATTTTGTGAAAGTTGTTATGGGGTACCAGAGCTCAGTCATAAGTCATGTTCTTCCGGCCACAAATTGCGAGCTTGAAAGTGGTGAACAAGACGGAAAGCACGTTTTCTTGCTATAGTTGCTCCCTTAGGCCTGTTCTCGCACATTATTATCCTGAGACTTAAAGCACTGGCAACCACTTAGTACAAGGCATTGTGTGGATCTACAGACCTCATGCATAGTCTGCCCCGAAACCCCGGCTCCCACTTGAGACAGGAGGGGAATTTCGAGAGTATTGAAAGGCAAAAAGGAAATATCATTCTGTGCTATACAACTTTAACTTCGACAGAATAATAAAGGTGAAAGTAGAAATGACAAATTATTTTGATACAACACATTTCAAAAGGCATTTATAATTATACTTTATTACTGCTGCTCAACATTTAAGCAAGAAATAGTTTTAGTAGCCAATGCCTTCCCTACAGCATCTTGGTGGCAGGAAGATAAAGGATGTTTTGTCCTAATTGTAAGCCATACATTAATCGAGATGGTAACTATCATTAACTTTTTGTAAAAAATCAGAACTTCATGCAGCATGGAGAGGGCCACCACTAGTGGCCATGGTCATTAAGGCGCGACTCGTGAGCGGGAGGTCTGGGGTTCGAATCCTGGTGGGATTCGAACCCCATCCTCCCTGAATGAGGTTTTCTTCAAGGATTTCTCAGTCCTCATAAATGGCAAATGCCGGAGGGGGGGGTACCCTAAACTTAGGCCTGGAATGTTTCCTTTCTTAAAAAATCCTTTTCCAAATATATAATTTCATCTCATGTATCATCAGTGTGTACCGCCTGTGATGCCTCTGTAGAAAAATCCGGCGTTAAACACTATTAAAAAAGTATGGAGAGATGTATTGCTAGAATGCCTCGCTCACTTTGACACTGCTGTTTGTTCTGCTCTTCCCCTCAAAGATTTATACTATTTGAGAAATCAGTTCTAAGAAACTTTTGGGAACGAAGCAGCTCATAAAAGTCTATTTACCCTGTGGACTAAGTAAACATATATTTTAAATACTAGCGCTTTCATTGTTATACTATTATAAATATGTGTTTAACAAACTTGTAAAAAATATATGTTTGTAATAATATATGTATTCTTATAATAAAAAATAATAAATCTTACGGAAAATCAAAACTAAGAAAAGCTTTCAGTTTCTCAGGGGTTCGGTAGACACAGACTGTATAATATTGTGACTTCCTGTTGAAATTAATGCTGTAATATTATATATAAAGTATGAATTTAAGCGGTCCAATACAACTATTTTGTGTTCATAAATAGCTAGCAATATGGGTGAGGAATCTACAAAAGAACAGTTTTGTGCAAATATATGAAGAATTGATATGTTTGCAGTCATTAGATGCAATTTTCTTTGCTTCATGGAAGTAGCTCGGTTTCGCTTGCATAGGCTTTTGTTATGTAAGTATTAAAATAATCTTCCAACATTATTTAAGTTGTCTTGAAAACTTTTGAATTATATTCCTATTTTCAATTAGCAATAAAAATAATAAAATATAAATCTACGGTTGAAAAAGCAATGTCAAAAGTTTAGGAAAACTTGATATATCTGATGAATACACCTAAAAAGCAATACTTTTTAGCGGAATAAAAAATCGGGCAAAGTCTTTCATTTTGAGACCAAATGATTATAAATTGTTTGCTTCCAATATTCGAATTTAGAGTATCCATATTCTAGAAAGATGAAAGTTGATCTATACTACAAAACTAACAAATAAAAGTGCAAAATCAGGACGAACAAACCGGGAAACATAACAAACTCTAAAATTTGGTCTGGAAAATCCTGATAACATATCATTAACAACAGAAAATAAAACATTTTTATCTTAATAAAATTCTATCCAGTTATGAAATATTACAGAGATTCTTTTCTTCCGGTAAATGGCGCTATTGCTGACGATTAGACATTTTTTTCCTCACCTGCAGGCCCGTCATTTCTCTGGGGGCACCCTAACCACAGGCTTATGTGTTACTTGCATTATTTTATACCAATCCATGATTCTTGTATCTTTCATCCAGAAATACAGTCCGATGACAAATATTAATTCAGTATCTTCTGCTGTTAAACTTTGTTTACCAAAATTAGAATGTCTTCTGTGAGCTTAATCCTCTCATTGGCATACAATGATGTGCTTCAGGTTCTTTTTCATAAAATCTGGAAGTTCAGGTTACTCCGGTACTAAGATGTTTTTTTCACTAGATCATGTACGGAGAGAAAAATAGTCATTATTTTCAGCTGAAATCTGTTAAAATGAGGTGAGTTTTCAGCTCTAATCTTGCATGGGCTCTTGATGAATATTTTATCATCTCTAATTCCTGGAGTTTGTGTCCAGGCTTTTTAATGTGTTGCATTCTATTAGTTCTTAATATAATTTCTCTTATTTTGGTGTTCCAAGAGCCGTCTCTGGTCCCAAAAAGTTTGAAGCTACTGCTTGTCGATCAAGTTCATCAGCTTTCTCATTTATCTCAATGCCAAGCTGATCTGATACCCAAATGAGTTGAATGTCATTGTGTTCTGCCAGTTTGTAAGCAGATTCAGGCAGTTTAAAGTCGGTCCTGATTGAACCTTAGGCAACTGAGAGCCTTGAGTGTAGCTGGGCTATATGTATAACAAAGTACTATTTCTTAAGTTATCATATACGCATTGAATAATAGCGCAGAGTTCCGTTTCGCATATTTTCCCCAAAGAATAGCTTAAAATGCAGAACCTGTTCCCAAGTCATCTTTGAGTCATCCGTAAACTACATCAAAATTCCTGCAGAAGCTGTTAGAGTTTTATTATTCCAAAATTTTTCATAAAAAAAAAAAAAAAAACATTGAAATTCTTTGTAAAGTGTGTCCTGACATATTTGAATCTTCATTTCCTTGATGCATTGGCACTCATCGTAATTATTCAGAGCTGTCCTGTGACAATATTAGCAGGATCTGAAAGCATTCCCATGAGAATTAGATTTAAACGGATGTTTTGAGAACCGCTTGTTTATCTGAAAGGATGAAAATGCGCTTGTTTTCACTGTCTTCTTTAATTCCTCTCTGAGTGCAGGTCAGAGTCAGTAATAGTACATTTAAAGTATGAAATTAAGCCTTGTCTTAGGGCATGTTATTTATATCACAGCTCGGCACTGGATCTTTACAAGTGAGGATCTGTAAACCAAGTTTTTGCCTTTATGACTGATTCTCGACACAACTCCTGAGAGATGTATCAAAGCGCTACTGTGTTGACGTGAGATGTGGTCTAATTTCAATCCTGGATTAGTTGTCTATATAAATTAGTTTATAAGCTGTCAGTAGTTTCCACTTAAAGATGTACCTCTATCGGTGATAGATTAAGCAGAACTTTTTCTGTACTTCTCAAGGTTCCGCAATGGATAAGCAGACAAGCCCCTGTAGACTAACAAGTTTTTGCCACTTTTTTTTCTACTTTTTAAATTCTTCGGCCCCCAAACCGGAGCCCCCTAAAAGTAAATATGTTGCTTTAAGCTTCATGAAGTCTCAATAAATTATTGCTATGCGATGAACTCATGCCTGCCATGCACTAACCTCCATAGAATTGCAATAAATCTTGAGGGGCAAAGCCTTGCATAGATAACTTGGCCAGAATCCTAACCTGAATTTTTAAATTCTGGTAAAATCTGCATTGAGTACTATATCAGAAGAAGTTAAACTTTATTTAAAACATAGTTCCGACACGGTCTTGACTTATGCTCTTATCTTCACAAATATTAGTTACATTTATTACTATTTTATTCAGCAGCAAACTCTTGTGTTAATACAGTAGTAGCAAAGAGTTCCTGCATTACTCTTAATATCTTGATTAAAACTTTTCGGTAAGAAACTCTGATCCATTTCCAATTTATCACATAACAGTGCAGATCATCAGTAACGAAGGGAAGATTTCGAACTGAGAACTCTCACACATCATTAACTGAAGCTTCGCTACATTTTCTATCCTATTGTTACAACGCTAGTCGTAAAAACATTTTTGGTGCAACTAGTGAAGTATTTAGTAGTATTTCTACTTTAATATTTATATTTTAATTGAAATGCTGTTTGCAAGCTATGCAAATAAACATAAAATCACTTGTTTCAAAAATACGCTTATAAAAATTGCTTACAAACGTAAAATATAAACCAAAGCGAAATGAGAAAATTTAACCATGAAAGTTGTAGATTTACAGTCCAATCTAAAAGCAAGTTACGTCTCTGTTAGTTATCAGTGAGATCTTAAACTGTCTTTTAGTTACCAGCAGTTTAAAAAACTTTGCATTTAGAATATGCTGTATTGAATAAAAGTGTAAATATAATGAAATAATAAAGAATGCTAGAGACGGAATGCGGGTCAAAGCGAAAGTTGGCAAGTTGAAAGAGGTAGGAGGAAAGATCAATAAGTCCAATATGTGTAGAGAAGAATAATAAATGACACAGTTTATAAAAAAAATAGGTTATGGAGAGAGAAGTGGATGCGAATAAGATACTGAATTGAAACTCAAAAGAAAAATATAAAGAAATAGGAAATTATTAGGTGAAACTGAAGATGAAATGGTAAAGAATCAACAAGATGAAAAAATGGAATATGCTGAAAATAAGAGATAATGGTTTTGGCTATTTAAGTGACTCCATTTCTTGATAACCAGAGTATTGTGAATATTCCATCAATATGAAAATCAGGAACTAAGTTGAGATACACTGTTATTATAAAGACTTATAATACACAAATAAAAATTAAATTGTACAAATCCGACTTTTTACTATGTATTTGTGTTAAATTAATGAACTAGAGTTCTGATAACTCAGCACTTGAGCACTGAGTTGAAGAGAAATCTTTAGTAAAGTCATATCATAAAGACAGGAATTCACAAAATATTGTTGCGGTATTAGTTCTCCTGACAGTATTACAGTGTAGCAGTAAAGGCCGAACCAGCATATTCTTCAGTTAATGAACCATCAGCTAATGGTTCTGTGAACGAACCATTTGCTTTGATAACTCCATTTCAGTTTAATTCATGTAACAGCTTTCAGATTGCTTCCTTGAGTGATTTTTGTCGAACAACAACAACAACAACAACAACAACAACAATAATAATAATAATAATAATAATAATAATAATAATAATAATAATAATAATAATTTATTATTTAATATTGTAGCTTTGTATTAGGATATGCTGAGTGGAGACGGAATTGTGTAGCAAAAGTGGAACACTCTGATGTCAATAATAAACATTAAGTTATCTTCGTTTTCAAAATAATGTGATAGAGTAGGCACATACGTTTCCGGCCATTTTATAGATATCATAAAGACAAAAAAATATATTTAACTTTTAAATATAGTTACCCTTTATTGCAATACACTTCTCACGTCTTTCAATTAATATTTCAACCCCTCCCCTTAAATAGAGAAGTATTGTCTGCAAAATGGGCATAAACAGCATGCATTACTTCTTCGCCACAGTTAAATTTCCTTTCTCGAAGGTCCTTCTTGAGTTTTGAGAAGAGAAAATAGTCACTGGGAGCTAGACTTGGGCTGTAGAGTGGATGGTCCATCTCCTTGAAGCCACATTTCTTCACAGCTTCCTTTGCAACAAGAGCTGTGTGTACAGGCGCGTTGTCGTGAACAAAGCGCTTACCACAACTCAGCTTTCTTCGCCCTTTCTCTTTGATGGAAGCACGTAGATTTTTGTGCAGTAGGCCAGCATAGTACTCCCCATTTATGTGTTCTTCCTCTCCTTGAAGTCAATTAAGAGTATTATTTCACAATTCCAAAAGAATGTGACATGATCTTATAGGCTGACTGAGTGACCTTGGCCTTTAGAGGTACGCTTCTCAGGTTTACGCCACTACACTGATTCTCTTTTGGACAAGGGAACATAGTAGAGAACCATAGTTTCACCTCCTGTAATAATTATTTGCAGAACTTCTCTGTTGTTGCTACGGCAGAACTCCAAACATGCCCGACAACAGATGACTCGTTGCTGCTTTTGGACTGAGGAAAGAAGTCAAGACACCCACCTTGCACTAACCATATTCATGTTTAAATATTCACGAAGGACTGTTGTTTTAGAAAGGCCCAACATTGTTTTCTTTCTGTAACTTTGAGCCGCCGGTCTTCCACAAGAGCGATGTTTTCAGGAGGGCCGACCTGCACGCTCTTCGTCTTCAATGCTTTCTCGACCCATTCAAAAAATTTTACCCATTCTTTTATGGTATAATATAAGGGGGACGCTTCCCCATATACACCGTCTAATCGCTGTTTAATTTCATTTGGAGTAAGCCGTTCTTTTGTGAAGAACTTAATAACAGCTCGAAATTCCATTTTGAACATGTCACAACGTTCTACACACGGCGTTTTTTATGCAACTATATCTGAACAAATGAATACAACAGAGCGGATGTTAAAAGCTGGACTAATTTACTTAACAAATAAGATAGGGCACCAGATAAGGGTTTTGTGAAGGCGACAATACTTATCGACAGGACCGGAAACTTATGGACCTATGGACCTCGTATAATGCTCATTTTTATTACTATTGCATCATAAGCTGTAGATACTGATGATATATGAGATGAAATTATATATTGTGAAAGCAATTTAAACAAAAAGGAAGTATTCCAGCCCTAAGTTTACGGACCTCCCTGGCACTTGCCATTAGGGACGACTCGGGAAAACCTGGAAAAATCCTGATTCAAGAAGGACGATCCTGGCGGCTTTCGAACTGCTGATTTCCCCTTTCACGATGGATTAAAGATCTCATTACTGTATGAGTGGTTCTCTGCTTTGAGTTGGTTTGATTAAGTTATTCATCTAAACAGAAAAAGAAACAACATAAACATGGTCATGTTATGTATCTTATTAATATTCTCAGAGACCTTTTAGGTCATTAATAGTAACAAACATTAGATGGTGATTGACAAGAACTGAAATCAGCTTAGTTGACCCTGTAGTTCATTCACCATTATGCTGAATCTATGGGCTAGTATAGTAGTAAAATATGTTTATTGCTCAATATTTACAAATATTATTTGTACAAGTGAGTTCGCATGGGCCTTTCTACCGTACTTGCTAATACGTAGAAAAAGAATGTCCACTTCAAACCAAATACATTTACAGTTATCGCCTAAGCACAAACACTTAAATATTTGCACGCACACACACGCGCGTTTATAAATCTGCATACACATATCCAGTTTCAAAGAGCTTCTCTTCTCCAACAAAGAGCTTCTAATTGCACACACTTTGAAACAAAAGAACCAAGCGTTGGCCAGTTGTCTTCCTATTCAAACAGATCTCAACATGCTAACCTATCCTCATTTGATTTAGCAAACTTAACTTCAAGCATAGTCAGCTTCCGCAGTTCGGTACCTGGGCAGTCCATTAGAATGTGCTACCTGATTACTCTGTTTCCACAAAAAGTATATATTATCTACGCAGCCTACTCTGTTGTTTTAGTAGCCTTCTATTCCCCCAATCTAATCCATGCTAGACCAAATCTATTTTGAGAAATCACAGAATGTAATATATATTCTATTGGTGTACCAGACATGTGATTTTGAGTTCGTTGCCTAAACTAAGTAACATTTTATCTCCGATTTCTGCCTCTATATCCTGTGTTAATTCCCAAACATTATTACCATTCCGTGCACCCTTCTCTCACACCTATCACACCCCAATTTTTTCTAAATTTATTTTAAATTTAGTTGCCCAGTATCTTTGATTTCAATTACTAATCTGATGTTAGTAGAATAAAGTGATTAAAGTTGTGAGATTCTTTTTATTATTCCTCCTTACTCCCTACTCCTAAAACTCGCTTTAGAAATTAGTTTTGGACTTTGTTCAGTCAGTTCACTTTCTCAGAACTATAGAACATGACAGAGTTTACTGTGATGCTGTTTATATTTTCCATAAAAGTTATAGGAATATCAGGCGCCCGAGACAATATACGTAAAACCTCTAACATTCGCACCCCGGGCTTTGTATGACGCCGTATCTATGTGTTCGATTGTTTTTCTTTCACACCAAGAGTTCCATCTATATGTTCAAAACGTTTTACATTCTCTATTTCATTGCCCTGGCATTTTCATTTTTCATTGTTATTGTTAACTGATGTATTTTTAAAACTAATAGTTAGTTTTGAAGCGGTTTAGTCGGTCACAAGTTAGGCGCCAAATTATGAAGCGGATTAATCGGCCTCAACAATTAGAGCCTAATTATGAGATTATTTAGACATAATAAAATACCAATATAATATATATATATATATATATATATATATATAAAATAAAAATAAAAATTAAGTAACACTATTAACAATGTAACAAATTAACAATAATAATAAAAGTAGAAAAGGATAAAACACTTAGATAAAGTCACACTTGAAATTACTATATTTCGAACTTGCCATTGAAGAACTCAAATTGTGAATTTATCTAAGTGCTTTATCCTTTTCTACTTTTATAATTACTGTTAATTATATATATAAATTATATATGTATATATATATTGGTACTTTATTATGCGTAACTTTTTCGCGTCCCCTGGTGTTTTGTGTACGATAGCATTAACTACCCCGATAAAAATTTAGTTGCATGTGTGAAATGTACAGATGAGTACCGCGGCGCATGAAACTGAAAACTGCTTAATTGATATATTGGAATTGTATAAATGACCTGTGTAACTGATAACTCGGCTGAGTATCAACTTAAAAACTGCCTGACTATGTATCAGAAATGCGTGCACGCGTCCGAAGTAATATTTGTTATCTGCGACTGAGCTGATTCTGTGAACTGCGTGCCGCAGCAACGTCGAACTTATAATGAATGCTGTGAACTGCCGCGTGTAGATCTTATAACTGCTTCCTGAGCATGAGCAAATGAGTTGCGTGTCACCTTCACCTGGAACTTAGACTGCTTGTATCTCGCCGCGTGTAAAGTTTCAAACTGAGTAATGCGTACTGAGAATTGAGGAATTGCTTTTCTCTGCAGCATGTAGATCTTGTAACTGCCTGCCTTAGCACCGTCGAATTTACAATTGCTTGCCTCAGCTGGGCAAGCGCTTCCTTACATATAACATTCAAATCAAGTAATTGTTTAATTGACAATTGCAGCGGGGTCATAAGGGCAGGCGAAAGTTTTGCGCCTTCTTTAAAAGTTCAAACATACATTTGCCATTGGCTGGTTCAAGTTTACCTTCCCCACGTGCCATTTGCTTTTTAAAGCATTTTGTTGGCTAGTTTAAAGGCTAACAACAAACAGCCGTTCGGGTACAATGACCCAACGGCTTTAAAAGCTCTTCAGTTTATTAACTCTACAACGGCAGTCCTTTTGAAAAAGGACTTCACATTCGAGCCTAGTGTTTCTTCCTATTGTATTGTTTTAGGATCCTCTTGCTTTTCCATGCTACCGCAACGGAAAAACACCAGAGGCTTTATTCTTTGTACAGTACTTATATTGAAGTTAAAGCTTATTACACACATATATACATAACGTTTTTATTGCTAACTACAATGCCAAAATATCATTGGGCTTACGTAAGCATACTTTATGATTATATTTCAGTGAGAATGGATCGGAGGAACTTAAGACAGCTTAAATGATTAAGGAATTAAAGGCTTTTAATGACAGTTCTTGAAACATAAGCCAGAGTGACAAGGAAGGGTATTACATGAATAAGTTTTGATTAAACCAAATGGCATTGATAGACTGCATCGTATTTTGTTTTGGAGCACTTCTATTGACTATTGCCATTTTTGTCCTTGAGGTATATTATACAGGCTAATACAGTTAGGTTCTCAGAGACAGAAACAACAAAAATTTATAGTATCAACACAGCTGTTGATGTGATCTGAAATTCTGATGTAAAAAAAATCATAAATTTGCTGCCTTACGTTTCCTTTTTAGCAGTTTGTTTCATGTGGTTAACAGTATAACTGGTTTTACCTAGGGCTGTCTACGAAGAATTTCGCATTGTGCAATTAGAAGAACATATCAGAATACTGCGCAAATAAGAGTTCTTCCCGAGATCACCCAGTTAACGAGTTCTTTAACCTAATATTATGAGAATGATGTAAAAGTGAGTTTAATGTCTACTCAAGCTTAGTATAATTACCATATGTTCACTCTGGTGCACCCAAATAATTTTTTCTACGTAACTCCTTAATCAAAATTAACATAAACATATTCCACATGTGATGCAGAAGAAATTCCTTGCATTATTCGCTTCGCTCGTTAGGGCTGAGAACTTACTAAAAGTAAAGTGAGGTTATTTGACTTGTGGGCTCCTTGAGCTCGGCTGCTTACCGGAAAAATGTACCCGCTACAACCAGAATAAAGGAAGTCCCGCGGCTATAATTGGCATTTTAATTTAATATTAATATTTTTACTAAAAGCTTAAATTAATAGTATATTTAAAAGGGTAATAATAAGCACTAATCTCGTTATAAGAGACGTTGAAAATAATAACATACTGAAAGAAAAATTGTTCCAATAATTACATATAAACCATAAAAACCACCAGCGGAAATACATTGCCGTCATCTGCGTAGCAAATTACTGTATTTCATCTAACTTTTCTTCCGTAAGGACTCAGCGGTCCGTAACAGGTTTCTTGCTATTCAGAGATTTCGTCTCATAGCTGATATAAAAGTTGACTAGCAGTTTCTCTACCTGCAACACGATTGCCAGGGTATTTTCTTACGAATCCCTGTACCACTTCTCTGCAAGAATCTGTTTTCACAGATGTGTACTGTACAGAAAAACTCATTCCCCAAGGCTATGCTCATATAAGGGCATAATTAACGAAGAAAATTAGTACACAATGACACACAATGAAAGCACCGAGTAATATACGAACGCATAACCATTCATTGACGAGGCCACCTTCAAGCTGACTACAGAATGTTACCTGCATATGCATTACATTGCCTTGACTGGCTTCTTCCAGTATGCAGCTGCGATCTGCAGGCTCTAACTTAAATAATCTCACTGTAATATAAATAGTGAGTTATCTATGTATCATAGATGATTTATGCACTTTCGTTCATTTCCGCCTGTTTTCGTCATATAATGTTATAGAGGAATATACAAGTTATATGCAGGAAATATTTAAACCTTTTTACCCTTTGAAGCGTTTTGGTATGCTCCGGCTAAGTGCCCCGGGATGGGATCCCAATTTGAAGCCGTTTTGTTGATGTGGTCCCACATGGGCGCCAACTTTGAAGCAATTTAGTCGATGGGGTTCTGTTGGTCGCCAATAATGAAGCGATTAGTATATTTTGTAATGCCGTATCGTTATTGACTATTGATCGCTTTGGTGACAACAATATCTCAGGATTTTTTTCCGCTATTTTGTGATTCTTGTTCAACAGGACTGGTAGAGGATATCAACCGCGTAAATAATTACGCGATATAACATAATATATATGATAACTTAAAAATTTTCGCGTCCTCTGGTGTTCTGTGTACGATAGAACTAAGTTACATCGTATATAGTAAACTTAGCTGCTGTGATTTCCTAGGAGACAAACTGAATCTGATTATCTATATGAACCGCTCCTATGAACTGCACTTATCTAATCCGAGTATGTGAACTGCCGATATGAACTGAGTTGAACTGATCTCCCGAGTTGAGTTGCTGCACTGCTTCTCTTTGTTTAACTGATCAACTGATCTATCCGATTGATGCGAACTGAGAGCTGATATCAACCGATACGTCTCGCCGAGTGTAGAACTTAAAGTTGAGTGCCCCAGCGCAACAAACACCTCTTTATATTTTTGATTCAAATTAACTAGACTTCGGCTTCACCAGGCCCATGGGGGTCACACAAGCACGCGTACGTTTTGCGCCTTGCTTTAAAAATTCAAAATATACATCTATCTATCTATTGGCTATCTATGCATGCCAGCCGATACTCTTTGAAAGTGTAAAACATTTTTTTACATTGGATGGTTTAAACTTGACTGTACAACCGACTGGCGAGTTCACTGCCCTAACGAATTCAAAAGCCTGGACTTATCAGCCCTCGCCAACGAACTTGCTTTCCTCCAAGACTCGGCTACCGTAGACAGTTACACCAGGTAACTTTCTCTTTTCACGACATACAATTTAACATATTTTAACATTTTAAAGCTACACACACGCACGCAGGCAAGCACATAGTATGTAGGAATTATATATATTACCTACATTACTAATTAAAATGTGATGATTAAGGTTATAACATATCATATTTATATTTAAATGGGGGTATGCCATAAGTATATAATTAATAAATTATAAGCATTGCAGTTAGATTTATGCATTAAATTATTAGATTAACCAAATAATCACATATTTGAATATGAAAGTAAAGAATGAGTAATGTCAAGAAGGTAGATCAATAAAAAAATATTAAACTTAGAAAATTTTATGCAGCTAATGTCTTCATTTAGGTGTCTAGCCAACCAGAATGAATAACATTCATTCTGTAAAATGAATGTTATTTTTAGTAACATTACAAAATTAAAGTGCCTAAAATCTCAATGTGGCTCATTTAGTTACAAAGTCAAAATTACATATTTTAATCTTTCTTGTTTAGTTCTGTATCGGGGCATTTGTTCAGCACAAAGGAAAAATATCTGTGCTGTTCTGTCGTTGCAATTGCGCTGATTAAATGGATGACATTTTTTCTTCCTCCTTTAAACGTACACTAATAGGTGATGAGTAAATGGTTCCTTATAACTTCGATATATTTAATAGTTTTGAGAACTGTAGGGTGTGGGATTTACGAGGCACACTATAGAGGCCCTGAAGAGCGTCAAGTAGTACAAGCCTACATGATGGAGCAGAGAGCATTCTACACTAGCAGATGAGGAAGTTCAATTGAGACCAATCAAACCCAATCACGCCTTGCCCCCTCACCCCCTCACCACCGAGCTGGTACTACTAATGCGCGCGCACACACATACACACATGTGCTTCGTCTTTCTGTTAAAGGCTCTTATAGGAAAAAGAAAAACTTGTCCTCTGCCGGCAGTTATGAAAAAGCAAGGGACTATTTGCACATTAATCTTGGCAAGAAAAGCGACGGGGACAAAATAAAATAACGTGCATCCTAAAGGTGGATTCACACCGGAATTTTTGTATAGATCTATATATGAGTTCCATACACAACAAATGAAAAGCGTTTACATTGGGAACATTAGTTAATGACATTATTGTAAGTCAGTTTCAACATGGAGAAAACTTTATGTCTCTGTGAGGCCGTGTGTTGTTATTGTGGAAGAAAATGGGAGAAAAAGAGCAAAATGCAGATGGGGGACAAGATGTTATTGAAAAATAATTCCTTTTGAAAAGGAACTTATATGTCTGCATACCCTGCCATTTTTTTGTCTTATTTATTTTCGTCAGTTCCCTGTTTGTTGTACGAGGATTTTAAATAGTGTATCTTTTTTTCCATATCTGCAACCTCAACTTTGAGGACAGAAGCAATTTCACCCAAAGAATCTTTGTGTACGATCCTGTCTCTGACATTCTTATTTTGAGGATCTCAAATACATCTTCTCACTTCCATTTCTTGTATTAAACATAATGATTTTGTGATTAACTACTTTATGTTTGTTGTTTATGGAAAAAAGAAGAAAAAACGCCATTGAGTCGATGTGAGCATGATCATGTTGCAGAACAAGAATTGTTTTCGCCCGTGTAGCGATACATTGTCCTATGCATGCACAGAGCTCCTTCGTTTGTATGAAACATGAAGGAACTTATTCCATACCGATCAGAACATGTTCGGAATACAAGTTTTATACAAAATATTTTCGATGTGTACTAACCTTTACAAATGTGAGATGCCTTGATGTTTTGATTTTTTATTTATGTAATTTCTTACTGCCATGCCTTTTTAATAATGAAGGAAATGAATTAATGATAGAGCATTCGTCTTTTAGGGAAGCGAAAAAAATTGGAAAAATCCTTCTCAGATATTTTGCTGTTACTGGGAAACGATTTTGATCCGCTAACCGCTAAGTAGGCCCACATAATCTAAGGCACGGAGATGAGATAAACGTCCACCGGTAATAATTATTATTACATGCTGAGAACAAAATGTCTAATTATTAAAATACAACACTGGATACCTTTACACTTTTAAATACAGTACATATCCAGGGTAAATATTTAATGCAAATTAAATCTGCACGTCAATTAAAAAGATATCAGGGTAATTATGAATTATTTTGAAACATTTCATGAACAGAATATTCCAGAAATAACAATATTTATTGAGTATATTTGTTCATGTGTGCATAGTCCAAATGGAAATCTCAGTGTTGTAAGGCCAAATCCGGACCTTAAACTCAATTATATTTGAATCTCTAATTTGTGTTAGAGGAAAGTTATAACTAGTGGAAAAGAGCAGCAAAATTGTAAGAAGAAAAAGAATAAGTTCTCAATTTCAGTTTTAGACATTAAATTGTTTCCCTCCCTTCATCTATACACCGATTCGTGTGTGTGTCAGCACTTTTTAATGTATGTTTCTTTTAAAATAAAATTATATTTACATAAAAATATTTACATATTTACATTCCAGTTGTGGATTTAACTCATGCTTTATTATTTCGATTTAAAATGCACTTGTGCCAGATCTATAAAAATCTATAAATAGATAGTAATTATAAATGACATATTTCCATAGTTTGATGATATAAATAAAGCAGAATTAAATTTATTGTGACATTCGATGTACACGCGAGAGAAAGCACATTTAATAATTCTGTAGTATCTAATAGCGAGAAAATTATTAGAAATTATTCAATGAAGAAATATCTGCTCTGAAACATTAAAACCTTTAGAAATTGGAAAAGCGTAAAAATGACCCTTAAGCTCTTTCTCTGCTGCATACTTTTCAGTTTCTGTGTATGAAAATCTTTTCTGTTGCTTTCTCTTGCATGTTTGGTTAAACACAGCATTAAGAACCAGCGCTGTGCTTGAGAGAAGAGAGGGAGTGCGTGCGTGCGCACACTGAAGCAAAATATAAATTCAGATTTCTCGTTTAATGAAAGTTGCCCCCTTTGTCGTAGTTTTACAAATATCCGCAACGTGGCGGTAGCGGTTTTATCCCACCCAGTGCCACAAACGCATCAAGTGGCAATGTTGTACACGCAGCACGTTTACTACAGTTAGCTGTTTGGCAGGTCTAATTGTGTAAACGTTTGGGAGTAACCGAAGGTACTGCGGTTATTAATGTTATTTCCATTACACAGAATTAACTTTATGTGTACAAAAACGTTACTTCTGTTATTTTACTGAATCTTAGAGAAAAGCCGGGCGGCTCATGCATATTTTAGTCGGTGGGGCACAACATATAAAAATATCACATAGAATCCAAGAACATGAATTTATCGCACTGAGTTGTAAAAATGAACAACCAGGCAAAAAAAATAAATAAATAAATAAAATAAACACAACACGTTCCCTTTTCTTGAAAATAAGAGTCAAAAGTAATTTTATGTACTAGTATCCAATTTTTATATGAAGTAAAATATTCCCTACACGTTTACTCTAAGAAATAATTCACCTTCACTTAAGTTTCCCACGCATTTCAGATCTTTGTTTACAGTTTCGCTACGTACTCTTGTTCAGAAACAAGAATTAACGTCAACAATATATAAATACTTAGGATGCAGCGGTATATTTAAATTTCTTTGGTGTTTGAATTCAAGACAAGAATGTGGTGTTATTAATTATCATCTTACATTTTATTATGCTTTGCAATTAAGTATTTGAATTGTGTATGCCTACAGTAATTTTCAGTGTACCCTTGTTTATTATTGTACGTTTGATTATTTCCTTGTTACATATATATTAGATGATAAGTGCAACTACCTTTCCCAGCCACATTAAGATTGCCTTCCTTAGGGATTGATTGATTGATTCCTTAGAGATTTATTTTATGGACGCTCTTTAACATCTCAGGTCATCAGCGTCCCATTCAACTCAGGGCGTGAAACGGCCTACAAATTTTGCTCAGAGGCCTCTCTTTCAGGCTTGAGGTTCTTTTTCGTGCCGTAAATACGACACGGGACCAACGGCTTTACTTCCCTTCGTACCCGTGATCTTGGGTTTTAAACCGCGTGGGGACTTGAAACTTCGGAATATATAAAGACGGGGGGTTACATATTTTTGCAGTTTTTCCTGACTACAATCCCAAATGCACTCTATTTATTGATGAACTAAGAAACAGCAAAGACTGACATTTTTATATCTCACAAAGAGTATGAAGACTAGAAATGAAAGCGGTGTGTTTTTCTTAGCACAAAGATGTACTTTCCTAAGAGTGAGCTACTTAATTCATAAAGTGAACGATATGTAATACATCAACACAGAAGGAATTGTGCTTTAATAAAAGAATACATTTAAATCCTATCATATGTGAAATGTAAACAACCAAAGAATGAAAATGACATAAACACATTTCATTATGCCCAAATATTAATAAATGTATATAAACTAATAAAATACAGAGGTACGAAAAATATACAAACAATTTACGAGTAGAAATCACCTTGGTATTTCGATAATGTGAAAATGGTCTCAGATGCTTTAATATGGAGCTAGTTTTCTTAAATGAATCAAAATTATAGCTATGTTACGATGTGACGTGTGTTCATAGTCAGTCAAATAAACCAATGTCGTTGGCGGAGGCACAGTCACAAGCAGGCTGCACCTCCATCCAACCAAAAATCATGCACTGCCACTCGTGTATGGGCCTTCATGGAGGTAGTAAGACGTTTTGACAACTAAGTTTAGATTATTGTAATTGACTTACAATTCATTTATATTAATAATTTTATTCATTTAAGGAATTCTCTGAATAAATGATTTATTTATGGTACGGTATTGTATTTTCAATTCTCGTGGACCGCCAGGGTGGCCCAGGTCGTTAAGGCGCGGACTCGTAAGCGGGAGGTCTGGGGTTCGAATCCCTCAAGGACCGTCCTCCCTGACAGATTTTTTTTTCAGTCCTCATGAATGATAAATGTCGGGGAGGTACTCTAAACTTAGGCCTAGAACATTTCCTTTCTTAAAAAATGCTTTCCCAATATATCATTTCATCTCATGTATCATCAGTGTCCACCGCCTGTGGTGGCGTCAGTAATAAAAACAGGCGTTAAATACTATACAAAAAAGTTCTTGTGATAAACACATATATAGCTTTAAAGATAACGGCGCATTCGAAATCATTTATTCCGTTCTTGACGTGCCTATTTTTGAACCCCTTTCTACTATTAAATTATTTGCACCTTTTTTTCTCTCCATCTGTATAAATTGCTGTAAAAATCACTTTAGAAGATTTGTATGTTTAAAGTTATCCATACTTCAATGTTTCTGAGAGAAAAAAAAAAACTTCCTAATTGGTAAATTTAAAGAAATAAGGGAGAGCAGGAACCGTCCCCTAGCATACGGTCTACATCCATTTTGCACATAAAGACCCCATTCATTCGAATATCGACCATGGCTAAGTCTACTTAACCTTGAAATATACTAGAAATATGGAACCCCTAATCCAGAAAGTTCTCTCATGGGAAATGTAAGCAGGAAGGAACATCCCTTTGCAGGACACGTTCACACCGGCCCCCCCCCCTCCCACTAATCCTCGTTATGTAGTCATGCAGCAGGACTAGTGCAGCAGGGAACCGGGAAAACACACAGCTAGAAGGAATTAATGCCCGCTCTTGTGGGCCTTCCCCCTATGCATTCACTTGATTCACTTGTTCCTCACGAATAGTTCCGCGAAAAGGGGAATCCAAACGAGTTGCATAAGGTTGACATTAACTTCTATTCAAGCAGAACAGCTGATATGTAATGACAATTTCATCACGTGTAATAACCACCCCGTCGTTAGAGACGCATTCAAGGCCACGCGATCGCGCACCGCCTCGTGTCGTCTGTGCGTGTCTGAGATTTCGAGTCTGTCGTGTGTGCACACATTCACTGAGGTAGAGATACCCTCTCTTTCTTCTGTGAAAATGGTTTACAATGAGGTCTCGTTATCGCTGTTAGTGACCCTTCACTGGGCTCCATTGTCGGTCATCTCTTTTAGCTCAGTCATGCTGTGCTGAGAAAACAGTAAATTTTCGCCTCAACATCGAGCATTCCAGGATTTGTACGATGTCACCAGATTACGCCATTAACATAAGCACTAACTAGTCTCAACCTTTTCCAGTGACGTACCAGGATATTAAATGTAACAGTAAGAAAATTTTACGAGGAAAATAAATAATTTTGTGATAAAAGACAAAGGTAGCCTATTGTGCTCCTTAAGGACAAAAGCCTCCTAACAAGTAGGGAAGCTCGATTTTTCCTAACGCGGTCAGCTATACCACGCTAGTTGTTCGTATGCGGTTTAAGACACCGACTGACTTGCTTTTTGATTACTCCATTTTTCACTGCACTAGTTGCTTCTCGAGAGATGTCCATTTTTCCCTTCCTCTTGCTACGCTTGACCAATCTGGACCTACATGTTCATGAAGAGGTCTGTTCATTTTCTTCTGGGTCTGCCTTGTGTTCTTTTCCCTATCCGGGGTCCCACATGAAGATCTTAAGGTCCGCCTATTGTCCCGCATTCTTGCGACGTGACCGCCCCATTGCCATTTGCTTCTGGCAGCTATTTGTGCCTGTTGTTGGAGATAACATATTTATTAATACTATAAGTATTTTGTCCTTCAAAGTTATTCCCAGGATCTTGCGTTGCATTTTCTTTGGCATATTTGAATTGAGTTCTTTTGTTTTTCTGTTAGTGATCATACAAGGGTCAAAATAAGCATTTCTCTACATTTATAACGACCTAGTTATTTATTTAGCTAGTTTTTATATGTGGTATTTAGGTATATTTTCTGAAGAACAAATACAATAGTAATTTTAAAACATTTCGCAGAACAATCCATTGAATAGGAATAGACTGAAAGCTTGTGTTTCAGTAAATATCTAATTCTCAATGAAATATTCTGTGAAATTACTTAAAAGTTAATTTTGTTAAGGTGATATAGTGACTGAATACGTAAACACTTTGACCAATATTCCAGACACAGGTACTCCGTACTCAGACTTAAAAGATATTAATTTTACACGTGTAACTGATTTCTGACTCACACTTTTCTTTCAGTGCGACAACTCTGCTTGTTTAGCTAAATACAGTTTTTTTAATGTTTGGTTTCAACTGACTTAATTTTAGTCTTAAATCGGGATCAACTTTTAACGTAATCCTGTACTTGTTTTTCATATAAATTAGAGAAGAAAAGTCATCCATATTCATAAAGGTAAGTAGTTACAAAAATATAATAACAATCTTACGGTTTTTTATTCTGAAGTCAATGGATATTTGTTTTTCATGCCAGCTAGAAGTCTGTTAAATCTTCTGGATCATTTGTGTGAGACTTCCGTCACACGATAGCTCTATCAACTCGTCTTTCTCTGAAGGATTTCAGGTTTCTGCAATGTGTTAGTAATAGAAAGCGGGTCTCCAATTCAAAATTATGAATCCAGGGTTTTGAGGAAAGTATATTTGAAATCTGAAATGAGACTCCCAAGGTGCTCCTTAATATTCCCTGCCAGTTCATAATAAAAATAAATTTCAATTTCATTAAAGAAAACATTTAACAATGGAAAGGATGGTGTGTTTCCAATATTGATTTATGTTATCAAGAAGTTTAGTTCTTTCCGCAGCTCCACTGCTTTCTTAACTGTAGATGAGTCTTGCAAGTAAATAAATGACAAAATGTATGAATATTTTGAGCTCCAAAATATTTACTTCACCCTAAATCAATAAATTTTATTAAATCAACCCTCTTTGCTAAAACATTTTTACTCATTCCTCCAAAGTAACGAAACCATTTGAATAACAAAAAGCAAAAAAACTCTTCACATATGTGTGCGGGAATAGTTATTCATAATGTAGGTAATTTTCAGGATATTCGTGTTGACTGATCAAATAATATATTTGCGTTGCGCTCTGTCATTTTCGTAGGATTAAAATTGTACTTCCGTATTATTTTGTATAGTATTACACAATTTTATATTAAAAACCTATTGTTTCCCTTTAGTTATAGTAAAACTGTTAAATATTTGTTGTTTGTAAAACAAATGCTAATTTATCTATTTGCTAAAATGTTTACGTACCATCGAGCAATAGCTTACGTACCACCAATGGTAGGCGCACCACAGGTTGAAAACCCCTGGTCTAGCGTGTTAATGCAAATGAACATTGAAAACATTCTTTAATCTAACTTGGTTGCACTCTCCATAAACTTGCAGTCTATGGCTGTATTACAATCGGCATAACTCCTCGCTTTAAATATTAATTAAATGTATTAAATTATTTTGTAATAAAAGAGAGAAAGGATCCTAAACAATTCGTTTCACTGACTACATTAGCGACGACCCATTGCCGACTCTTGTAAAGCTAATTGCACTTTTAGCACACGGAGTACAATTACTGTAGTGGTAGGTAGGGAGAGGTACAAAGTGAAGGTAAAGGTGTGATCATGTAGAGGATAAGAAATCAGTTGATTTCATTTATAATTGACTGACATAAATTACAGTATTTAGTATAGTACTTAAAATAACTTCGTATTTTAATTTGCAAATTTCTTAACTAGTAGTTTAATATTTCTATTATAATAAATAGCAATACTTTTTTGTAGAATGTAAAAAAAAAAAATTCTTCGCTTTCTTGGTCTACTTTTACGCAAAAATAAAATAACAAAATATATTAGTTTCATTTGTACGTATTTTAATTAAAACATAAAAATAATATATTTATTTACAGGTCGATCCAATGATTTATAAACCAATTTACGGTGTTATCCACAGAGCGTATGCACACAATTTTAATAAATGTATTTTTATACAGCATTAAAAAAATCTTCGCTTTCTTAGTGCATTTTAGAAGTTTGATGATCAAACAAAATACGATTATTTTATTTTATACGTTTCTTAATGCTTTTTCCATACTTTTATTTACAATATATTTTGTAAAGAATTAAAAGACTGACTGATCGATGACCATACAGACGAAATATTCTGCTATCTCATAAAAGTGTTTGTACTTGCTGAAGAATTTGGGTGCGAATATTTCACATTGTACTGCATGACATGGCATAGTAAGCAATTAGTTTTATGTAGCCATACAAAGAACGGACAAGCTTTAGCGATTACTTATTCACGCTTAAAGGGGTTGTCTCTTTAAAGAAGCTTAACTAAACGAAGTTTCTCAACGGAGCGAGTTGGATTAGTGATGACAATTGAAAATTATGGTCGGAAGGTCAGTGTATCGCTCCCTCGTGCTGACCTACCCAAATAACGTTTTTTCCTTGTTTTCCGTAATCGTAAAATAAATGCCGTGTGGTTTACTTATAACACGAACATTCTGAGAACCAGTTCACTCTAAAATGCAATTTAAAGAATGAGATAAATGGTACAAGAAGGTAATTAAGTAGCTGTCAGCAAAATGACAAAAACAGATAGTACAGAAAAGGCACCTAGCAACTGCCCGACATCAGTGTTAAAGTGATTAAACAGATTTCTCAGATAAATATAATGCAGTTAAAGCGATAATAATGCGTGTTTTGTCACAAGTAAGATCACGAGAGGGTCTGAGATCACCGGTAAATTCACGGATGTAGTGACTATTTATCTGGAAAACTCAAACTCTCGAGTGATATTTATTAGGACTATTTCACGAATAAAATAAGAATTTAAATATAATTCCTCTAAACCTGTCTTATAAAATTGTAATAATTGTATATTTTCACGTAACCTTTTGAAACCATCTTGCGACAGAAGAATGCCGATTGTCAGTAATGGCAATAGAGAAGAACAAAATACGAGTTTAGGACTAAATCATGAATAGGATAATAATAATAAAAGTAATATATATATTTGAAACTCACGCACATAATATTTACAAGTGTATGAAATGTTATACGTATAAATATCTACTTGAAGAACCCTCCATTTTGCGTTATGATTGTCCATGCTTTTGTTGAGCAATAGCTCCCCACCACCTCTAGCAAAAGTGGTCAGAGATGCGTGTTCAGGATTTATATAGTGGGGTATAGAGTTGGCTATACTCACCACAAGACAAATGCGCGTCGCGTTATAAAGGGATTTGATATTTTTTTCTTGATAATTTCATTTCGTAATCCAGCTGTGATTAATAAAAAGTCAAACTTTTGTTTCGTTTCATTGGTCGATTTTAAGATGACGTCACATGAGTGAAATGGTCAATTTTATCTATGGTAGCGAAATGCGGGAAGCTAATTAAGAATATCTAAAAAGAATTCAGGTTACTGAGGCTATCTCTTAAGAACAGAGAAGAACACTACTAGAAAAAAATGAATGATGTTTAACGCCCGTTTTTTGCTACAGAGGCACCATAGACGATGGACCCGATGACATATGAGATGTAATAATATATATTGGGAAAGAATTTATTTTTTATGCGTGAGTTTAGAGTACCTCGCCGGCGTTTGCCATTTATTAGAACTGAGGAAAACCTTGAAAAAACCTTAGTAAGGGAGGACGGTTCAGGCGGGATTCGAACCCCAGACCTCCCGCTCACGACACCACGCCTTAACGACCTCGGCCACCAGTTGCCAAAATATGGAAAGAACTAAATCATAGATGTCATTTATAAACTGAAATGAAGACAGATTTCCGAAATTATTAAAAATGTATATATTTCCTTTAGATAGCGGAGTATTGAAAATCTAAATGAAGTAGGAAAAAGCACACCCGCCGTCAGCGATGGTAGGCAAAATATACACAATCACGAACGGTCTAGTATATGTAGTCTATACGTTACTAACATCAATGCGACGTTTTACGGGGTCTGAACAGACTTAATGAAATCTGAACCCTTAGAAGATGATGAGGAAGAAGATAACGATTACTGTGATGATAAAAGGAGCATGCATTTTTAATACTCAAAAATAACAACTCCTTAATCTGACCAACAATTAATAACTATTAATTCCTATTTACATGTAGATTTGATATAAATATTAGTATTCTTCAGAAAGTATAAAAAAGCATTTGGAATTCTTTACATTATCAAATAAAATGTATACCAATGAAGAATGTATAAAATATGTACCTTTATAAATGGCAAATTATGAAACAATAGTATTACTAAAGCAAAGATGAATTTATGAGCACGGCAATTACAAATTTGAATAGTTGTAATATAATATCACAACTTTATTAATATAAAATTAACTAATTTGTATAAAGTGTTAGACAATAAAATTTATGAACAGTATCTAATAAATTAGACGACTTCACGTTAACAGAAGAACAAAACATTACTAACCGAAAGGAAATAAATACATAAAAGCCCTCTTTGGAAGGTGTCTGCTTATTTATTCTAATAAAGCATATATTTTCGAATCTCGGTGCTTCATTGATGCACTCATCCTGAGAAAATATTTCTATTCCAGTGTTGAAAATTTAAAATATAAAATGCAGGAAAGTTCATAATGGCAACAAATTATGAGCTCGAATGCCCGGTTTATCCAAAAATTTGCCGTGCTTTACTGTTACAACAGCATTGTGGAAGACTAATTGAAATCCTTAAATAGTAGAGAGTAGAAGTCTTCTGCTTTTGTGTAAGGGCATCTTGAATGTATTCCTTCCGCCCAAATCCTTGTATTCACCCAATTTATTTTAAAGAAGTAAGGTTACCAACTCCATTGAAGATGCGTGGTTTGTTTCAAGAATGAAATATTGGTGGCTAATATAACACTTAAACATAAATGAAATATACTCGCAAATAAAAATTGATAGTACAGAAACAATTAACACTTTCTTCTTTCCTCCGTTTCTTTCGTTCCTTTAATGAAATACGGTTATAATTTTCAACGAACCATTCTGTTATAGTTAGTGTGGTAACTCCTGAACACTTATGTACTTGTTCCAGCGTCATAAATCATTATATAAAGTTTGTAATTTGGGGACGGTGCAAGGAAAATACTTTTGAGTATTTTGATAGCAATATATTTCTCTAGGCTCAAGAATCGGCAATCCCTTTACCAGAATGATCAAGTTCATGTTCAAATAAAAACTCCAACTAGTGCATGTTATAATGTACCAGTTGTTATACATCAAACAAAAAGATACAAGCCTCGTATCGTAGATTTACGGCAAGGAAGAGAACCTAAAGCCTGAAAGAAGAGGCCTCTGAGCAAAATATACCGGACATTTCACACCCTGAAATGAATGGGATGCTGATGATGTTAAAGATCGTCCGTAAATGAAACAAACATTTTTAAAACTCCTAGTAGGTTTAACATGCATGGATAAAGGAGAACATGCTTTGATTGTGTTATTGATTTATGGACGCTCTTTAACATCTCAGGTCATCAGCGTCCCATACAACTCAGGGCGTGAAACGGCCGACAAATTTTGCTCAGAGGCCTTTCTTTCAGGCTTGAGGTTCTTTTTCGTGCCGTAAATGTATGACATGGGACCCACGGCTTTACTTCCCTTCCGAAGGAAGCCATACTTAGGATTTTTACGCCCGAAAAAATCCACCGGTCCGGCCGGGTTCGAACCCGCGATCTTGGTATAGGAGGCAAATATGGTAACCACTACACCACCAGAACCGACGGAGAAGATGCGTTATAATTTATTTCACCAAACGAAATAGTTGTTAGGCTTCTTCTAATTATTATAAGTGGAAATCTTTAATCAGCTAAGTTTCCAACAAATTACTAAAATTGTGGCAGTGTTTATGAACTGCCACACCCACATTTAATTACATTGATTGTAGCAAGTAATTTAACTTCGTTATAACCAGAAGTGTAATGTCATTTTCTTGTACAAGTGTTAAGTTATTATGTGTAAAATGATATTTTCTCGCAAGTGTGCAGAAAGCTACTCTAGCCATAAAATCTGATATGGGAATTTCTGTTGCCTGTTGTAACAATATCTGTAAAGAATCCTTGAGCAAGATGTTTATTGGTAGTTTGTTATAACATTTCTTAAGTAGAGTAGACACCATAAAACATCTGGCTACTGCAGGGATGAAAAGAAAGGACGATAACCTCTTCAAGGGAAGAAGCAAATTTCTTGAGTCGATTCTACATGAAAAAGTCACGTAGGCCGTGTTTATTTAGTTTGCAATCTTGAGGCCCGCAGTCAGTTTGGCAAGAGTATTGAACAGGGCAATATCAGTGGAAGGGCTTTCTCAGTTCCATTCAGTTAATTGGAAAGCGTTGGAAGTTATTAAGTGGACGAACTTTATTAGTTAACTGCAATAGTTTATGTACAATAGTGCATGAACAATAAATTGTGTCATCTTCCTTAACAAAAAATATTATTAATCTCCTAGACTCCTTCCTCTATGGTCACAGGACCATAAAAATATCCAGCAGCAGAATCTCAACAGCCGTGGCAAAACTGTAAGACAAAGGTAACCATCATCGAAGAGGAAGAAAGAATTATTTACCCCTGAGATTACACCCAAAACCTATCAAATCAAATTTCCTTTTTCCAAATCATTCCCTCCACTTTGGTACATATTTTTCATTAACACACCCCTCTTCCTTTTTTGCAAATGCTTCCCTCCACTTATTTTACAAATTTTAACTAACCTCCTTTTGTAAAACTGCTGCAAAATTAATCAAAACGGCTTATAGTTTGAAACGATCAACTTTACAAGCCATTAATTTTACGGAATATTTTCGTCACAGAAAATTCGAGATACCCTAGAATGTACGGGTATAGCAAATTAATCATTACAAAATTTAAAATTACAAATTGAGCTTCCCCGAAGATTTTAAGTTTGTACTACACAACGCCGTAAATGAAGTTAAGTCCTTGAAATCATAGTATTCAAAGTGTTCTGTTCAAAGTTATTGATGTATCAATGTTTTTTTTTTTTTTTTCCTGGTAAGTTTGAAGACAAGAACAAACATAACGTTATACGAACTTGAGGCATTTCTCTAGTTGTAAAAAACTTTCCACCCAAGAAATAGTCTTGTATATTTCTGATAAAATACAATAGATCTTATTTTCTGCTTTCAAATTAGATAAATATAAGGTGCCATGTTGCAGTTAAATTGCACGAAGAAAACCAAACTTGCAAGATCACTGAATTCTGATTACTAAATGCCAGGTGCAAGATGACATGTCAGGGACCAGCACATCAGCCAAGCTAAGCTGGGTTCTAAATTTATCTTCGCACGGAGCAGACTCATCAGATTATCAACATGGTAGCACAAGAAAGTTGGATCATTCCTTTCAACCGAAAGTATGACATTAAAACGTGGCCTAGTCAGTCAAGATTGACCAGGACTCAAATATTTGAATGTTCTGTCACTATTTTTTATTATTCACATGCTTTTATTTCATTTTTTACATTTCATCTTCATTAGCATAATGAAATGCATGTGTTAATGACATACTGTAGTTAACTATGCAATGTAAAGCATTCAAAACACCAGAATAACAAATGCATAGCATTTTTTTCAGTATTAATTAAACATATAATTACAATGTTTCCTTAGCTCATTTAAGAACTGAGGAGCCAATGACTGAAAGTGTCGTACATGTTCCTATTAATACAATAAACCCAGGATGTTCTGTTTCATCTTTCCCTTTTCTCATTTGCATTCATTTTAGGTGTAATTAGAGCAACCCGCTATTTAGTGGGAAAAATTGTCTCTGGGTAAAACCGAGGTAAATTCGGTATGTAGTTTAATGATTAATGGGACTTTACTTGAAGAGTGTATTGGGTCATCCAGTTATCTGAAGACCGACGCAATGGCGGACACTGCATCGACCGATAAGCCTTCACTCGAATCGGCGCGGCGGTATTAACAGAACTACTACGTTGGTCTTCAGTATCATGCTACTCAGTCAGTATTGTGCGAACAGTGAAAGAAATAGCACGTGTTTAATCCCAGAATTAAGTCTGCTAATAATACTAAATGACAAATATTGTGGTTTAGTTATTCTATTCCACAGAGATTGTTTATTTATGATTCATAAGTTCGCACCGAGTTCACTGTTGCTGTCAGGAGATAATTTGAAGAAAAATTCACAGGGGATCAAGTTCCAAGCTGTAATGAGACTCTTAAAATATAGTCCACATACTTTAGGTCAACTAAAAATAACATTCGTCAAGCGATCGATTTGGTTTCTCAAACAGAAAACAGGTAATAGGTATTTTCATAAACAGAAACCAGAAATTTGCGGAAAATTAAGACAGATAGTTTTAACATATTCTTGCGTGACATGGAAGAATGCGTTATTATTTATTACACTGTCACTTTAGGGTTTCTACCTTCAACTTCTTGTGTTGTCCATCCACACGCCCCGACTCTACTGTAACCCGACAGACTTATGATCAATGCATTTGGTCATCAGACATTTGGATGACCGGATATGTAGATGTTACTTCAATGTTAAGGAACGCATCACTGATTTCCACGATCTCAGATACGGCTTTACTTTGTTGCACAGCAAAACGTAGTAAAATAATAATAATGATAAAAACAAAATAAAACTTTAGATAATAAACTGCCTGTCAAGGGGCATAGTTAATGGCATATGAAGACATTAAGCCAATTAGAGACTATCTGCATTGTCAGCTTTCTTCCATAATCATATTGTTAACATTTCCTTTCCGATAAATAAGCAGAACTTTACAAGACAAGGTTACTACGTACAGGATGTGCCCGTGACTTTGCTACAAAACTTTTTGAGTAATGGAGATGATTGTTATGAACAACTTTCATACTGGAAACAATGTCCGGAAATGCTCCATCTTCTAGTGTGTAGTCAGGGTACATATTGGCAAACCGCAGCTTTTCCCTCTCAATTGTTGGGGAACCATGTTAAATAATGTTGTTTTCTTTAATGCAACACTTTGCAGTGTGCTACCATGGTGATATATGAAACACTACAAAGTTTATGTGAATGCAGAATCTTTGTTACAGCTTACAGCTTAAGTCTCAGTTTGATTTTAATATATAACATAAGCTTATTAAGACTAATTACATGTGGTATCACATGGTTTTTTTTTTTAATCTTTTTACAGAAAGATTGACGTTAAGAGAACTTGTTCATAATGAATTTCATTTATGGAATAAAAGTCATACAGCACTGCTTTTACGCCAACCATTTTCTTCAATATTTGCAGGAAATTTACAGTGAAATAGACGCAAGAGTAAAACTTTGTATTATTGAATTCAGGGATGAAGTGTTGGATGACAGAGTAAGCAATGGCAAACTACTGCATACAGATTATTAATTACGCACATCATGAACAAGAACAATACTTACTCGTATGACTGTCAAAAAAGTAGTCACTGAGTAGGTTCTGTCGGTCTAGTGGTAAAATCATATAAAATATAAACCAGTTATAAAATTACATTTCATTAGGCACAATAGCATTGAATAGTTCATCAACAATATTAATTAAAATAAAAATAAATAAAGAGCAAACGAGAAAATTCAAACATTACATTTTTAGTATTAATGACTGCACAAATTCTTATTGAACTTTTAGTAAATACACACACAAACTAAAACAATAAATACATACAAATAGTAAAATTACAATTAAAAACTTCGATAGTATACTATGGCTACTAAAATTTTTTTAAATTTAAAACAATACCTATAAACAGTATATAATTGAACTTCCAAAGCAATTTTAAATTCAGATTAACCGTACAAGCTAATAAATGTAATAAAATATTCATCTCTGTATCTGCTCATTTAAATACCGTGCAGAAAATTGGGAAATTTTGATAAAATATTGATAAAAGCCCGTTCCATCTATATTTTACGTTCAAAGATAATTTTGATTTACTGAATGAAATAACTTCCCCTAACTGAGAACAGGTATAACGAATTAATTTTACGGCCAAGTTATAACTTCTTTTACAATATATACTGTTTATATATCATCTCGTAATTTGAAAATATAGCTCAAAGCACCACCAAAATAGCAGAATTTATGTAATGTTTATATTTTTAAAGCCTGAATTTAAATGGTTGTTCTCCAAATTAATTTTTCACGCTGCTAATCCCACTATGGAAATCCGTTGAAATGTAATAGGATAAATTATTGCAAAAAATTAAGAAATTATAATAACAGAGCTAAAGTGGAGTTACGGCATTGGCATAAAATAGAGCAAAACGAAATAAAAAAGATGAAAATAAGTTCCGAAAGTTAAACTCTTGTATCTGAATCATAAATAATTGTGTAGTGATGCGAGGGGTATTCTAAACGTTCTCGGCCTGAATTAGAAATGGAAAAATTACTATGATAGTTGGTAAGTATCATCCTTGAAATGGCGCGCTGTAATGTTTCAGACGCGTGTAGTCACTTGTTTGTGACAATCGTGTAAACAAACGTGTGAGAATTTACTACGAAATGGATAAAACTGAAATAAGAGCTATGAAATAATACTTAGTTTTGAGGTATTTAACTCAAAACAGAAATACAAAAAGAGTTAGATTCCATATTTAAGGATTCTTCCTCTTCGTTTTCGGTTAAAAAGTGAGTTTCTGAAATGAAACCTGGTTGTATAAGATGGGAGCGCTCAGGGCGTTCCAAAACTGCTAAGAACGACGATATTGTGACAAAAATTCACAATGCCTTATTAAATGATCGCCAATTGAAAGTATACGAGTTGGCTTATATTGCAAAGACCGTGTCCATTACATTTACACGAAGTTTTGGGTATGAGAAAGCTTTTCGCTCGATGGGTGCCGAGTTTGTTAGCAATGGAACAAAAACGCATTCGAATGAAAATTTTGCAAGAGTTTTTAGACTTGTTTAAATGCTATATCAATGGATTTCTCCGAGGTTTTATGATAGTAGATGAAACATGGATTCATCACTACACGCCAGAGACGAAGGAGCAGTTCAAACAGTGGGTGGCAACAGAGGAAAGTGCGTCAAAGAAAGCAAAAATGGTTCTATCTGCAGGAAAAGTCATGGAGTTTTATTGGAGTCTCATGGTGTGATGCTCGTAGATTACATCCAGAAAGGCAAAACCCTTCTAGAGGCAACCTTAGCTTCACTACTGGACCAACTGAAGAGTACTGTTCAAGTTAAACGTCCGTACTTTGCGAAAAAGAAAGTTTTCTTTCATCACGAGTATGCGCCTTCCTTCGCACACGTCTCGGATTGTTGCTGCAAAACGGCATGACCTTCGCTTCCAAGCGCTTCCATATCCGCCTTATTCGCAGAATTTGATGGTTAATTTTTGTTCACAGTCCTGAAGAAATAGCCAGGTGAACGAAGAAATACATCAAATGATGAGATTGAAGCTGAGACAGACAGATTTTTCACAGTTGTGCAAATCTTGTTTTACTGAGGGTATTAATAAGTTAGAAAATCGGACTAAATGTATTGATTTACAAGATGACTATAATGAAAAGAAAAACATTTCTCTTAAATCTTGTGTTTTCTCGTTCAGGCCGAGAACTTTTAGAACACCCTCCGTACATATAAAATAATACTTGAAGTTGCAAGCATGTGGACAGAGTGAAAGTTTGCATCAGAATCCAGGAACACACACTGCATAACTTTGGGCGCTTCTGGTCCCCAGGCAGCTCTACTCTTTTCATCATCCTGGAGATATAATCGTTATAAGTTAATGCGAATATATGAAGCTGCAAGTGCTACTGTAGCACTTTTGCAGCAATTCACAAGCGACAGATGGAAGGGAAGACTCCGACATGAATCACACTGAATCCTGTTCTGTTCACTTGGTGGACATGTGCGGTTTAAAACTGTTCCATTTCTTTTTCTACTTTCCATTGTGTGCCACAACCCTTCACTTCCTGTCTCATATCTTCTTTTGTTTCCCTTTCATAAAATGTCTAGCTCGACGCATTTCCTCCGCAGTTCCCCTGCATTTTCTCTCTCAACAATTTGTCTTTTCAGCTGAAGACAATTGACGGTGGCTACTTGTAGCAGGAGCATTGTTTTCGAGTGGAGTGTTGAGGGTGAGTACGGCACTCGTGCTGCCACCACTCGACCGATTCCGCAAACCTGTCGCTTCTACGGCTGGTGCATGCGGGCTCTACCAGTGGGCCTCCACTTCTTAGCGATTTGAAAGCTTATGCGATGTACCACAGACCATCTTGCTATATACCTCAAGTGACAACTTTAATGATAGTAGTCTGCATATTAAAAACGATCCCAGCTTTTTGGTAAAAACAAAATAAAACGTCTTTTGAACCTGTACAGCACGTGCGTAAATTACTCTCCTGCTGGATTGACTACTTGAATGCAGACCATTATTGTAATTATTTTTCATTTAAAACACACATTTAATAAACTAAAATAATGTATAATTAATAATCCCGAGAGTTAAATATACCTTTTATTGCTGCAGGATAGTAAATTATTAGAAAAACAACTACACAACTTCTATATGAGGAGATTGAAGTTCACCGATTGCACAATTTATGAATACGAAGAAAAAACGTAATTATTGAAAGTTTCATGAATACACAGAGTAAATATTTCTATCCGTTTTCATAAAATAATTGTCATAAATGAAACTTATATAACACTAGTAGTTAAGTACATTTGTATTGTACACACTTATCTTAATTCAACAATGCCACCCATTCCAAAATATTGCGCACTCTTTGATTTTGTACATTCGTGACTTGATAAATCATCAGCGTCAAACATGATGAACGTGATGGCCAAATTCGATGTGAACCTTTGTCTATTCATTTGTTAGGAAGTAGCCGCTTGAAGCATTCTTTCATATTCAATGTGAAAGGAAGGCAATTATTGAAACCAACTAACAATATTAATGTCAACATTCTAATATATTTTTAAACATATTTTTAAAAATAATTCTTATTAGCATTTTTTGTATTGATTTGTTTTAACATAAGTTTATCTTGTTTCAGGTCGTTCCAAATTTTTCAAATGTAACAGATTTCCTTACTTAAAGCAAATAAATTCTTCCGAACTTTTTGTCGCAGTCCATGGTTTAACATGCTACCATAGCTTCCACCAACTTCTGCGGAAAGACTATCCCCATTCGTCAGTTGTTCTTCGTCTACTGATGATACCAACTGCAGAGGTTGGTGAAAGCTATGGTAGCATATTAAACCATGGACCACAACAAAACAGCCTGGAAGATTTTAGCTGCTTTAATTATAACACCGGCAGTGAAAACCTAAGAAGTTTGTGTTTCCAATTACATTTGTGTTTCCGACTACAGCTAGATTTAACACATTAAAGTTGAGATAAAACATATCCTTGTGAGAAGTTTAGAGGATTTAAGAAACAAATGACAGTTAATGAAAGTGTAAGAAGTTAAAAAGGAAATTTTTTTAAATTGGAAGAAAATAAAATATTAGCATGGCTAATAGCTTGTGCTACCCTGATTGTATTTTAACAGGTTGAAAAACACATTTCAACGAGATTTTAGTGCAATCTGGAAATTGCTACAATTCCATTTGAGAGTCGTGGAACTCTAATATCGTGATCTAGTTAAAACCAATTGAAATATTATGATATAAGATTTTCTCGGCTTTGATTATTTATAATGACTTCATGGGATTAAGTCGAGTGTTTCTGAAGATGGCCGAAAGTTTGAGTTATAACCAGTGGCCGCTCGAGTACATTTTAATTGGTGGACACAACTTATAGAAATAACATTCCATAGAATCCACGAACGTTAATTTATCACATTGATCTGCAAAAATATATAGCCAGAAAAAAGGAGAAAAGATCCATAACGTTTTCACTTTTCTCGAAAATACAGTCAAATTTTATGAACCGGTATTCAGGTTTTATTTGACGTAAAATATTCACTACATGTTTAGTGAAATAAATAATTCACATTCACTTAAGTTTCTCTTGCATTTCAAATCTTTGTTAATAGTTTCGCTTCAGAAAAAAAATTAAGCAATAAATATAAACACTTAGGATGCACCAGTATATTTAAATAACCCTCCGCGACCTCTTTCTTTTCTTTTTCTTGTTTCTTTGATTGCTTGACAGTGCATTAACATGTTTAACAAATCGATGAGAGGTCGAAGTACCAAATGGGACTATTAGTAATCTTGGGCATATGGCCAATGGTTTATTTAATCCGCTTATGAGCAGCCTCTTATTGACTTAAATAATAAAATACTTAACAATTATTGAATACTACTGGAAAAATTTGTATAAATAAAAAAATCTTAGATTGTTTATTACATATATGACAACAACAATGAGATGAAATAAAAGAAGATACAAGTACAAGAGCTTATGAAATCTTCCCGCCCATAAACGAAAGATTACAATTCAAATATATTCAACCCAGTAAGGGTTTAGTACACTATGTAACAGAACATGGTCCATATTGCTCATATTTACTAAGATTTAAATTATAAGCAAACGATACATGTACAGTTTGTAATGTAGTCGATACATCCAGAAATTTTTCATTCGAATGCCCTAAATACCAGTCTAGTGTAGGTGAGGAAAGATGACTTCTTGCAGAGAAATATATTTGATCATCATGAGAGGTCAAGATGATTTAGGGTATTCAATGATTTAACAAATAAAATTCCGTGTAAAATGGCTGAAGAGTATAGAAACAATAAATATCAAATAAAAGAGAACATCTAACTGTCCGAAATCGTATATACCCCAAGAAGACCCCAAAGAATCAGAGAAAGGCAAGAAAGACATATACAAGAAGATTCAGTTCAAAAACCAGAAGATGAAGAAGATAACACCCAAATTGAATAAGAAGAAGGGAGCATAATTAACAGAATAAGAGAATAGTGGTAGTCTTTGGGCGGAAAGGCAGTAGCTGAGAAAACAAGAAAAGTAGACCGAAAACAAAAGGAGGAAAATATAAGCAATATATGAAAAAGTAGAACAGGAAGAAGCACAGAAGTGAAAAACACCAAGGATCAATCCAAATGTATGATGAAGATAGAGATGAAAGGTGAAAAGTAGAAGAAGATGAAGGAAAAGAGAAAAGCAGGAAACTGCATGTCAACACACCATGGTCCAGTATAGCTGTTGCTTGAGATCTGCAGCTACCTCATTGATGTCCAGGTCCTGTTACCTGGAATTCCGATGGGGAGCAGCCCCCGGATACGGAGCGTCAGAAGAAAGAAAGATTTTAGATAGTGAACTGTATAAAAATTGTAAATTAATAAATCGCAAATGTGATTAATTGTAAAGGAGCATCTAAAAGTACGTTGTTTGCAATATAAATGAAGTGTGAAAATTTACTGGCTACCAGTAGCTACTGCAGGTTTATACGTTATATTTAATATAGTTAAAGCACCGGTTTCCAGTAGCGATTTAGTTTCTTGAAATTTTAGTTTTGTTTAGTTATAGTATTAGTACCGCAGATTTTAAAAACTGTAGAATTTAAACTGTAATGATAAATGTAAAAGAGGAATAAATAAAAATTAATTTAGAATATTATGTCCTGATATAAGAATCACGCTAGAATATAAGCATTGCAGAGTAAAATAAATTTAAAAATAATTAAGTATCAAAATTGTCGATTCAATCTCAAAACTATAAGCCTTCTCTCATTAATCATCAGGTTTACTCTTATTTATTATAATGCTGGTTCTTTTTAAAAGATATTGTTATTTAAGAATACGTTAGTTAAGTTTCCATTATAGTAGAAGCGTTCTTATTGTTCAGATTCCTCATAAATCATTGGCGCGAAAGAATAAATGGCTGATGAGAAGTAATAACGATAATTTCACTATAAATCGCTTAGGGAAGGCAAGCTAAAGTGCGCATGTGAATGGAAAGTCCACATATTCTCCGCGCCTTTCATGAAGCTTCACCGTGACTCCCCTCTCCCCCCTTACCCACCAGCTTCATAACATCTCCTTATAAACAAAAGTATTCTGCACAGCTATACCTGAATACATGGAAAATATGCCCGTTCTCTTCACACATACACACACCAAATTGTCTGCATTCGCAACAACCGATTAAATGCGCGCATCCCTTGTATACTACAATGCAGGTGTGAAATAGTATTAAGTGATTGTGTATATGAAATTCTATTATCTTTTCTGAGTTGACAATTTATACAGAATTTATTTAAAGGTATTTATGTATAAAACTTAAAGGGAGGGCGGGTGCCATTGTGCCGTTTAGCGCGAGCCACCACTGGTTGTAATGTAAACATCACTTGGCTGCAATCCCGTGAAGTCATTGCAAATGGAAGTATGATTCTTAAATTAGTATTAATTGGTTTAAAAAAACATCTAAAAATTTAACTTATACACTGTTGACCATTAAAATGGCAATGCCCAAAAGAGAGACGTTAAACCAACCCCACATTTTTTTTAGAAGGAACGAGTATGACTTGTCGAAAATATGGCAGTAATGTAAGCTGGTGTCTGAATTTCATGAAGAGAAAATTGTGGCATTCCGAGAGTGCGAGGGGTCATTCCGAGAAATGAATATGTGAACAGTGGATTAAGATAGAACGAACGCACAGACGTGAAGGAGCGTCAATAAACTAAAGGAAAAAACAGACATAATTTCCGCTTGACTATTGTAGATACCCACAATGTATTGCAACATTGTATAAGAAACAATTTAAAAAAAATTAAGCTCAGTAACCAAAGTCAGTTTGATAAGCAGCATCATTAAAAGAAGATGCAAATAAACATTTGCTAAGATCATAAAACAAGCTACTCAGCACATTATTTTCAGAAAAAGTTAAGGATGCTGAAAATTTACTTCTTAGTAAATCTTTAGCTAGTAGAGTTCTAAAGGAATATTACTGTTTCTCTATGTTCATAAGGAATAGAAAGTAAATAATTTAGTTTTATACACGAACCGATAGAATTAGATAGATACACTTTGTTACGTAATATACAATTGAATTTTTCGTTCTACAGTCAAAACATACATTTACCAGATTTCTCAGCTCATTTTCTGACAAAGCAATGGTACTGAATATTATATCTTTACAGAGCGTTGTATGTGAGCTAAGGTAACAAGTTAGAAATTCACAATAGTACGCCGCACCTGTGGCAGCTAATCTATCTTTGCAATGTGAGCAATATGTAGATAGCGGTTATCGCAGTTGCTACGCCATGCAAAACACTTATTTCTAGATAATCAAGAAACGTAAGAATGTGGATTCCGGTCTATAAGAAAAACAATACATGTGTACTTAACAACAATAGGTATGGCCAGATAAGGAGTTACTTCAGAGGGAAAGAAACTGACAAATCTATGACAGCCATACCTCTAAGATTATTTGGAAGGTCCTTGTATTTAGCCCAAATCCAGCAAAGCAGAGAGCCATTTCGTTTGAAAATGGGACTCTCGGTTACAACTGCGAATCCCATTATTCCTGTATTTCAGCCTAAAACGCAAGGTGGCTGCATTTGGAAAGTGCCTCAAACCACACGTCTGCTTCAAAACGCTATTTTAAGCATATGGATGGAGAAATGGGAATTCCCATTATGTTAATTATGTTAATGTTAATTATCTGGTTCTTTTCTATGCATTTGGGTTTTTTAATTGTGTTTAACGCCCGTTTTTGCTACTGCGGCAACACAGGCAGTGTTTGGGATATTGAAAAAGGTCCTTGGAAACAGAAGACTGCGCAGGCTTGCTGCAGTGGAAGCTGCAATGCACAGCGATAGTTCGCGCTTGAGACCACCACATGGACATCACCGTTGCTGGCGGAGGCAGGTTTTTCATAAGATAAAGAGCTATTTGAATTTACCGTAGATCGCAAACAAATATTTATATATTTTAATATTCAAATATAAAAATTCAAATTTGAAATAGTTCACACGACCACTATCCCCCTGAAATATAAATGATATATATGTATGTATGTGATAAGCCTAATAATATTTGATGTATTTTAATTAGTAATGTATGTATTATTTATAACTTTAATGTGTTAAATTGTATGGCGTGAAAAGGAAAAATTATCCGGCATAACTGCCTATGATAGCCCAACCAGAAACGGGGCAGAGCCAAGGAGGTCACAAATCGCAAAAGGGACAAGTGTATGCCACTTCTTAAAAGACCTTCCATTGGCGAGGGTTAATAGAGTTCAGGCTTTCGAATTCATTAACGGGAATGAACTAGCCAGCCAGTTGTACAGTTAACTTTAAACCAGCCAATGTAAATAAATGTTTTAAAATTTAATATAGTAGCGGGTGGCATTGTTGGCAGGTGAATTTGAACCAGCCAACAGGAGATGTTTATTTTGAATTTTTAAAATAAGATGCAAAACTTGCCCGTGCTTGTTTAATCCCCGAGAGCTTGGTGAAGCCATTGTCTAGTTAAATTGAATCCAATATATAAGGAGGCATTTGCTCCGCTGAAGCACTCAATTTTAAGTTCTACACGCGGAGAAACGCACTCAGTTTGGACATATCAGAAGTTCAGTTCTCAGTTGTTACATGCAGTTCAATGTTGAGTTGACATACGCAATCGAGAAGTGCAGTTCATATGATCAGTTCAGAGGATGAGATAGAGTCAGTTCAGATAGTCAGATCATGGCATTCAGTTCATCTCCTTGGAAGTAGCGGCAGCTAAATTTACACTTCAATCGTACGCAGAACACCAGAGGACGGGAAAGATTTTGCGAATAATAAATTACCATATAGGTATATATTATGTCGCATCGCCTAATTATTTACATAGTTGATGTTCTCTCTCATTTCTCTTGAACACGTCACGCTAGTCACAAATTAGCGGAACAGAACCCTAAGATGTTGTTGTAATGAAGCGTGAGCAACCACACCAAAGCGATCAATAGTCAGTTTAAGATACACCATTACAAAATATGGAATCAGCAACTAAATCGCTTCACAATTGACGACCAACCTGTCACCACCAATCAAACCGTTTCAAAATTTGGTGCTCAACCAGGAACACTCAGTCAAAGCCTACAAACCGCTTTAAGTTATAATAAATGCATAGTATATAATTTTTAATACTCAAGACGCATAAATTCAACTTGAATTCCATCCCAGCAGCCAACATGGACAACGCGGCGTCGCGGAAAGTTTTATCCCGGTACTCCGGTTCCCTTACAATTCATCCACCAACTGTTCCTTGTCACCATCTTCACCTTCACCATCAACCGCCAAGTTTGGATACGCAATATGCAGATTGACTACATCCGGGTCCTCTGCCGCTTTATGGCAGATCAATTGGAACTAGGAAACATCATAATATTCATCACTTAAGCAAGTTTATTTAATAGCTTAATAAAAGATAAACTCATTTGAAATTCCATTTAGTTTGTGGTCTTAGTTTTTTAAATAACCTAACGGATATTTAAAAACATACATTAGATCGTCTCGGACATTAATGGTAGGATTGTAATTTAAACTACAATAAAACACCAATACATTCAAAATTAACTTTGTTTAACAAAATAACTTTCATTGACATTTATGCAATTTGGCTTATTGTAGCAAATTCATTGTGACTTCTAGAGATTGTGACATTTCTAAATACCGGCTCAACTTCTTGGTTACTGAAGACCTCATTCTTCAGGAAACCATTCGTTGTTTGAATAAATGAAAATTGGTTGATGAGTAGTCTGGTGAATACACTTCATGAGATAAAGTTTCGTTGCCAGTTCATTCAACTTCTGGAGGATTTATGAGGATTTTGGCCGGGCGTTATCATGAAGAACACGTCTTTGTTTTGCTGCTTATACTATATTTCGTCAATATTTTGACAATTCTTCCTCGAAATAATTGTTTTGCTACGATGCAGAAAATTGTAGCGTCCAAAACAGGTACAGATAGCCACCATAATTTTCTTTTGGGGTAATTTTTGATTTACAAAGTGCTTCGTTGCTTCATTGATATGTAGTTGTTGTACAGATCGTTTCCGGTTATTATAAAGAATACATTTTTTCTCAGAGGTCACATTAGGATCAAAAAGTGGTTTTTATAATATATTATTGTTTCAAATTAATTATGTACATAACAATTAATTTATGAAGACATAGTGCATGTGAATAATGTAACATATCGGGCCTGACCTGCCGCAGAGTCCGCTGCGTCGTCTATTCTGTCTTGCGACCGTATTGATAGAGTATAGTATTGCAGGGGGAAGTGATAAACATGCGGGCACTCCGGCGGTTATCTATCGCGTGTCTTTCGAGATCAAATGACGCTCCTTACGTAACATATTTACTTAGGTACTTAAAGAAAGTCGTTGATGGTTGGTTATTGTTATTGGCCACTGATATTCCCAGTATTTTGAAGTAATATTTGAAGACTCTGCATTCGAACACCGTACTTTGTGAATAGTTGACATAGTCCGTTTTTAGCACGTGTAATAGTTCACGAATTGCATTGGTAGGATATGACAATCTACTCAGACTTGCACTTGTGGTACTGTTAATTTTTATGTTTGAGTTTGAAAAAAACTGTAGAGTTAGGATAAACCATTTCTTGGATAAATGTGAGAATGGATTAGTCAAGGATGTCCTCTATCTCCCACGCTTTTTAATATTTATATTGATGTCCTTTTCCAAAAACGGAAAAAAGTAAGATAAATTTCATTGAAAGTTGGTTATAATACAACAAAATGAAGATGACTTATATGGTATATAAGTCATGGTTTATGGTTTGTGGTTTGAATCAGGTTTGTAAAGACTATATTTATCATGTTAAAATTAAAAAAGCATAATATTGGTATTTTATTGTAAAACCATTATTAAACACAACAATTATTTCAGATAATTTCAATTAAATAATCTTTTAATTATATATTTAGGATGCGAAATACATGGAAATTAGGTTTATGATTGTATATCACAAGTTGAAAAAATGTAATATGCGTGTGTCACTATCCATGAAACATTAAAAAAGAAAACAAGAAATAATGACAGATCTCACTTGATCAGCGGATATGTTCCTATGATAGAAGTTCGAAGTAGGATACAGAATTCCTCTTTATATATTCTATTCCATTTAACTAATCGTTAACTTCACTAAGCTACGGGGGTCACACAGGCATGCGCAAATCCTGTGCCTTGCTTTAAAATTCAAAATATGAATCTACTATTGGTTGGTTCAAATTCATCTGCTAACGCAGGCCACCACTACTATTTGGAAGTTTAAAACATTTATTCACATTGGTTGGTTTTAAGTTATCTGTACATACAGCTGGCATTTCATTCCTCTTAACGTATTTATAAGACCCCTGGCTTTAGTAACACTCGCCAACGGTAAGTCTTTTAAAAAGTGACATAACACTGGTCCCTTTAACTGAATTCTGAACAAAATAGAATTATATAATGAATGATGTTACAAAATAAGAATTAAAATCTGTGATGAAATCGAAAGATATAGAAATAACTGGATGTATTGCGTTAGTAGAGTGGATAGGTAAATAAAGTAAAGATAAAAGGTGAATTTCAGACTATAGGTAGAAGAAGAGAAAAGAGAATTTATTGTGAAGGTGTAATGGACAATTGCCTAAAACATGGAGTGATGTAGAAGCAGCGCAGATGTAGATAAACTGCCTTGTCGATAACTCCTCGATGAAATACACAATTGCTTGTTTCCTTTTCAATATGATTGACAGGTAAAGAATTGTTGTTCCGAAGCACTTGATACTTGGCTAAGGGGTTGAAAACTAGCACTGGTACTACATGCTTGAGAATATGATTGTTGTGAGGATACTTAGATGAGGGTAGGTTGCAATTGTGCCCCTTTGGCTTCTATGTAAGCCGACATTCACCCTCTTGCTGTAAATCTCTCTTTGATGATGATGATTTCACCTAATCGTTTCCTCTGCATTTGTTCACCCATCTGCCGATTCTTTTTCGCTACTTAAATAAGACATATACAAGATTATTCTGAGTGAATGGTATAAATTTGCGAATTACGAGTAATAGGAAAACATATGAGGTATTTTCCAACAAACTTAACACGTATGCACATACAGTCTTACTCTGACATTGGCCAGGAGCGATCGAAACCATAGAAAGTGACGTGCTGCACCGTGCATGCCAAAAACTTGACTATCGTATAGCATGCATTATCACGTTTGTAATGAAAGTCAACTTGGAAATTTTTAATGTAGTGTTTCTATAACCAATTGTTTCTTTATAATAAACAAGCAAATAGTTCCATTCATGCATAATAAACATGTGCATTACAGTAAAAGTATTAGAAACCTACATCACTATTAGCCTTAAAAATAAATTTTATACGATTATCATGATCTCCAAATTATAAACATTTTTAAGTGTTTCCCGCTATTTAAGGAATACTGGGAGTGAGTTTTTGGCCAAAATCGGTCAAAAATCGAAAATCGTCTTTTTGCTGTATGTTTCCTTGAACTATTGGACATCCGTAAAGAGCCAACATTTCTTGTTCCCCCCTCCCTACGGGCTCATTTAAAGAACTCTGTGTTGATCCTGGCGTTGTAGTGCTAACCATACTTGCCTCCTAAACCCAAGATCGCGGGTTCGATCCCGGCCAGGATCGATGGATTTATCTGGCGTATAAATCCTAAGTATGGCTTCCTTTGGAAAGGAAGTAAAGCCGTGGGTCCAGTGTCGTACATTTACTACATGCAAAAGAACCTCAAGCCTGAATGAGGCCTCTAGGCAAAATTTATCGGCCGTTTCACGCTCTGAATTGAATGAGACGCTGATAAGCTGAGATGTTAAAGAGCATCCGTAAATAAACTAAATCAACAAAAGAGCTCTGCGTGTACTTTTTCGGCATATCACACCCCCTAAGTACAGAAGTGTGGAACGAGTTACACAACTGTACCATCACCTAAAGGAAGTGGAATATACGCTGCTGATGTGGAAATATTGAAGAACAATCGTGTAGCAAAACGGTGACTACAGCTCTCCTCAAGGTAAAGAAAGTCACTACTGATACTATATTGGGTGATCGTAGCCGTGGTAAGATGAAGTTAGAAGCTATAAAATGACTAACCAGCAAACAGACTGGTCATCCAGAAGAATCTGTCATGAAAAATGTCATATGTGTTACACTTTACCATTACAGATCCACAGACCAGAAGCCAGAACATCAGAAGTGCAGGGGCATGGGCAGACTCTTGGTGTTCTGTAACAGGAACACAACTCTGGGTGAGACTCCGCGGAGTCATTGCAAAATGTCTGTTCATATGATGATAGTATAGTTAGGAGCATTTTCCCTACCTATCAGAGACTGGCTTGCACTGAACAACTGGCACGCTTGCTCGTGGAGGGACACAAAATTCAAATAAAGCATTCACTCAAAGAAATTTATTTCTATGAAGCTGCTATAAAATGGGCGTTAAATGGTGTTTCTGCCTTTAATATAGGCTGTTCAGCTTCTCAGGAGTTGGCCTCCTTGGCGTTTCAGGTTCCCGTAAACAGCTATACCAAAGAAATTTCCCTTTTGCCGACGTACAATTCACATATTGAAATTAAACCTTATTACTCTCATGTACACAATATTTATATTACTAATTATAATGCACAAAATGTAATGATTAGGTTTGCTATATACATTTATATTATATTCATATTTTAGTGGGAGCGTGCCGTAAGGACCGTTTCATTTATTATTAGGTTATTAAAGGATGCGTCTTTCGTTATTAGCGTTCCATTCAATTCAGGGCGTGAAAAAACCGGTTAGTTTTATTCAGAAGCCTCTTCTTTCAAGCTTCAGATTCGTTAGCACTTGGGTACTAAAATTCTACAACACGGGGCTAACAGCTTTACTTCCCTCTCGAAGGAAATCATATTCAAGATTTTTACGCCCTTAAAATTTCATCGACCCAGATCGGGTTTAAGCCAGAAACCTTGGGTCCAGGAGGCCAATTCACAAGTTTAAATGGAAAATACTAACGATTAATAACTTTAAAGTGATTTTTTTTTAGTTTTATAACTAAATACAAATTCACAAATTAATTTATTTAAATACTCTTACATAGTACAATTATACAGATTATATTCAGAAATGTTTGTTTTATGCATAGAAAACAGAAATTTGTCCATTGCACGATGGACAACGAACTAAAAACTGATGATCACAAGAACACATAAACGAACTTTTATGCATTTGAGATTATCATTATTGTGAATCAAGAATCGAATTATAAAATATTTGTTAAATGTTCTATTTTACCCTTTCCAAAAGTAAATCTGTTCAATAGTTTGTTTTAAATAAGTGCATGAAAACGGTATAACAGTTTTTCTTACTAATAAAGGAAATACTTTTCCAATATTGCATGGCAGCTTTAGGTGTTTTATTCATGCATCAGGTTTTCTGGCTAAGATCATTACATTTCCAAATAATAAACGAATTCTTAAATCTGTTATTACAATTTATCTATTACTCAGTACATACAAGTCATTGTCTAGTTTTTGTAATATTTTATAGTAACATTGTCATCGTTAAGGATTCCTGTAACGCCGAACGTTTTTTATAAAACCTCGAAGAGTATGCCGACCTGAAATGTCTCCACTCTGATGTACTGCTGAGGATCGGACGGCATTAAAAATCAGCAAACAAAAAGCCAGAAAGAGAAAGAAAGTGCTGAGCAAAGTTCACTTCTAGTTTGCACTTAATCTTAATTAAGTCAGAAATAGAATTCAGAAAGTCGGCTTGCATGGGCGTTGAGGATGGCAGTACTAAACATAGATGACGACAATGCTACGGTTTTTGTGACCATGCTAATTGCCTCTCTTCACAGACGTATAAACAGTTTAAAATATGCCATAAAACGCTTAGATCGAATGTAGGAAACGGTATCAATTTTTATTACTCGGGAACTGCAAGTGTGAGCGCACTTTTTTCTTCTTGCTATGTGATATGCTGGGGCTGTATAACACTGTTCATGTCCATGTGCTTCTTTAAGAAATTTAGAGCGTGAAATAAGATGCTATCTGTCTTCCAAAGGTCATGGTACTATGTGCTTTTCCTTGTCTAGCATTGAACATCGACCGACATCGGCCTCTTTTGTAGCTGGTGGTTCCCATGCACCCTAGGGCGTGACCTTCTTGCCCTCAATAACCCGATTCTTCGAAACGACTTCGAGAGTTGCAAACTCAGGACACGCGCAGTGTTGCACTCTCGTTTTGGAAACCAGCTTTACGTGAGCGAAAACAGAAGTCGCAATTGTATGGCACCGTTGATAGCCCGATGTCTCTGCTATGACGTTGCATTGCGGAATCGATTACAATGTACAGATAATCGATATAAGAATCGAACTTTCTTTTGAAGACGCCATAAAAAACCGAATTTATTAGCATAACACAATTAGAAAAATCAAATAGTAAAATTATTACATCATATGTTATAAACAAAATGGTATAATTTTTGCGACTAGTTGGGATAAAAATAAGAGTAAATTTTTATTCATGAAACTATGATTATTTCTGAATACATTAAGTACCAGAAATGGTTTACTTTTTCCCACCGTTGTTGTTGCTGCTATAATCTTTTGCATTCCTTTAATAAACTGCAAAATTTTACAAAAGTAAAGTTATTTAGAGCTCTTTTTAAAAGTGCTATACAAAATTTAGATTAAGGTCTCAAATACCAATTACAATTTTTCCCCAAAAGCTACCACAGAATTAAAATTATCAATTTGACAATCCTCGTTCTTCGTGACGCACTGTGAAGTATAGGTTTCCTTAAGGTTCTATATTTGGATCAATATTGTTCTCTATTTATATGAACGACATATTCCAGACACATTAATTCTAGTACAAACACTAATAATGCTATACTTCGATTAATGTGAAATTTTGTAAACTAACCTTAACGTAAAACTGAATAAGAGACTAATGCGTGTTCGCAATCGGGACTCGTTATATAGAGTGTATCAAAATAACCATTCCTAATTTTCTGATGTAATAGAAGACACGAAAATAAACATTTTTCCGTAATAAAATAGTCTCCGGAAATGCTTTGTTTCCAATACAAAAGCAGAGCTCTCACTCGCCGTATGGCTGCATTCATGTTTCAACTATTACCATAAACAATTGAAGTTATATGTTTCAGCTATTTTTTTTACCATGGAAATAATAAACAACTGAAGTTAGTTTGTTGTTAATGTGTGTCATGAAATATCTTTTGCGAGATTTCATTTCATGGTATTAACAACAATTTCAAAACTGGATCAATAACTTCGAGATAGTGACCAGTACCAGGTAAAGGAAATAAATTCAGGAGCGAAGCGAACCGTGAGAATATGATACTTTGAAGATGAGGTTTAGCATAGGTTTGAAAATAGAGTTGTTGCCCATTCGATGAATACCAGTCACATTTCTGTATGGAATCTTAAGTGAGTATGAAAAACATCTATTTCATATACAAAAATTACAAACATTAATTCCAGATGAATTTCCTAACAGATAACAATTTGCTGAATGGTATTTACATAATGTTAACAAAGAGCCTAATTTTACTAGACTAGATATTATGGACAGATGTATTTAAGAGATGCATTTTTTAATACACACAACAGTCATATTTGGAGTGACACAGGTCCTAAGTCTGTGGAGAATCTTTGCAGACAATGGACCTATTCTGTAAATATTTGGGTTGGATTTGTTGATAACTTTTTAGTGGGACCATATGTTATGTATGCCTGCACGATTGAATGAACTTGTTTATGATATTTATCTCGCGGAAATGCTTCCCGAGCTACTTAAAGATGTCCCGATAAGTATTTGAAGAAACACGACCTTTAAACACGACGTCCACCCGCACATTCCGGCTCAAATTGTCTAAATTGTTAAAATGTAAATTTTCCGAACCATTGAAAAGGAAAAGGAGGCCCAGTTGCTTGGCCGGCAAATTATCCAGATATGACTCCAGTTTATTTTTGTGCTCGACATCACATTTAATCAATTTCTTATCAAACACCCATTGACACAGCAGAAGTATAGTTGCTAGCATTATTCTTACTTTTGACGATCTTCGTAACTGACTACAGATATTTCGTTCATACAACGTAATACTTTGTGTTAGCAATGGCGGTCACAATTTCGAACAGTTCCTTTAGTTTGTTAATACCACTTTCTTAATATCTGGTATTGGACAAAAATTTACTGTGAAATCATACAAAGTAAATGAAATAACTTTCCACGTGAGATTCATTAATCTTTGCCTTCACACGACTCTAACTTGAAAATTAAACATTTATGGACATTACTTTATTAAGTAAAAACGTTCTATCACATCAAAACTTTAGGAATAGTTGTTCTGACACACCCTATACATGCAATATTCGTAATATGATCATATTTCCCCATCTTTCGAGATGTTTTGGTTAACACTAAACGATCGTCGAGTTATGCATTCTATTTATTTTCTTTTCCAAATTCTGCATACGTCACCCCAACATACTTAGCTTTGCATTTTCAAAATATATCTGTCAATCATGGATTAGGTACCAGGTCATACACTTTGATGTCGGTCCTGGTGGTGTAGTGGTTACCATACTTGCCTCCTAAACCCAAGATCGCGGGTTCGAAACCGGCCAGGACCGATGGCTTTTTTCGGGGCCTAAACATCCTAAGTGTGGCTTCCTTCGGAAGGGAAGTAAAGCCGTGGGTCCCGTGTCGTACATTTATGACACGAAAAAGAACCTCAAGCCTGAAAGAGAGGCCTCTGAGCAAAATTTGTCGGCCGTTTCACGCCCTGAGTTGAATGGGACGCTGATGACCTGAGCTGTTAAAGAGCGTCCATAAATAAATCATTCAAAAAAAAAATACACTTTGATCTGCTCCTTATACCTCGTCATATAATACCTTTGTATTCTGTATCATGTACCATCTGCATCTAGAAATGGTAAATGCTTAAAATTAAACTTCAAGATTCTTACTTAATAGTTCAAATTTTGATAAATATTTAATGAAACTTTCATTTGCTATTTTGACATATTAATTATTCTCCCATCTTCTCTTCATTCATATGATGCAGATTTATTATTTATTTTTATGCTTATGTTCATTTTGATTTGTTCTATTTGTGTGCGATTATTAAATTAAACTTATAACTACAATTTTTGTTTACTAATCTCTAATTCTAGCGTGTGATTTAATATTGATTTCACTAGTTTTCATACTTCATTCTCAAATGGGTTAAATAAGCAATTTCATATAATGTGTATTTATTGTTTAGTGTTAATTTAAGATGTTTGACATAAACACAACAGTGTTAATGTCATAATTTAAATATTTTACTCTGTGTCTTGTATAATTCATTGCATTTATTAGAACTCGTTGAGCGGAAAGTTTAAATTCAACATTATATTCTATTCTATTTAATATTTGCATAATAAAGTAGCTCACAGATTCGGGGTGTTGCTAGATTTTTTTCGAACAACATGAAATTAAAAAAAAGAGAAGGATAAATGTATGAAGTTAATTTCTGCTTCTTTCTTCTCTGTGTGAAACTCCGGAGTGTTTATCCTGTGCAGCTCTCTCATGATTTCTGTCTTACTTGCATGTGATTATCTACTGTCATTTTGTATTCCCGGCGTTCATTACACACACACACACACACACACACACACACACACACACACACACACACACACACACACACACACACACACACACACACACACACACACACTATTGGACATTTCTGAGTACACTTGTGAGTACGTTAAACTACTGATTGAGCAATGTTTGCGAAAGTGTCCTCAGCGATTGCAGCACATGACGTTTCAATTTCTTCTCGACGTGCTGCCAGTGTAGCTGGTTTTCTACGGTATACAACATTCTTAAGAGTTCCCCATAGGTAGAAGTCTAACGGCGGTTCTGTTCTATACACACGTCTCCCATGCCTTTGAACTTCGACAATATTCTCGGTTTTCCAATATCACTTCAAAATTGCTTCCAACTGTTCGAACGATAATCTTGGCTCCATTTTGTTGTAGCAACGCTAGCAGAACTCAATGCGAGTTACATCTGTTTACAAAACATCATAAGATAATCTTGGCTTCATTCGTTCATTATTGATTTACGATAATCTTGACTTCATTATTGATTTACCTGTCACCTAGCAACGCTATCATAATGTCACATCTGTTTACAGAACATCATACTACACATGCTGTTGTTTTTCGGTCCAACTTTGAAATATATTATAGATATCTACTGTGAAAGTGTGTATACATTTTTGGCACCCTCTTTATATATAAATCATTTTCACTATGTTCTTCGCTTAGTACATGGGTGGGCAACACCGAGTCAAACTAGTGGTTTTTACGTTGTTTTGATAACGCACTCTATTTCTTCGCATATGTGTTTGGGAGCATGGTATTGCGTGTCCATCCCTAGCATAGTTCAAATAAATAGAAAAGTAAATTTCAGCCGGTTGTGTATGCTAAGGTCTTTAACTTTTGTAACATATTAAACACAGTGCGATACAGTTTATTGTTCTTAGGAAACTGCGACGACATCTTTGAGTGCAGATCAAACTTCCTTTTCAACGCTATTTTCCAACACCACGTTCTCAAACAATTTTCCGAAACGTTCAAGATCATTTATTTCTATTCCTGAGGTAGCTATTTTTTGTTCCCCTTTCTATACTCATATATTCCTTGTAATTGTTTTTTTTTCTGCATCCTGCATAAAATTTGCCGCTACATAGTTCCATAAATAGTTTAACACTACATTTATCAGTTTTAAACTGAAAAATTACGCGTTTTAACATTGTAGAGTGTGGATCTTTGGAGTTATTGACAATTTATACCAACGAAACATTCGTCAAATGATTAACCTGAGTACATTTCTATATTAAGTTAAGAGATTCGACAAGGCATTGCCTTTGCATACTTTTTATTGCACGCTTCTCTTATGCCAAGTTTCAAAAGTAAAGAAAAATTTCAATTAAAAGTAAATAATTGCTTATATAACACTCGGACAAGGATTTGTTTGAAATGATTTCAAACAAATTTTAGATAATAGATGTGAAAGCTATATCAAGAGGGGTATTTAAAAAAAAGTTTTTGCTTTGTTTTCGTAATATCTAAAACAGGTTTAGTTTTTATTTATGTTCGTAGAACATCTTTCAACATTTTGCATTTTAGAATTCAGTGTAACAAATTTCACAAATTTATCCACAAATGCAACAGTAATTTTAGAAATAAATAAATGTATCTAAATTTATACATTAAATTTATCCTTAACTGAGCATTCCAAAGCTTTTCCTTATTCAATGGCTGAATTCCTTTTGAACACATTCAATTACTTTTTCTGATATTAGCTTCAGTTTCATTGTATAAGTTTTCTATTACCATATTTTATTAAATCATATATATATTAAAAAGAGTTTGTTTTATTTTAACAAAAAACCTGTCTTCATAACACAAGAGTTAGATTGATCATTTTTTTTTCTTGCAATAGCAACATTGTTTATGTAAAACAAATTAATTGTAACATAGCGATATACAGTATAAGATATTTTCTTATACGCAAAATAAATATTTTCAAATGGAATGAGGGTCCATTAAATGTCATTTTGAGTTATGGTTGTCATCTAATGCATTATGTTGAGAACTAATAAAGGGTTAGTTGGTTGTTACAAATATGATGAAGGTCCACAGATTAGCGGAAGTTTTTAAAAACACCCATTAGGGAAGAACGATGTTTCAGGGAATTAGATAATAGTTAAATTTTGAATGGCAGCATTGAACAATGATTGTTTGTTATTGGATAACTATATCAGCATCGCAAAAGTGTGCTTATCCAAAATTATTAATTTCGTTAGTTAAGTTAGAGTCAATTATTGAGGGTGCTGATTGTGAAGATCGTGTGGTGACGCATATGCAACCGAGAAATGAAGAAAATTGGGGAGTTAAGTGATATAAACATAAATTACTAGCACAAAATCAAGAGTTAGGCCCATCTTGTCATTGTACTCGACTAAAGAATATCGAAAACATTAACTTGGATGGTAGAATGCCCATTATTGCAAAATTTAATAATATGCAACTGTAATGAACAAAACGTGTAGGATCTAAGAGGCTTGTTTACTTCTTATTCATTGGTTAAACGGTGTCGGTCTAGGAAACTTAAGATTGACGAACCTGACTAACATACATTTGTTAGAGTTAGAGTTGTTAATGTGAGTATGATTAATTAGAAGGTTATAGAAAACTCCATACTGAATGGGCAGAATATTATAAAAGTGCCAGACCAAAGGCATCCTTAAAAGTTACTGAGGGGGGCAATCAATATTTCGTGGTTAGTATGACATTTGAAAATTTAAATTCAAAGAAACATTCCATTTCTTATACAATATATCAAAGAACTCCAAATACTCATCTAATTCCTCATCGTGATGCATATGATGAATGGATACTGGCTTAAGACTGTTGTAACCTGGACAAGGAACAGTAGATACAAGATATTGCTGCATTGGGTTCTAGTGAGTTTCAGTATCCAGAAAGGTTATATAGTAAAATATTGCAAAAGGCTTGCAGAACCTAAAGAAATTTATCTCAAAAGAAGCACAAGGGTTCTATAACAATTTGACAACTTCAGACATCCAAGAAGAGGATGATTGAGATAATTAATTACAAGGTTGTTGTATTATGTGATGAATAATTAGCCTATAGTATGTCAGAAACACTTTACGAAAAATCATAAAAAATGACCAACCTATTTGTTTAATATTATACATTTATGTCTCATTCTACAGATAAATCATGTTCCAATCCAAGGACTTTTGCTACAAGTGAAATACCTCACTAATAGTACAACACAACCAGCTGTTACAACAATAGGCTGTATGTAATGTATATTACATAATATTCATTATAAAAATTGTTCAATATAATCGTGTGGTCAATGATTATATTTATTATTTTTTTATTTCTATACTTTCATCATTATTACTCTTTTTCTTAGTCTGTTTAATGACAACATATTAAAATAAAATAACATTAATTTAGTAATAGCGTTATACATACAAACTGTAGCAGTGGGTTTCAAACTTTAACATTAATTTTTCTCTAAAGTTTGTTATATGGATCCTCATTGTTCTTCCCGCCAACTCTCCATTTAAAAAAGATATTTTCTTTTAATTTGGTTTATTTACGAATGCTCTTTAACATCTCAGGTTATCAGCATCCCATTCAATTCCGGGCGTCAAACAGCCGACAAATTTTGCTCAGAGGCCTCTTCTTTCAGGCTTGAGGTTCTTTTCCGTGCCGTAAATCTACGACAAGGAGCCCACGGCTTTACTTCTCTTCCGAAGGAAGCCATACATAGGATTTTTACGCCCGAAAAAATCCATCGGTCCTGGCCGGGTTTGAACCCGCGATGTTGGATTTAGGAGGCAAGTATGGCTACCACTACACCACCAGGACCGACATGGGAAACTTAAAATGCACTGTTGCCTGGGTGATTTTTCAAAAACCGGTTCATTTAACTGTAATTAAAATTAAGAATTCCTTTAAAAAACATGGGTATGATGCAATCCCTGTTGGCAATGGTCCCAGTTGCTCGACTTCTATATCGGTAGCTAAAACCACAAGGGAAGTATTTCTGTTTGAAGTTGCTGAAATGCGTCTTAAATTTTTTTATGATTTATTGTATAATTAACTGAAATAGTAACAACTACTTTTAAAATACAGAACATTAATTCTTAAAATTATTTAAAATTAGTTAAGCTCTGATATATATTTTAATGATAAAATCTTCGTAAAAGTCATAATTCTAACATCTTATTGACCTACTGTGATGATTATTGTTTAAGGGGCGCACAACATCTAAGGTCATTAGCGCCCAAACACACTTTGACCTACTGTTCAGATATAGTATATAGATTAGGCAATATCGTGCCTGCTTAACCATTTTGGACTAATGTTTGATTTCTGATTGCGACATGTACCTGGGTAAGTTAAATTTACAGTCTTCCCTTAAAATGGAACATTGGCCTCTAGGCTTCATCGAACAACGGGCTCATTTTTATTCGTTCCCTCCGTTTCTCGTCTCCTAAATATGTAGTATGATATGGTGGAACATTAAAGGCTTACTAAATATTAAAATAAATAATCAAGTAATAATGTAAACTTTACTATTTTTTTTACAATATTCTGAGAGTCCACATTTCATCCATACGATCTTTAATTTCCTATTTTGCTGTAATTATTTTTGTTTATATCATAATAGAAAGAATAATCACAAACGTTCAGTTCTATTTTCCTCTCAAATTAATGTAAATAATTTCTTTTCTTTGAGAAAGTTATTAAACATTGTTGAACATTATTCTTGTCTATTCGACTTGATGGAATTGCTTTCAAACCTTTAGAAAACATACATTAATAACTACAATAATTTCCGTTTATTAATTACTTTTCATACCTTCAAATTGAACTAGAGTGAGAAAATGCAGAAACCCCACATTTTTTGGCTAAAATATATTTGTTGTACTGATAAATGTTTATAGACCAATACGATTAAAAGACTAAATCTATAAATACTGTTCAGCATCGATCGAGAAAGGCGCGGTTATTGCGTTTAGCTTATTTTAGAATAAAAGATTAACAAAAAAATATAATGAATATTGCGGCATGTCCAATCCTGTTTTGCCAACAAAATAAATGTCATACCTAAAGGGCCATGGGAATCTGACTGATATTAAAATGCAGTAATTTTATAACACTAACATTTTTAAATAATTGCACCTACTGCACATTTGCATATGGGATGTCTTTTAAGTAACAATGGTCAATGGTATAGTGCACATCGCACATTCGTAGTGCAAGTGTTTTATATATATACAATTGATGACTCGGTTGTAATTACGGAGTGGTTATTCTGTCGTCATTATTTTCATCATTTACAGTCAACTTTCATGCGACTGTTTCTGCTTCGGAAAAAGAAACCACTAGTTCAATGAACAGCGCAAGATCTTCTGAAAGCCTCGCGACAATGAGAAGGACGCTGTTAAGCGATCAGTGCCCTTTTTAACTCTTCAGCAGTGTAGGAGAAATCTTGCACAAAGAGTTTAACTTTCATCCGTACAAAGTGGTTATGATGCAACAGTTCAGTGATGATGATAAATCCAGTCAGATGACATTCTCTGAGATACCTTATTTTTTGACCAATTAAAACACTTTTGTTTATCTGGTTCAGTGAATAAATAAAAATTAAAATCTCCAGATAATTCATGGTACATGTGACATATGATATTTGTGAAAAAGTTTGCAATCATAGCTTTCAAAGCAGTCGTAGCAAATTCTCTGTGATACACGGAAATGTTAAGGAACACTTTGTACCAAAAGTGCCGTCATGTAGTAAATCTCCGGGAGTTATGGTTTCAGCAAGATGGGGCAACAGCCCATACTGCCAAGACACTCCCATGGCGGTGTTTCAGAACTATTTCAAGTCACCTTATTTACAAAGGAAGGGACATTTCATGGCCAGACCTCAGTTTATACAACTGTTTCTTTTGGGGTTATCTTAATTCTAGAGTGTACATTGGTAAATGCTCTAGTCCGTGCCTCGCCCAAGTATCCTGGAAGCCCGGTGTCTCCCTCATCTCGTTTCTTCCTCCCGGAGGTTTTCCACTGGGGGTGTAGCCACAAACAGCCAACCAGGCTAAAGTACCAAAATAAACAATCCAATCCAGTACATTGTGGAACACATTTGAAAGTTTATTGTTTAAAAATAAGAGAAATATGTTGTATACTTAAATAGTAGTATATTATATAATGTTGTATATGAACACCACCATTGAATAAGACAAAAATAGAATGGAAACTGCAGTCACAGTAGATGAATAACTCTACGATATGTAAAGGAATATGTATATATACTTAGGAAAGTTAATTTTCTACAAGGACAATACGGAAAAAAAGATAAGCATAAGAATATCCTTAGCATAGAAGGCTTTTTGTTCCCTTCAGTTTATACTCTCCGACAAAAAAAAAAAATAAGCAAAAAGCTTAATTTCAAAGCACTAGAAACCTGCATATACCCAGTAATGCTATAAAAATGTCAGACCTGGTCAACTACAAACAACAGATGAATGCATTACAAATAAGCCAAAGGAAAATGGAACTCAGAATAATAAGGGACAAAATCTCCAACAAAGCATTAGCCCAAATAACTTCAACAACAGAAAGAGCCGCAGATTGAAGTGGAAATGGGGAGGCTATATAGCGAGGATGCAGGACGACTGATGGACGTATAAGACCACAATGTGGGACACGCGCAAGACTGAGATGGGAAGACTTCTACGCGGCACAGGCAAGTCTACAATGATTCAGAATAGCAAGAAGTAGGAGTACAACGAAAACCATCGAACGTCAAATTCGAAACGAATGAAATATGATGAACAAAAAAGTAACAAAGTGCAGCATACAGGGTAATACTATTGTACACAATCTTAAAGCAAATTAGCTCATTGTATTAGCGAATAAGAGCCACCTTCTTGTAGCAGGTCTTGCCCTTCTTAGGGACTTTCGGAATTATTATTATTATTATTATTATTATTATTATTATTATTATTATTATTATTATTATTATTATTATTATTATTATTATTATTATTATTATCATCATCATCATCATCATCATTATTATATAAGCAAAATTATACTTGAAATTAGTTTTCCTTTGATTGTTTTATTTTGAAAATTGCCAGATTCCCATGGCCTACCCTTTATAATATAAAGTGGTAAGGGACATTTTGATAAGATTTCAACTATTTTTAGCATATCTGTTTATCCGTCTGCTCTACTCTCGTACAAATTTCACTACAGACCAAACATTTTCTCCTCGCTATAGTAAGTTATGCTCTACACCAATAGAGACATTCGCGCCTAAGTAGATAATAACCAGTATTGCTTTAAGCGCACGACAAACCGGGTTTCTCTATCTCCGAGGCGCTCTCTCTAATTATTTTGTGCTACCCCAAGGCAGTGTGTCAGGGACGGTCACTGTATCTTCTCCCCTTAAACCACTTCATCAGCAAGATATTCAATGAGATGCACTGCGGTTCAATACAGGAGACTAAGCTACATAGAAATAGAAAAAATGTTTCTTTCTCTTTTATCTAGTATTGGTTAAGTATAATGCTTTTTGGATTTTAAATAAGTGGGAGTTTGAAAGCCGTTACCAAAATTGTGTTTTCTGAATGATGAAAATTGTGAATAAAAAACTCAGATAGTCAGTTATTGTAAGGTCACAGTGGATATTTAATTTAATAGGTACCTGCACTTATGGGAATCCCTGTGCCTAGGCAACCAGATACTATTTGTAATGAAACTTAATTTTCTAAATACTACACGGCGGTTCCAGATCCACACATAACGTAGTCAAATTCGTAATGTAAACACAAATCTCTCGTGTGCCACTATAACGAACTGCTTTCAATAACAGTTCGCTATAAATGAGGCCAATATCACAGATGTCTTGAAAGTGGCTTATGATAAGCCAAATATTTCAAAATCTTTCATAGAAGGATATAAAGAAACATATTTACTCACACAGATGATATCGACTTCAAACTCTAACAATATAAAATAAATGTATATATAAACAAATAAATAAAACAAGTGCTAAAACTCACAATACGATTTCTCGCATACCTTATCGATTACACAAAACAATAGAACGTCTGTCAACTTCAAATTACAAGACATTAGTAAGAAATGAATATCATGATTTTGCATGTGTACGCTGTGACCAGCGATTTCAATATCCAGTAAAGTTACTTGCAGGTGAAAGTGTCATGATGTCTGTTAATGCAATTATTAGTTAATCTTAAGCTAGACAAAGACCCTTGTAATAACAAATATTTAGTTTGGTTAGGTTAGGTTAGATTAGGTGCTCGCTAAGTTTTGTATAAGAAAGTTGCCTTAAATATTTACTTTGGAGAGGTATCCACCATAACCATTCGCTTTCGAGCCAACTAAAGTGTTAAGGACATATCTTTGTTTTAAAAAAATGGTTTCTCTTACTTTTTAAAAGCTATACTTTTCTCTGCCATGCTTTATATAAATTGATCAATATATTTCACATGCTCAGCTGATTGGGTTATAAAATTTTTCTTAAAAAGAAAAAAAAAAGAATTTGCAACTATGCGAGATATTTTTGGATAGAAATGGACTCTAAGCGCCAAATAATGCAAAAAGATGTGAGGGTTGGAGGGAAGAACGATGACGGGCCATATTTATTTTTTTAAGTTAGGGCTATCATATATTGAGAACTAATAGAGGGCTACTATTAGACATATGATACAGATTAGTAGAAGTTTTAAAAAATACCCATTAGGGAAGAAAGATGGGAGTCCACCTTGTTTCAGAGAATGGAGGTGATAGTTCAACTTCGGCTGGCAGCATTGAAGACAACACCAGTTGTTTCTCGTGTATAGCTGTAGGAGCACTGCAATAAGTGTGTTAACTAATTTCGGAGTTAGCACCAGTTACTGAAGTGCTGACTGTGAAGAAATGTAAACAAACGAGGAAACGAAGAAATTTGGGGAGGTTAAGAGATGTAAACAAAAAGCTACTAGCACAAAGACTAGTTGGATCCATCTTTACATTGTGCTTGAATTAAGTGTTTCGAAAACATTAACTGGGATGATAGAATACCATTTAGTTCAAAATTTAATAACATGCAACTATAATGAAAAAATGCGGGATTTAGGAAGCTCAGTTTCATTGCTCAAAAGGCGTCGGACTATAAAATTTAAAACTGATCATCCTGACAGCATATACTTTCAAGGTTTGGGTTAGGGTATTGTTAATCAGTTGTGTTTATATATTAAATAATCAGAAGGCTACCTACTGAATGGACAGACATTTTTTAATTGTTAGACAAAAGCCCTTCATCCCTTCGAAGTTACTAAATGTGCCCAATTAATATTTCATATTTGGCAACTTTTCAAAACCTAAATTCAAAGAAAAATGCCCGTTTCGTATAAGATCATAAAAGAACTCCAAATACTCCGTGGAGAACCTCACCTAATCTCTCATCGTGATATGTATAATAGAATCCCTGGTTTAAGACTGTTGTTACGTGGGCAAGGAAGAGCAGATACAAAATATTCCTGCATTGGGTGTTGGTGAGTTTCAACACCTAGAAAGGCTATACAGTGAAACATTGCCAAGGGCTTGCAGAACTTAAAGAAAATTTTCTCAAAAGAAACCAAGGGCTCTATGACAATTTGACATCTTCAGACATCCAAGAAGAAGATGACTAAAATAATTAATGACAAGGTTATTGTGTTATGTGTTAAGTACTTAGCCTACCTACGTCAGAAATTCCTTACGAAAAATTATGAAAAAATTATCAACCAATTTTTTTAATATTACATGTTTATTTCTCATTCTTCATATCCTTTTTCCACAATCACTTTACCCTCCCCTCATTCTATATATACAATACTGTTTTATGTCGTATTGAAAGTTCTCTTTCCACCACACTTTACACTTCTCTATTGCATTTGTTTATACTCACATTATTACAAATTTAAAACTATTTTCACAATTTTAACCACTAACTGTACTTTGCTGCACTTCACCTACATCTGCTACACCACACACTCCAATATATTATGCCTCTCTCAATCAAAAAACTATCAATTATAAGCAATATACAAAATATTGCAGATTGCATTGCTCAATTTTGTACAAAAAACAGTTCAGTAAATAAAAGGAAAACATAATTCATCACCACCACCATTCCTACCCTTCTCCATCAACAACAAGCTAACTTTAGCCTGTTCTTTCAAGATACGCTTTGCCTATTTAATGGTCTTTTTCATCGTGTTTAACGCATGGCCATCTCAGGTGGTAGATACTGAAGAAATGATAAATTGGGAAATTATTTATTTTAATTTTACGATATATCCCAGACATTTGCTAATGTATGCTTTCAATCCTCGGGTTTATTATCCCTTTTGTATAGAGTTTTGTGGCCTTCTTGGCTTTCTAAGCTACCATAACGGAAAACACCAAACAAAGGAACAATCTCAATCAAAGAGGACGGTCTTGGCGGGAATCGAACCCTAAACCTCAAGCTCACCATTCTTTGCCTTAACGACTTTGGTGGTTGGTTATTTGTGGTCAACTTTGGGATACTGTTGGTTTATAGCACTATCTTGTGTGATATGCTGATTAAAAATGTATATGGGTTTTTCTCCATTTTGTCCATTATATTTATTTATTTGTGGTTCATGTTTAATCATATTTATTTCCAAAATTGAGTAATCTTCCAACGGCTTAAATAACTTATTCTAACAATTACAACATCGCCCTGTTTGTGTAATTTCCATACTCATAAATAAACCTACTTCGTAAAATGAATGTTTGTATATTTTTTGTGATATTGCCACACATCTTTGGGATTTTAGTTTTCATATTGATACATGTTCTGCAATGATTTGTAAACGCAGCAAATACATTTTATACACTGTATGTTTTGTCAGTTGTGTGTAAAACATTTTTCGAAACTGTTTAAATATAAACGAAACATAATTATCGCTGTATTTCATTGCACTCCTAATTTATTGTTCAAATTGAACATATTAATACAAATTCGCCATTTTGGGGGGAGAATTTTAAATCGTAAATAAAGAAACAAAAGATAACGTGAAAGCATGATATAGATTGGCTTCACTAAGGCGGTGTCGGTTTGATAAGATTAATCGCCCTAACCTGGGGAAAGTTGCCGGGTAATGAAAAAAACAAACAATACGCAAACACTCCTTGTGTCCTTGTTTGGTTCACTTGTGCACGAGATCAAAGCTTAGCTGTTGCTGCTATTTGTAATTTAGTGTTGTGTTTTTGAGTTCTCTTTGCTAGCATAACACAAGAAACCACATAAAACTTGTTATTACACCGGTAGATTAATCTCAGATTCCCCGCAAAGTACTTTACTTTCACTGTTACACTTTTTACCACCGCATATACCAAATCAGGTACACGGCTACCGCCTGTACTTGTCACAACAAAACCCTAACTGAAGAATGTGCACCACATTCATGTACAGCCATTTATCACATTGCTCCTCACAACGAACAGCTCACGAGCTATTCTTGTGTTTTTATACACCTGGTATAAATCCTTGTGGTTTTAGGAGGCTAAGCTTTTATATAATAAAACTTTTATTGGTGTTATAATAATAAAGTCAAGCGAATAATTCTCAATTAACAGGTCTTAGGACAGTCAATTTTTTCAAGTACTTCTCGATGCAGTATGCAGCATTAGAGTAGAAATAATTTACAAACTAATGGAAATAAAACATTTATTTTGTGCATTTATTGCACACATTATAGTGTTTATTTCTTAATTTATTAAATTAAAAGTAGTACATCTCAGCATTATTTTCATCTTCTGTGTGAAATATTGTGATGTATTAGTAATTACCAAATTGTCAAACCCAGTACTTTAGTCTCTGCCCTGATTGCGAAAAGATTAAAATAAAAAAAATTGGAATTTAATGGTTATGAAACTGTCCTTACGGCCCACCATCACTGAAATATAAATAATATATATAGGTAGCAACCCTAATTAACATAATATTTTGTGTATTGTAATTAGTAATGTAGATATCATGTATATATGTATAATACGGCATAACGTTAATATGTGAATTGTATGTCAATAAAAGAGAAAGTTCTTTGGTGTTTTCTGTTACGGTAGCTTGGAAAGGCAAGAAGACCACAAAACTCTATACAAAATGGATAATAAACCCGAGGTTTGAAACAAATTTTCATTTGAAGCATCAGAGAGATAGAAAGAGAGAGCGAGAAATAAACGTATTTTGGGTGAGTAAAATAAGTGAAACTTCCTATTAATTAATGAAGTAATTTGATAATAAGTGGACAGTGAAACCCGTGCACTGATAAAAACATAATTCTAAATTATACAATGAGTGCATCAAAAGTAATTAAATTCTTGCGTCATAAAGCGCTGGCCAATTGCGAAGGACGAAGAGGCAGTTGGGCAGGTTTTCTTCGTACTCAAATTTTCCATATCATTTTCTCGGCCAAATATTCTGTCATATTCATCTCCATCTTCCTCTTCAGCGTCTTAGTAATAATAATCATAAAAGCCTTAACATATGTCAAATTGCGAATGTTATGCATGTAGTAGCTTATTTTCATTTTATTTTTATTTTATATTTTAAGCTGATTTATAAATTGTACAAAATACACGAAAGCGGTCTGAAAATTTCTTGTCTTAGTACTGGGGGAATGGGATTTTAATCTGAGCATTATTTTGTTTCTACTTTAAGGTAAAACATTTATTCCAGCGATGCTCCAATTGCCTTGTTTCTGGAATGGTTTTCCGGAAAATCTGCCTAATACTCCTCTTCAGCCGCAATCGTCTCTGCATTTGATGAAAATAAAACATTGACCAACGTGGAAGGATTTGAGCTTTGGGAACAGATGGTAGTTAGATTTCTCATCGCTAAAACACTTTTATGAGCAGGTGCATTGTATTACTGAAAACATTTGTTTTTCTTCTGCAAACTTGGTCCTTTCTCAACATTTTCCCACATAATTTGTTTAACAGATTGGAATAGTATTATCTGGTATGATTTTTATCTTTCTGAAGATAATTAATTACTAAAATTTGTTTAGCTTCTCCATAATGATGTCACAAACTTTCTCGAAGAAAGTACGGACTTTGTCTTCTGCTAATTAGATTTTTGAATAGTATTTAACACCTATTTTAACCACTGGGGCTCCACACGCGGTAGACACTGATGATACATGAAATGAAATGATAAACTGGAAAGGGATGAAGCCCACCTCACTGAAATATTAATCTAATATTTATATTGTAAACCTATCTTTATATTTTATATATAGTAAATAATAATTTAGATATTACGTATATATGCATGAATCCTAAGGTATTACTTATGACGTGAACTGTGTTCCCTCAGAATGGAAAGTTCTCTGGTGTAGCTGTTTACGAAAGGCTAAGATAGAAAGGGCAGCGTCAAAGAGATAATAATAATAATAATAATAATAATAATAATAATAATAATAATAATAATAATAATACAGTATTCAAAAGAAGGTTAAACACAAGAGACAAGTGTTGCGCCGCTTTTTGAATGACACAACCTTTATGAGGGTTATTTGTGGTCCAGGCTATTGTTTGTGTAGGGGGATGAACTCGCCTACCGTTGTAGACAGTTAACTTTAAACTAACCAATACAAATAAATGTTTTAAACTTTCTAATTACACTGGGTGGCGTGCGCTGGTTGTTGAATTTAAACCAGCCAATTGTAGATGGATGTTTTAAATTTCCGAAGTGAAGCACGAGACTTGCGCTTGCTTGTGTAGACCCCTATGGCGTGGTCACGCCAGCGCGCAGTCAATTTGAATTTAATATATAAGGAAACGTTTACGCTGCTGGGAAGCACTGTGCACTTCTACCCGAGTTCCGTTCCTCGATGCTCAGTTCTCAGGTTCAGTTCGTATTCTTGGAAGTCGTGGCAGTTAAGTTTCAACTCATTTGCTCAATTCTTTTGTCAGATACAGTCTTAGTGTTGAGACCACGCTCGTATGAAGTGTGCAAGACCGAAGTTGGATTCAAACAAGCGTCTCCGCGGCGGAGCAACTTTGTTAAGGTCAAGAGTACGTCAATGCAGTAACATCCAAGCTCTATCGCACCAGGTTGTAGAAGATATTACCGTTAAAAACTACTACATATATTATGTCGCATCAAGTGATTATTAACACAGCCGATCTCCTCTCCCAGTCCTGTAGAGCAGTGACTCAACGAAATAGCGGAAAAATACCCTGAGATATTGCTGTCATGTAGCGGGACAACAACCGAAGTGATATTCTCAATCAACGATAAACCGCTACAAAAACTGGCGACCGGCTTGAGACCTCAACAAAGTCGCTTCATATTCTGGTTACCATCCTAGGCCCCCCACAAAACCCCTACGCTCATTAGCTTCAATCGCTTCAGAGAATATATTTTTTTAAAGGAAGGAAGCATTCCACGCCTAAGTTTATGGTACTTTCCCAATATCTTCCATTTATGAGGACAGAGGAAAATGTGGAATAAACCTCAATCAGGAAAGACGGTCCTGTCGGGAATCGAATCCCAGATCTTACGAGTCTTAACGACCTCAGCCACCCGTGGTGGTGTGTAATGAGAAATTTAAGTATCATTAACAAAGTTATAAGTTGATGCACATCAGTTTTGTTGCTGTTAAAATACTCCAAACATTGTTGCGATATTTTCGTACTAACAGATTTTTAATATTTTCTTAGCAAGCACAAACCAAGCTTGCGCAAAGCTTTTTCATGTGCAATTCTAATGAAAAATACTGAGGGTGAAAAAATTTATACACGCTTTCACAGTAGATATCTATTTAATAAACTTTAAAGTTGGACCGAAAAATAACAATAATGCATAGTATGATGTTCTGTAAACAGATGTAACTCACGTACATTATGATAGCGTTGCGACGAGACAGGTAGGTCAACAATGAACAAATGAAGCCGAGATTATCGTATGATGTTCTGTAAACAAACGTGACTCACATTACGCTATGCTAGCGTTGCTACGACAAAATGGAGTAAGATTATTGTTTGAACAGCGGAAAGTAATTTTGAAGTGGTGTTGGAAAACCGAGAATGTTGTTGAAGTTCAAAGGCAATGGAGACGTGTGTACAGAACAGAACCGATCTCCGGATCTAACTCTGTCGGACTTATACCTATGGAGAACTCTTAAGGATGTTGTATACCGTTAAAAAAAAAAAAAAAAAAAAAAAAAAAAAAAAAAAAAAAACCAGCTACACTGGCAGCACTTCAGGAATAAATTGAAACGGCATGTGCTGCAATAACTAAGGACACTTTTGCAAACTTGCTCAATCAGTAGTTCAACGTACTCAGAAGTGTATCGAAGCCGATAGTGGATATTTTGAGCAGCTGTTGTAACTGTAAAAGTCTAAAATGATTAGTGCCCAATTCAATTTTGTTACGTTAATACAGTTTATTCTTTGCTTAATTAATTTATAAAATAATATTTATCTTTACAATGAAAATGTACTTTGTATTTATAATATTATAATAAGTGTTGGTATGACTTATAATGTAATACGGTTAATGAATTGCACAACCATTATTTCAGTGTAAATGAAAATATCCTTAAGAATAGCTTACCAGGAACTTTATCTGTACGTTTAGCAGCTAATATAATTGCAGGGCACCTATGTGTGTACATTTTTTGGCATCCTCTGTATAATATAAACGTTCTTTTGAAATGGTATAACCGCCACGGGTGGCCGAGGTCGTTAAGGCACGGACTCGTGAGCGGGAGGTCCGCGGTTCGAATCCCGCCAGGACCGTCCTCCCTGACTGGGGTTTTTTCCAGGTTTTCCTCAGTCTTCATAACTGGCAAATGCCGGGGAGGTACCTAAACTTAGGCCTGGAACGCTTCCTTCCTTAAAAAAAAAAAAAAAAAATATATCCTTTCCCAATTTATCATTTCATCTCATGTATCATCAGTGTCCACCGCCTGTGGTGCCTCAGTAGTAAAAACGGGCGTTAAACACTACTCAAAAAAAAAAAAATGGTATAGCTTCTGCAACTTCAAGAAACGCACCGGCATTTAATACCATATCATGCACCTGTTCAATGAATCCAATGTCCTTCATGTAGATCATCTTCAAGGTTGAACTATGTTTGAAATCAGTGTAAAGGTAGCAGTGGGAAGCAGAAGAAAAATTTAGCATTGTTTTAGGTACCAATGATTTTTAACTGCATTTAGGAAGGATATCGCCTGAACTTAAAACACTAATGCGGTTATCTTTTGCTACTTTCTTAACGATATGTGTTTTCCATGCGTGTTATAAAGTTAAAAAAGAGCAGAACAAAACAACAACAAAACTGGGCAGTTCTACGTCATGCTCAAACACATTATCGCTCTCTCTCTGCACCCAGTTCCATTGAGTGAGCAGAAAAGTTGATAAGCAAATGATATTTAGGTACCGTAGGCCTACTTAGAGTCGCGAAAGTCGAGTGATATTGTGTTTCCCATAACCCTATTAGTTTTTGAAGTATGCAGTATGGAAAATACATTTCGTCAATTTGTTTATATATAGCTCAGTTTAGGCACAGTTTGCTTGTTATTTAAAAAAACAGTTCACATCTTGTCTTCCTGTCGTTTACCTACCCATTTTTTTTCTCCAGGCACTTTGCTAAGTATTAATTTTTCAATCAGTCTTGAAATGCACCCTTGACTATATGTTCAATACTGTTTTGTTCCTTCTGAAATTCCAACAGTTGTTATAGGTCAAGTGGATAGAGTACCTGCCTTAAACCAAACAATTCGGGTTCGGTTTCAACAACCTAAGTTGAATGTATGGCGCTTGGGTATGTTTTTCTTGGCAACTTCTTTTCTTTGTCATTAATTCTATTAACTGCTCCATTGTAATCTATTTTTCATCTTCAGGGTATCATCTAGTGCAATGTGGTCGCACCGAATATACGCAATACAATATCTATAGTTTAGCAGAACAAAGTTCGATGACGTTCACTTTGTATTTGTGGCTGATGCAGTAAGACGCATAGCTTTGACATATCCCATATTTTTTTTTTCCACTTTAAATGGGCATATTCTTATCCGTATACATATTTAAAAAATGTTAGTGCATAAGAGCGTTATCTTTAAAGCGGTTTCAAAAACTAGGAAAGAAACGAACTGTTTTATTGCTTTTCAAAATATTCGTCTTTAAGATTTATAATCTTTTGCATGCATTCGAACCAATTTTCGAAATATTTTTTTCCACTCTGAAGTTTATATCTTAAAAACGAGCTTTTTTAAAAGCTTCAAAACCTCTTGAGGTCATGAAAATCGTTGTGCACACATTTTTTGTTTGACATTTGGGAACAAAAAGAAGTAGTTAGGAGGTATATTAGGTAATTCAATTGAATACCGGCAATGAGACATTAATTCGATGTTTTTCTCCTTCAAATAATGAATTATGTGACTGCTGTGTGAGAGCTGGTATTTTCATGATGAAGAATGATGCGACCTTTTCGTTGTTTTTCCTGGTTTCATCGATGACTTCTGACAAACAAATTGTATACCGCTCAGCATTAGCTGTTCTTCGGTCCTCTAAAGGAATGGTTGCGACATTTCCAGTACAATCTAAGAAACAAACAATCATTTTCTTGGAAGTGCTTCCTGAACGAACAACTTTTGTGGGATTCGATTCGTCTGGGAACACCCAAACATGGATTGTTGCTTAGTTTCCGGTTTGTAGGAATATATCCAAGTTTGGCCACCTGCCACGATGTTGTATAAGGGTTTTTGCACTTCCTCGTGGAATTTTTTTCCAGCACGAAAAAAAACGGACGATTTTTGAGCTCGGTCAAATTATGCGGAGTTCATCGAGAACAAATATTTTTCACAGCTAAATATTCATGAAAAATCTAATATACTGCAGTCCTCGATATGCTAAAGAATGCCTTTATCTCACTGTAAATCACATGCCGATCTTCTTTAATCATGTTGCGCACAGCACCAAGGATTTTTGGAATGACAACCGATTTTGGTCGACCTTCAAGAAATTCATCACTGACGGACGCACGACCAGGATGAAATTCTGCAAACCTATTGTAAACAAGTATTTTCTGATGGTGCTTCATTACCAAAAATTGAACGAAGCGATTATATGCATTGTTGTTGAGTCAGACCTTTACTAATACGTAAAAAAATCATCTAATGAAAACTTTTACGTGAAATTTCCATTTTTTCGCTAATTTGATTTGTTTAACCGACCATGTAAACAAACTACTCGGTCAATTTCTAAGCTGCAACTGTTTTCACAATGACAAATGTCAATTGTTTCGAAAATAGTTATGACGTATCTCAGTAGCACCACTAATGATCGTTTGTAACATCTTAAAATGTAACCCTTGTATTTAAATCAGCTGCCTAGTTTTCATTGCATAAAATGTAATAATGAAGTGAGTTTGGAATGCGGTTTTATTTTTTTTTTTTTTTACAGTTTCACCTAAACGTTGCTTAAATTTGTGCAGCAATTAGTGAGCTTAATCAACACTAAACGAAAAAATAAAGAATATGTGACTATTTACGAACTAAAGTATTATATCACAGCCTCACAGCATTTGATAGAAGGGACCGAAATATTTTTGTAACGACCACGAAGCGCTTTAAGAAAATTCTACATAACAGGAGGAGGATATTCTTGGAACTGTGCGTAATTGACAAACTCCTGCTGGCGGGAACTGACAACAATAAAAGAAACGGAAGGATGCAACGGGGGAGGCAGAGTCTGAGGATAATTAGCCATAAACGAACTTGTTAACGAATCGATGTAGCTGCCACGCCTTTGGCCATGGCCTTACAGGCTAAAACATAAAAAGAGTGAGAGAAAGAGAGAAGAAAATATGTTTTTGTTCTTTCAGCCTTTGTACTCCTAGATACTATGTGCAGCGTATAGGGTGTCATATTAAGAAGAAATAATCTCGCGTCTTTTCTGACTCGTAAACATCAAGAACGCCTTTGGCCATGGCCTTACAGGCTAAAACATAAAAAGAGTGAGAGAAAGAGAGAAGAAAATATGTTTTTGTTCTTTCAGCCTTTGTACTCCTAGATACTATGTGCAGCGTATAGGGTGTCATATTAAGAAGAAATAATCTCGCGTCTTTTCTGACTCGTAAACATCAAGAACCAAGCAAGCATTCGTTCTTAACTAGCTATTTTTATTACTGTACACACTCCACACTCCAGAAACTTTCTAATTCAAAGGGAGGTGACAAGCGTAATTCGCGCCATTTTGGCCATTTCATCATCACTTTCCTAATCATAGTGGAGGTAGTATGCTCTTTTGGGAAAATTAATATTAATATTTTATTTTTTCATGCTTATAGCCGAGGCAGAACAGTTTTCTTAGAGATTTTATTACACGAACCTCACTTTTACTAGCCATAAAAACAAATGCCATTAGATAAAGGCGTCGATGCACCCTGATATCATATTTCACTGATTCTGTGAATGAATCATAGCCTCAAATTTTAGTTACGTATTATGTGGTGTTACACACTTGCAAAAATACATGGGTATTATGACAAATAAGAAATAAAACGAAGTTGGCGACATGACGATAAGACCAAGTAGCATTCTCGCTGGTGCACTCTGTAACGACAACCGACGCTTCCTATTCTACACACCTTTGTGTTTATATGCTACTTTGTGAATCGTTATTCTATAACTTCTAAGCCTAAACATTAGATAAATATTAGACTTTTAACATTGTCGGACAATAAAAAATATACATTCAAACAAGCTTAGATACCAAGTTCAAAAATGTGCACAGATAAAAATCTAGTAAAAATAAGAAATTACCTATCAGAAAATAATCCATTTATTGTTTTGCATTTGCAAGTTCAGAAAGATAAGCTGAGATAAATATTTTGTTTAAGCTCTAGTACATTTCATTTGTGGTGGATTAGATCTAGGTATAACTTAACCTGGTGTCCTATGCGCGAGAACATCTAAGTGTAAAAGATTGTAGGGGGTTTTTCATCGTTCCATTTGGAAATGACGTTATAGTTTTTTGAGTGATTACATTTACATGACGATACACTCATGACGGTATGATCCTTGGGTGAGGTCACGCCTCCTTTTACGAACAGCCACTGAGAGTAGCGCAGTAAACCGAGGGAATCATTGCATCTATGCGGATAAGTTGATATGGGAGTTCAACAAAGATACATGTAACAATAACAAGCACAGAAACATACAACCAAATGCCAAAAGTAACTTTGTAGGAAGCATCTTGCAGTTAATTACACGAAAGCAAATGGGAAACTGTAATGTAAGAAAGTAACATATAAAGGAAATTAATGATAATTATGCGGGAATAGGCACGAGTTATTAACGGAATGTAAGTTTTTTCATGTTTTTCGAACTGTATTAGCGAGATATTTCTTAATTTGAGGTGGGGTTAATGATTTCTTTTCCATCTTGCAGCAAAGAAAGCGCTTATTCCATTGCAATTATTGATTTTTCCCCTTTATAGCAGCCTTTCCCTCTTTTGGGACATTTCTTTAGTTTTGGGCATGGACTTGTTCATTTTGGTTGCAATGTTATCGGGTTTCTGATATTTTTCTTCTAATAGAGTTCGCAATTAATTCACACACACACACACATACACACTAACCTTAACCTAACCTCGGGCATATCCTAGAAACCGGTAGCTCCAGTGGTTTTCTGTGGCTCGCTACGGCCTGACGGCCTACTGTCGCCTCATTTTTGTAAATATAAATTGATAGCAGATTGTGTAGTGCTTTGTTACCGGGTAAATCATTGTAATGCTGGCAAATATCCTTTAACTCCATCAGGAATATATATATATATATATATATATATATATATAAATTTATATGGTGGTATGTGTAGTCCTTTGTTAGCGGGTAAATCATTGTAATGGTGGCAAATCTCCTTTAACTCCAGCAGAAACAAAAATAGTTTGGCCAAGAGGAAGCGAACCCACCATCTCCAACCATTTGAGTTTCCATATCACTGTCTTTATGTGGCTGGTTACCCGCCTATATCTGTTAAGTCACACTACCTTCGGCTAAGGACACTGCCCTCCGCTGTCGCTCGTGAAAGGAGGCGTGACCTGTCTGTCCTAAGGATCATGCTGAGAGTAACGAAAAGTACTGCATTTCAGCCAGCCACAAAACGCAGTGTATCTTCTGTTTGGTTCTACAACCAGTACAATATCAAATAACAAAGAGCACAAGATTCGCAGCGACAATGTCACGTAAAATGTCAACAATCGCAAGCAGGGGAAATAAAAAAAAAATTAGTTACACGTATCCTAACTGTATATTACAAGTGTATCCAGCAAAACATTTTGAGTTTCTTTTTCTGAGCGTATGAATCGCCAGGAATAAATATATTAGTTTCTGATATATGATTTTTTCATTTTTACTATTTTTTCTTGCACATCTTATATATAGAATGGTAAATTTTCAAGGAATTAAAATATATAGAATTATCCTTTTGAGTATTGATACATGAAAACACGTAAAACATTTATTATTAAACTTTATATTTTTAAACTTGGCGTATACAACATTCAAATGGGAAATATCTCCGAACGCTACATGACCTCCGTTGCACACTCTGCACAATTCAGTCCATGTCCATTGTAACATCAGAGGAGTGATTTTTTTTGGAAAGTTTGAGTAATTTTTAATTTTAGATCATCAATGTCCTTGAGTTTCTGTGAATAGACATTATATTTTACAAAACCCCATAAGAAGAAGTCAGGACCTAGGGATTTTGGGGGCTAAGAAATTGGTCACGACAAGGCCACTTACGATTGAAGCTGTATTTAGAATATGACGAACTTCCCATTCTCAGTGAGGGGGTGCACCCTTTTTGAGGTACAATGTTCATATTGTTGTCTTCATCAAGATGTGGCAACAGAAACAACTGCAACATATCCAAATAAGGTTCATAACGATCGTTGTTGATTTGTAGTAGCCATTTCAATCATCTAACATTTTCATTTGTCATTATGCATTGTTGATTTTCATTCTTGTCATGTACGAAAACTCCAATCTTTTAAGCAAAATATTACCAGCAAGAAATGTCTCATACTATTATATTAACTTTTATAATAATATTTAATATTATCCATACCAAAACGGGTCACTCTGTATTATTAGTCTGCACGATCTGAAATATTCAACGGTAGTTTGGGAATAGAATTTTTATGTACAGCATTTAATTTTTAGTACCAGCTAAAAGCGAATCGGTTGTTTTAGACTGGTACTGAGCAGAGCCCGGATTCTTAGGTTTTAAACTATTTTGTTCCTTGCTAGCTAAAGTGATATTTTAACATAATTATCCGTTTCTTTATCGTGGGAGCCACATAGTTGAATCATATGAAATCTAAAAACGTCTAAATAGGACGTTGAAAGTTAAAAATGCCTAACATTATCTTCTAAAATATTAAAATTAAATTGACATTTATTTTAAATATTATTAAATTAAATATAATAATATTAACAATAAAATTACTTTTAAATCATTAGGGAACAATGTACATCTTAATAAGATTCATAGATCAATCACACCATTTCATTTTGTAATACTATTATTGTCATCGTCGAAATTAGCTTATTTTTATAAGCAAACTAATTTAATTTCGTGATATCATTGTTGTTAGTCACACTCAACGCTATTTTTCTCAAATAACTGTTGAGCAAACGTCTTTTGTTTGTCAGACATGTTCTGTTAAAGAAAATTGTCCGAAGTAACTCTTATTTACAATCAAACTGAATGCATTATTAAGAACCTTATACTTCCAGTTTATTAACAATTACAGCAAGATGCCGAAAGGAAATGTTTCTAAAAGTTGGGTGATAATGTGGATCGGCAACAATTGCAATATTAAAATTGTATTTTTCCAGATGTACCAAAAGCAAATAAGCTGTGAAAAAAAATCGCATTTTCTGCAGCATAGAGTAGAGCATGTCAGCAGCCTTGAAAGGTAACAGTGGATCCAGTTCCAATTACTAATTTCAAGATTTCTGGTTCTTCAGAAGACAATTTTAACACACGTTTATGTGAGGCGCTAGTATTAGCAAATATGCTTGGCATGTTATACAGGACCCAGTATTCAATAAACTTCTTCAAGACATCAGTTGGCCTAAAGATACCAGACGAATCAACCTTAAGGAAACAAATATTTACATCAACAATACTAGAAAAAGATTGAATTCATCGGAACAAAACTACAGGACTGAAACATCTGGCTCTCAGTAGACGAGATCACCCATAGTTGTGGTCGCTTCAATACTAACTTCGTGATGGGTAAGTTAGACCCCACAGAACCTGGTAAGCCCAGCCTCATATTATGCAAGATGCTGGGCAAAACAAGCACAGCAACAAAACATGCATCATCAGAGATACTTTACTTCTCCTATGGCCATCAGAAAACCGTGATAAGAAAACTGTACTGCTTGTGACCGTCAGTTTGAAACATTTCTACCCTAACATGCTGCATATCAGCTGCCTTGTTCACGGCTTACACGTTAGAAATAATTTCCCAGGAGTGAACAACATTATTTCATCCGTGAAGAAAGGCTTTCTGAAAACTCCCTGTCGCATTCCATTGTTCAAGGAAATGCTACCACAGACACTTCTGCCGCCAGAACTCAATCACTCGCTGAGTACTTGGCAGATGGCAATGGCAGCTATTTTGAAGACATCAAGAGTGTTATAGACCTGTTTGACGTCAACGAAGCAGCCTATATAGCAAAGGCTAAAACCGTTCTTCGCAATAAGAACAACATTACTTCACTTTCCTTCATTAAGGGCAATTTCAGTGCAGCTGAAACCCGCAGCCTTACCCTAAAAGATGCAATGGAAATCATTGATACATTCAAAGAAAGAAATGTGGGTAGCCTGTTCTTTGAATCTCATCAAGACTCTGCAGCGGTTTGCAACAATGAAAAATGTATCTGCTGTTCTTCAAGGGGAACAAATTGCAGACGATTTACCGTGGGGACTGACAGCAGTGGCTTTATTGAAATTTGTATCGATTACTTCATGTTGTGACGAGAGAACATTTTCTTACTATAAGAATGTTTTAATAGGCAACAGAAAAAGTTTCACCATAGAAAAACCTAGTAATGTATTTAATAGTGCAGTGCAACAATAACCTAAATAACTAAAATTCGTTTCAGTTGTGTTTGATTGATTGTAAAATATTCTTATTCAGTTTACTTTATTAAAAATATTACAGTTAAGTTTAGCACTTTAAACATTCAATAATTTTAAAAAAATCATTGCTTTAAAAAAGTTTAAAATTCAATGCCCTGCCTTTATAAAGATTTGAAAATTACAAGTAAGATTAGTGCTTTACAACTTTAAAAGAAACGCAGAGCGCTGAAATTATATAGACTTGGATATTTTAAGTGCCCATGTAGTTTTGTGTTTCAGAACAATGGAAAATACAAGTAAACTTAAAATGAAATACATTTTATCGTATATTTGTTTCAGTGTGTTTATTTTACTTTTAACCAAGAGAAACTTGAAAAATACTACCCTAAAGTGTTAAATAACCATATTAACAATTTAAAAATTAAAAGAAACTATTTTAACATGTTATAACAACTAATTCAGGGTTTATAAAAACCTAAACATCCTAGTAATTAGTAACTTAATATTTAATTTTGGTTTGGTTTATTTGTTGGGACATCTCTCTTTATATATTATTCTCTAAGAATCTTTGAAATTCTTTTAAAAGGAATCAGCACAAAGTTTAACAGGCCTCATTAATAAAGACCTAGTAATTTGCAAACACAGAAGATATAGGCACTAACTCATTTTAAGTCCATCTTTCTGTATCAGATTTTGTGTGCAAATATAGTGGAATAAAAGGACTAACATTTCATGCACTTTATAATAATTTTCATGAACAAGAGTTCATGATGTAATCGATATAAATTATTAATGAGCAATAAATAAAAATATTTTAAAAGTTGCTTATAATTCACCAACTTTTATAATATGCTGTTTTTCTTTCATTTTTTCATTTTTTTTCCTTTCTTTTTTTCTTTCTTTTTTTTTTCTTTCTTTCTTTTTTTTTCCTTGCTAGCCGCATCGTGTTTTCTGTATATCTTATAGCCGTGAAAAATGTTCACCATGTTAAATTGACAAAGAAGAAACCGAAAAAAAAATTCTAAATTATTTATTCCTTCGTTATCAGTGGCACTAAAGCTTCTTCTGAAACAAGAGGAACACTGCAGACACCTACGTCGTTTATTTAAATGCTATTTTGACTTTAAGGAACACTAGAGCTTCTACTTTACCTACTTGTACCCTCCAGTAATGAATTGTGTTCATGTTTTCCCGAAAGTAATCACATTTCCTAATCTTGTGTAGCAAATGCATTTAAATAAAGTCAAAAGTCCGAAACTACACTACAGGAAAAAACAGTATCGCCATTCAGACCGCTGTTGAAGCTCATCCCACGGCCGGTGGTGGGAGTGAAGTAGGGGTGAGATCTGCCCAGATTTATTGATCTACCCTCTCTCGCATCCATGGCCGAGCTGTATCCGGAATGTAATTCTGCCCCGCGATCCCAGCCTTATGATTGGTTATACCCATGTAACCATGCGCTCTAGGATTGCTGCCATTACCCTTCCTCCCCTGCTACGAAACATGACCGGTATATCCACTGACACACACTCGTTCAATTTTTTCTCTTTTGGTATATTTCCTAAGCTTTACAATCGGTTGAAACTTCACTTTCAAGAGTTTGCGTAACAAACAACGTTTTAACTAGCACCATAGTATTAAAACAACATATTTTAAAATATGTTTAAAATGAAATTTATGTTAGCCATTAAATATTAAACAGTTGTATTATAAATGAGATTGCATATGAAAAGAAATTTAATCTAAACTATTGTAAATGGTTGAAAAAATATATTATCCTTTCAATGTGATTCCTTTTTATATGGCTCTCGTTCAGTTGAAATACGAGTGCTGTTCAATAATGAATGACCATAGTGTTTTTACATCATACCTTTACTCATCTTAACAATTTTGATGATATTTCTCAAAGTGGTACCAGTTGGATGAAACACAGCGTTTCTCCAGTCTTCAAATACATCCTGGAAACCATTCTGAATTGCCTCCACAGTCTTCACCACTCCTTCTGACGAGGGAGAAGGTGTTTCTTCCATGAGGGAAAAGAAGAAAGGCACACGGGACTAAATCTGAACTATAAGGAGAGTGATAGACACATTTCACATTGATTTATGTTAGATATTCATCAACATTTGCAATGTGCGGCCGTACATTATCTTGGGGCAGCATCCAACTTGTTGCACGGAAATGTGTTCTTCTTTTGCACGCGATATGGCCTTTTGTAGTTTTCAGTACACATATCTTTAGTGTCGTCCAGTTAAATTTTAGTGCGTGAACCATTCCTTGAATATGTAAAATGAGATGACTTTCCCAGCACAAGCAACCATTTTTTTTTTGGTTGTTGATAATACAGATTTCCAGTTGTTATTATCTCAAAATCGAAAAGCTTTATTTGCAGTGATAACCTTTGAATGACAATCTTCCTATAACGTCATCTTCCACTGTATATAAACCTCCATGCGAACGTCCTTTTGTTCAGGTTTCAGCAGTCTAGCAACCCACCAAGTACAAACACATCTATGTGCAACGTTTCAGTTACTAAAGCGTGGTTGGCACCGGTGAAATTTTAAGAATTTCTGAAAGGGTTATTAAGTTATTCGACGACCATCGCTCACAATGACTGCAGCGGTGTTAAGGTTTTCTTTCGTTAGAGCACAAATTGCAGCAACGGTTACACTTTTCTTTGCGTTCCATTGCCTCCACTCTTTATGCATTTTAAATCAGCTTAGACCTGTGTTATAGAAACCCAAACTCTCCATAGACTTCCTATAACAGGTCTCAGTTAAAGATTTGTTGAGATAAAAATAGAAATTCAGAGCTATTGTTCGTCGCGTGTGGCCTCTATTTTCCTGTAGGCGAAACTGAACATGTCTCAACTTGCACACCTCTCACAGGCGGGAACCGGAGATAATAACAATGAAACTATATCACGTACACACTATGTATAAAACTAACAAGTACTACATAATCAAATTTTAGAGCGAGACATTTTGCTTGTGAATGAAAACAGTTTGATTCATTCTTTACTGAACACCTCAGGTACATTTGAGAAACATCTGTCTCCAGAGTTACATGTTATGGATATATGATTATTGCGGCATGTATAATCAACTGCAATAGTAATTTTCACATTGCTACACAATTTTTTAAAAAAATCTAGTTTTTTTAAAACATTTACAAGTGCCTTTTTCAAATGCTCCTAAAATGAGTAAGAAGAAAATAAAAAAAAAAAACAAGTTTCATGTAAAAATAAGAGTTTATATTGATAAATAAATGGGTATTAAGTGATTATAGAAATGATAAAATTTACAGTTAGCGCATTTAATTGTAAACAAATAACATATCAAAAGTGAAAACTTCCAAGAAATACCATAGAGCTAGTGACAGCAAAGCGGTCCGATATGAAAAACAACCAACAGTTGCCGAATTTAAATAATACATAACAGAAGATTCGATTTTGGCTACTAAAAGCAGTGTAATTAATGTCAAATGAGCCATTTTTGTACATATCTGTATATTGATGTTTATTGTATTCATTTCCAAACTGCTTGACTTTTCGTCTCCCTCAATTAACTCCTGAACAAATAGAGCTATATAAAATATGTATATGAAATTGAACTTATTAGGACTTACCTTCTCAAATAAATTGAAACTTTGATGCTAAGCAGTAGCATTATAGGAAGAAAGAAGTAGGGCACAATTGGGAAACATACAAACATTAAAAATTGAATATACATTTTTGAAACCATGACAGAACGTGCGACACCGTGAAACCATTTACATTGAGTAACAGGGATATATGGCTGGCTTATTCCTAGACCTCGGAATTTTAGGCATGAAAAATAAATTCATGTTTATGCACCTAAAATAGCTTACAAAATAATTCGATTATGTACTATTTTTTAATATTTTAATTTTAAAATTGTTTTTAGCATCTAAAATAGACCACAAAATGATTGTACTAGATAATATTTTTCTAATCACACAGTAAGGTAAGCATTTTTACATTTTTATGAGTATGACTATAAGCATCACAAGTTATTTGTTTTCATAATTTGCAGTACAATATAAAGAGAATGCCAAAAAATGTATACACACTTCATGTAAAGAAACAACTGTGTTAACATAACAAAACTGAATTCACACAAACAGAAAATGATGAGCACTAATCATCTTAGACTTTCACAGTTACAACAGTTGCTCAAAATGCCCACTCGGCGACACTTCTGAGTACTTGAACTACTGATTGAGCGACGTTTGCGAAATTGTCCTCACCGATTGCAGTACATCCCTTTTCAGGGATCATCTTCATTTAATGTATGCAAAAGTCTTGGGATGAAAACTTTCAACTTTTCTGTTTTAATAATATGACATACGCTGGTTCTGCTAATCCCAGTTTCGCGTGCACATTGCTTTGTAGATTTCTGCGGTTAGAGCTCAAAACTTTCCAGAACCATAGCGGGGATGTTGCTGTGCGAGGTCTCCGAGAGCTGCCCTTGTGAACATTGCATACGGTACCATGAGTCTCAAATTTGTCTCGAATGCGTGCAATTGTTCTGTTCTGTACACACGTCTCCATTGCCTTTGAACTTCAACAACATTCTCGGTTTTCCAATACCCCTTTGAAATTGCTTTCCGCTCTTCAAACGATAATCTTGGCCTCATTTTGTTATAGCAACACTAGCATAACGCAATGTGAGTCACATCAGAACATCATACCATAATCTTGGCTTTATTTGTTCATTGTTGATTTACCTGCCATGTAGCAACGCTATCATAATGTACTTGAGTCACATCTGTTCAGGATATAATACTACACATTACTGTTGTTTTTCGGTTCAACTTTGAAATATATATATATATATATATATATATATAAATAGATATCTACTGTGAAAATATGTATACATTTTTGGCCCTCTCGGTATAATCAATATTTTCTCAGAATTTTCAACAGTTAGCCTTTGTCTTTTGTCTGTTCAAATCATTTTAAAGACTGAAAATGAGCTTTCAACTGACACAGATGTTATAGAAGCAAACTCTTATATTGTTATATTTTTCATGCCCACTTCTTCTGGAATTTCTACACTTTCCGCCACCAAAACATTTACCTTAAGAACAATTACAGGTTATCCGGGATAGACAAGAATGAAAAATTTGCATTTATGTAAACAAGATCTCGTTTCAACGTTGAATTTTTCAACAGTACCTTTGCAGACAAACACAAGCTGTAATCTTTTACCATATCAGTACAATGCGATCCCAATGTTCTGCATAAAACAGAGCTGCTCTATCCGCAGCGTGCTAAAATAGGTTGAGAAGGGAGAGGAGGTTCTGGAACATGGCAGAAAGTTTTCTTCAGGATATTGACTTGCGGAAATTCATTCCTTATGGTTCCTGAGATCCGGCGAAAGGCTTGGCTTAAACAGGTGACGTAATTAATTAAAGAAGCATGCCAATACTTGACGTTGTTTTTCTTCGCGTTGCTATGCAATACAATTGCCACAATACAGGATATGAGCACCAAGCCATACACACAGAAGAAAACTAGAAATTAAATTTAAACTACGTATTGTGTATTGTCATTGAAGCTTTGAATGCAATACCCGTGTGTCAGTTAAAACGCTAACCAGAAGCATGTCAATTATTGGCTAGGCCAGCCGCGAATGGTTAGCTATTCATTGTTGACACCAATTCGCCTGTAGACTTCGCACGATGTGGTGCCGTTCCATATGTGAGACAAATTTAAAAATAAGTAATTTCTAAGTAAACTATACCGCCATGGGTGGCCAAGGTCGTTAAGGCGCAAATCCTGAGCGGGAGGTCTAGGATTCGATTCCCACCAGAACCTTTCTCCCTGACTGAGTTTTTTTCTAGGTTTTTCTCAGTCCTCATAAATGGCAAATGCTTGGGAGGTACCCTGAACTTAGGCCTAGAACGTTTCCGTCTTTAAAAAATACTTTCCCAATTTATCATTTTATCTCATGTATCATCAGTGTGGTACCGCCTGTGGTACCTCAGTAGTAAAAACGGGTCTTAAACACTGTAAAAAATAAGCAAACAATATTAATTTTTAAAAATTACTTGTTTAGACAGCTTTAGGCACAAAAAGGCAGAAATAGGACTGATCCCTATTTTAGACACTATAAAAGGGCTTACAATGAGTATAATTTCCATAAATTGGAAACCATCTGCAATTATTTTGTACGTTTTTCTGAATGAACTAAATATACATTTATCTAAAAATCGAGGTTTATTATTTCACATATACACGCTTAGTCGCGTACAAGGATAATAGAGATATAATGATTATGAACATTATATTCATTATGAATACTCTAGTCTAAGCAGAATAGTTGAAAAACACCGCGAAAACTTAGAAATACGAAAACCATCCAGGAAAAATCATGCAGACGCATGTAGAGAAACAAAGAATATCTGTTAACGATAGTAGTGCTGGAGTTACTTAGAAAACGAGCATTGGTTTAACGGTGCAAAAACGTATTTTCTAACATTACTTAAAATTTTGCAGCTATAATAGACTAGGTGGAGTTAATTTTTATATATTGCACGGAAGAAACAGCTCGTTTCGCATATTTTACAAAAAAAACTAAGGGATTTCTGATCACATGTTAGTCTATTTGCATGTCAACAAATATTTTAAAAGTTTAAGCAAAGTTTTTCAAAAATATTATTTATTTTAAAATTAATAAGTGAAGTTTACCCTCCATATCATCTCTAGCATCGAACATTGTCAAGTTAAGCAGATCGATAACGCAGTACGTGTCCTACAATCGACAAGTTGTCTTTTGTATGCAGGCAGCTGTTATGTCTATACGGCAATTTCTTAGCTCCTTTGCCCATCAATAGAGTTGGTGTGTGCGACAATACACGTGTCAAAACCAAGTTGAAATTTACAGACTGACAGCCTTTCATGCATGACACTTAACTGAATGGCATATGAATGGCAATATGTATAATGGATGAGATTTTCACTTCGAATTTTCGTTACTCTGAATGGAAGCTGGGCTCATTATATGCTACCTTATTGATTAGATGATTACACTTAAAGGCACCCACGTTCAATAAAATTACCCGTCGTAAATTACTGTGAAAGCTGTAAAGAAATTTTTATAAACCATTTTGAAAAAAAAAAATATGTAGAAATAGTGCGCAGAAAACAAGTTTAAGAGTATAATCCTTACTTAGAATTTAATATTTCTTCTACTTGCAGATAGTGTATTTTTAAACAAATAGTGTGCATTCCTTCCTTTATGTAGTTTCTAATGAACTGTTCTAATAAGTCACTAATAACTGCTATTTAAAGCTGTTCTAATAACAGATACGGCGATATAGTGTACACATATATCTAAGTGTACATATATTTTGTTGATAATACAGATGGTGCCAAAAATGTATACACACTTCAAGCAAAGAAAAAAATGTGTTAACATAACAAAACTGAATTCACACAAACAGAAAATGATGAGTACTAATTATCTTAGACTTTTACAGTTACAACACTTGCTCAAAATACCCACCATCAGCGTCGATACACTTCTGAGTACGTTGAACTACTGATTGAGCAACGTTTGCGAAAGTGTCCTCCGCGATTGCAACACATGCCGTTTCAATTTCTTCCCGAAGTGCTGTCAGTGCAGCTGGTTTTGTACAGTATACAACATCCTTTAGAGTTCCCCATAGGTAGAAGTCCAACGGCAGTTGTGCTCTGTACACACATCTCCATTGCCTTTGAACTTCAAAAATATTCTCGGTTTTCCAATACCACTGCAATCTTGCTTTCCGCTGTTCAAACGATAATCTTGGCTCTATTTTGTTGTAGCAACGCTAGCATAACGTAATGTGAGTTACATATGCTTACAGAATATCATACTATACATTACTGTTCGGAGCAACTTTGAAATATATTAAATAGATATTTACTGTGAAATTGTGTATACATTTTTCGGCACCCTCGGTATATTTATATTTGACTTTTAGATTCAGTTGTTCTAAGAGCCGGTTTCATCAACAGATGTTATAAGTTAATATGCTCTTAAACTGCTTTAAGTCGGTTCTAGTAGTTAACCATACTTGCTTTCTAAACGCAAAATCGCGGGTTCAAATCCGGCCAGGATCGAAGGATTTTTGCGGGCGTAAAAATCCTAAGTAATGGCTTCCTTCGGAAAGAAGCAAAGCCACGAAAAAGAACCTCAAGCCTGAAAGAAGGAGCCTCTGAGCAAAATTTGTCGGCCGTTTCATGCCCAGAATTGAATGGAACTCTGATGACCCGAGAGGTTAAAGAGCGTCCGTAAATATATCAAATCAACAAAAACTACTTTAACATGCAAATTAACAAAACTTCTGTTTCATCAACCAACGTTTACTTTAACGCATTAAACTTCGCGTTAACACCACCTTTCCCTTGTTTTAAACGATTAACAACTGGTAATAGTTCAAAAATAGGTGCCGTAAACCCAGCTGTAGATGTCGAAATTCTTTATTTGAATATATTAAAGTTGTTCGTTACAAAGAAAGGGCTATAAGGTGTAGTGACTTAGAAAATTTTACGCAAAAGAGCAGTTTGCACAAAGGTACAAAATGTGAAAAACAGTCATCACACGATTGTAGATGAAAGGAATTGGTTAACATTGAATAAGATATAAATAAAGAAGAGCGAACAAGGGCTGGAGAAAATAACAAACATTCCTGACAGTTTCTATGCACTCCGTTTCACAATTTCATCTGTAAGGCCCAGTGAAATGCAGCGTAATTTAATAACTTATTTTTAGTGCATAAAGCACTAATAGTTGCAATTGTTAAAAAAAAAACTCCTTTGGTTCCTTTAGGATACATGTTATATTAAATGTTCATGTTTAATTATTAGCAGGTTTTGTTGACACTTTGTTAAATGAGAATTTTAAAACAAATTGCCACAATACTTCTCCCTCAGGTAAATCAAAATATTCTCTAACTCTTCTTTTGTTAATTTTGAAACAAGGGTTACGTTATGTCCGAATAAGGGCGCCAAGAAAGATACTTCTATCAGTTTCTTTATCGGATTTACCCAGAGAATTATATATTTGTTGCATTAGGTAATTGTGAAGGGCAACAATGTTCTTGCCTTATTGGGATTCAGCATTATTATGATCCTCAATCTTCTAGATCGATTGATGGTCAAACCAAGTACATTTTCAATGAGGCGTCTTTGATAGATGTAGTTAAATATTCCATTTGGGGCACGTTGGTTTCTATGCGGACAGTGGCGACTTATAGCTCCTGTAGAAAGGGCATAACTACCAAATGGCGTGGGGGAAGGTCTCTTTTATCAATACTTGCCCCGACATTCTCTCATAACTGCAGTGTCGTCGTGCGCTTATACTATAAACTTCAGGTTTATATGACACTGTTCTAGTTCAACTGTTAAAGTACGCCGTAAGCCTTTTGCAGTCAATTCAGAGACAGCAATGAATTTTATAAACTTTTCAACCGGTTTACCCCCATTGATGTATTATAATATTACAACAAATTGTGACATGCATGTAATATCTGTCGTTTCGTGGCCTGTAAAGAAATGAAATTTGCCTCCTCTACTTCTTTACTAATCTCATTTCTAATGACAAGATGTGTCTCTCAATTCACACGCTGCCAACCAAGATTTTCTTTTTCAAACTGTAAAAAACGTATATTTTCTGCCGTCTTGTTGAGTAAGCTTTCGGTTGACGAGGTCCAAATCGTTTCACTTCCGATTTAACAGTTAAACTTAGATGCGAAAATGGAGTCTTCAATTAAACGTCCACTTGTTAACTCTGTGAAGTCAATTTTCCACTGACAAACAATGAGGAAGCCATTCAATTTCCAACAAAGTGAGAAAACAACATTCCAACCGCAGTTGGTTATGCGTGGTGCCAGTAATCCCTCAAAGTCTGGTTCCTAAGAAAAGAGAGAATACCGAGCTCTGGGCATGGGCCGCAGAAATAAGCAGGAGAAATGCTAACCCATTTTGGAGGAAGACAAATATAAGTCCTCGTAAATCTTTGTTGACCCCTGAACTTCCCTCGCTAACGGAGGACCCGCTACTACAGTAAAGAGGAAATACGCTTATTCCGTAAGATACAATTAAGGACTAATCAGTTATATATCGCTGTTTTCATGCCCTTTTTTTGGTTTAAAAGTTGACCAACAGAAGAGAAAATGGTAAATAATTAATTTGGTTGGGCGGGGCCTATCTGGTCCTTATTGACGGGCCGTCCCTATATGCGAGTAAGTGTCGTCAGCTACTAATGCTAAAGGAACGTACTCAGATCTACCTAGAAAGGGCTTAGTGTATTTTTTTCAATACTTTCGACGGAGAACAGTTCGAAATCCTCGCCCTCGGACATCTTCCATTGCAGCCGACGCCGAAATATATATTGTGTAGTCGAATACGCCGTAGCCAATAACTAATACTAACAGTACCTCTATAATAATTGTTATCACCACAGCTAGCTGACGTCTGTCCTTCACCAATGTCAACGAATGACCGACACCGGGTGGACATCATGTAACAAGACACTAAAGTTGCTGCATGTGCAGACTAGGTTTAAGTTTATTTTATAGGACACTCTGTAACATTAGCGTACCACTCAATTCAAGAGTAAAATGACCAATAAATTTTGCTCAGAAGTCTCTTCTTTCAGCCCTAAGGTTTTTATTCGTGTCTCAAATCAACACGGGACCCACGGCTTTTCTTTCCTTCCCAAGCAAGCCATACTTAGCATTCTTAGGTCGAAAAAAAACCATCGACTTTTAGTCGGATTGAATTCACGATCTTGGGTCTACGAGGCAAACACTCTTAGGGATATCAACTCAAGGTATTTTGCATTGCAATTGTCAACCCAACAATTTTCTGTACACTGCATTAGAGGATTGTCGTTTCTATAGATACACCATGTGTTTGTTTATTCATAAAATTGACGGTATAGCACAAAGCAAGATATTTTGATTGCATTGTTTTTTTTTTTTTTTTTCGGATGAGCCAACTTTTCACTTTGATATACACAATGTTTGTATATGGAGACCGAAAATCCTGTAGTGGTTTGTGAAATGAAAAGACATAGTCCGACGGCGACTGTGATATGACTAGGTCATTAGACTAATACTTTTCAAGTTAATGTAATCTTGACATCTTGGAGGGTATTTTTTTTTCTTCCACAAGTGGTACATAATAATAAAGCATCGTTTTATAGCACGGTGATGCGCCTTATCGCTAAGCCCATACTGCTCGTAATTGGTTGCGTTGGCATTTCAACATTAGGTGGATTGGTTAACTACAGGAGCTCTTGTTCAAGTCACCACAAATGAATGAACCTTTTAGCTGAAAATTGCAACACAGAAAGCCGCAAGTTGCTATCTCTAATGCCTTTGAGTTATTAATAAGTGACATTCGTCAGACATTTTATGACACAATGTATTATTAGTATTAACATAAAGCACACAGTTATAGATTTTTTTTTATTTTCACTGTTTTAGGTTATTTCACCATGTACATTAAAGTACATAAATGATTTCAAATGGAAAACAGTGTCTTCGGCTTGTTTTCTTGCTATAGTTAGAACAAAATGGCCTGAAAACACTCTTTTCAGAGAATAATTACAATATATTTCCAAATAAGTTCTAATATAAAAATAATAACTGAATTATTGTTCCTAAATGTTTAGAACTTCAGGGGGATAATACGATAAAATAGCTGATAAGATGGGGTTAGTTCTTCTTTTAATTTTCAACCAATACATTATGCTTCTCCTGATTTTAAAAACATTCTAAACTTTGTTGAACAGTATGATTGCATTTGTCTTTTACCTCAGATGGTGAATTATGAAATATCTGTTATCAGCTGAGCGGTAAGCTCTTTGCCATATCTGTGTGGCGGGCAGTCAAGTAAATAATTTCAGACGTCGAATTAAATTATAAAATATTTATCTTGGCCCAACATTTTCTAAAAACACAATAAATCTAAGCTACGTTGAGAACATAAATATGCATTAAGATCAAAGAAGGATAAAGCAGTTCTATCGAGAAATCCTCAAATAAATTTGAGAAGAAAAAATAGCTCCAGTTGTAATTTTGATATTTTCAATACTTTTATTTATATAAAAATAAAATGATTTGTTTATAAAATGAACCATTTTATAATGGTTTTAAAAAATATAATTTCAAAATCTCTAAAGTCTATTTTCAGTTAATGTATTGAGAATTCCGGAAATTATCCTACATTGTAATTTGAGTAGTTCCTCTCTGTTTTCGTGATGTGTATCGTTTATGAATTTCTGCTGTAAAAGGTGCTTTAAAGCTCAGAAAATTTCTATTCTGTATAAGCCTAGAACAAGGTGTGATCACTGAAGAAAGAGTTGGGAATGCCGTAAGCGAAGAAAACGACATGTACTGCAAAAGTTTTAAAGAAAGCAATGCGCAATCTTTGAGATACTTAAACTAATGCCATCAGATTAAAAGTTCGAAAGAGGAAAAATAAAATGGCACTGGTAAAGGTATACGCCTATAGCAAGTGAGCGGTGACACGGTTTACTTATAATGGAAACAGAGGCTGCTTTCATCTGTGCGGAATTTCTTTAGATCGGTTGTCAGCTCCTGTCGGAAATCATAGATTAAAGCGCATACTGTGATGACACAAGCAATTATTATAAAAGAATTGAACGTCTGTAAATGTCAAGTATAAAGGAAACCTGAAACTGTTTTAAGTTGAAGCAAGAACCTGAATGAGTTATGACACCACGATAAACAAATAATAAAAAATAATAAAACAAATTAAAACATAACCTTTATCAGAAATAGAACGAACTTAAAAAACTGAAGAAATTTGTTCTTCAGGTAAATCAGTTTATAAAATCTGTTAGATGTGTGTATAAATAACTTATTTATCTTAGTTTTAGGTTATAGGTTATTTAGTTATAGGTTACCAGCTATAGACACAATGTATGGCATTGAAGCGGTTTGTTGTCAATGATCCCACGTTGGGCACCAATTTTAAAGCGGTTTAGTAGGCTCCAGCTAAGTGTCCCGGGTTGGGTTGGGCATAAATTTTAAACGATTTACTTGCCCATAGCCATATTTTGCAGCAGCGTATCGGGAATTGACTATTGATCGCTTCGATGTTGTTGTCCGCACTTCATGAAAACAATGTTTCAGAGTTTCGTTGTGCTATTTTGTGACTCGTGCTCAACAGGACTGAGGGAGGATATCAACCGTTTAATAATCCCACGATTAGTATTTCTGAATATGTGTGGTAATTTATTATTCGCAAGATCATTAGCGTCCTCTGGTGTTCTGCGTACGAGATAAATTAGCTCCGTCGAATATAAATGTAGTTGCCCCTATTTCCAAGGAGATGAACTGAGACAGATTTTCTGACCTTCTGAACTGCTCCTATGAACTGCACTCATCTGATCATATCTGATCGTTTGATTATCTGATATATTAACTGAGTTGCCAAACTGAGTTTTTGAAGTGAGCAGATGCATTCCAACTGAGTTGCCGAACTGAGCTTTGCAGAGTGTAAGGCGTCAAGATTAGTGACGTGGGATATAGATATTACAGCTGAGTTGCCAAACTACTTATGCGAACTGAACTAAACAAGTAAGTAAATGGTGCCTCAGCCTAGCAAACGGCTCCCTATATATGCGCGCCTTGCTTTAAAAACACAAAATATACACATAATATTCACTGGTTCAAGTTCACTTGCCAATGCGCGCTACCCCATTCTATTTGAAAATTTAAAATATTTGTTTCCATTGGTTGGTTTAAGGTTAACTGTACAACAGCTGGCAATATACCCCTTAACATATTTAAAAGACCTTGGCTTTATTAACACTCGCCAACGATAGATCTTTTAATAAGCGGCATAACAATAGTCTCTTTGGGTTTATTCTTCCTTTGAATAGCGGTTCAGAGCGTACTTGGCGTTCCGGGCTCCCGTAAACAGCCACACTAGAGAACTTTTTCTTTTGTCGACATAAAACTCACATATTGAAGTTAAACATTATGCTACATATATATACACAATATTTATATTACTAATTACAATACACAAAGTATAATGATTAGGTTTGCAACATATATATTATGTTCATATTTTAGTGGGAGTAGGCAGTAAGGACGGTTTCAGAATATAAAATATATAGATATATTATATCGCAGGTTTGTCATTAATACTAATAATAATATTACATAGGTTTTTAAATGAGGCTTGTCCCCCTGTACATGTTTTAACTGAACTTATTATTATTACTATTATTATCATCATCATCATCATCATCATCATTATCATCATTCTTTCTTCAAATGTCTCTACCCATCTATAAACTTCGTATTTTATTTATTTCATTAACTCTTTCATCCATGTTTACTGATAATTTTATTTTTTTGTTGTTTAAGATCTACTGGATTAATAAATAAACAAATGTATGATAGATAAGGTTAAAGTTAAGCACATTATATTGAACTTAAATAGATTATTTTAAAATGATGAACTTGATTTCATAAATCAGAGTTAGAAATGTTGCAATAAGGGAAAATATTATCTTTAAAACTAAATTTTACAATTCGTAGAAACTAATCAAATATTATGATTTTGACAAATTTAGAGAATGGATGAAATTGAGAAAATTCCGTGATACAGGAGCTGCGTGAACTAAGCGAACTCCTCACCATGGTGAGTAACTTTTAATAAAAATTAATATAAAACCAAAATGATGTCTTATTAATTAATGAAGTGAAATAAGTTATTACTCTACTGTGTGACAGTAGGGGAACAAAATTAGAATTCTTGCATTCTATAAGTTTTAACAAAGGGAAACCGAATTTTAGAATTATCACAAGTAATATCACAAGAGGGTCTGAGATTACCGATAAATTCATGAACGTAGTGAATGAATTTATCTGGAAAGCTCAGAGCTTCCAGTGATATTAAATAGGACTATTTCACGAATAAAATAAGAAAATTTAAATATAATTCCTCTAAACTTAGCTTAGGAAATTGTATTAATTGTATATTTGTACTTAACCTTTTCAAGCAATCTTGCTACAAAAGATGCCGATTGTCAATAATGTCAATAGAGAAGAGAAAATACTAGCTTTGAACTATTTAATCAACAGAATAAAAGTGATATATATTTTAAATTCGTGCACATAATGTTGACACTTATATAAAATGCTATGCCTATGAATATCTATTCCATTCAGAAACCGTGATACTGAAAAGGACGAAAGTCCACTATTAAATTGCTACCGTTCGATTTTCTAATACCAACTGAGAGAAAAAAAAAAAAAAAAGCAACACCCAATGTCTCTATTTTTCTTTGTATTCTGTGGTTTGGAATTCCTAATGATAAAATCAATTTGCTCAATTGACGCATTACCAAAACGCTTTGCGTTATGATTGTCGGTTGTCCATGCTTTTGTTGCTATCAATAGCTCGCCACCGCCTCTAGCAAAAGTGGTCAGTGATGCGTGTTCAAGAAGTATATAGTGGTGGTATGGAGTTGGTTACTCTGACCACAAGACAAATGCGCGTCGCGTGATAAAGCATTTTATATAAGTGTCAATATTTTTGTGCAAATTTCAAATATATATTATTCTTATTCTATTCATGAAATAGTCCTAACTAGTATTCTGCTCTTCTCTATTGGCATTACTGACAATCCGCATTCTTCTGTGGCAAGATTGCTTGTAATTATTACAATTTTATAAGTCAAGTTTAGAGGAATTATATTTAAATTCTTATTTTATTCGTGAAATAGTCCTAATAAATATCACAAGAAGGTCTGAGCTTTCTAGAAAAATTCACGAACGTAGTGAGTGAAATTATCGGTAATCTCCGACCCTTTCGTGATATTACTTGTGACCTTTGCTGAATTTAGGGCTTCTAACATTTTCGTTTAGTATTTAGTTAAATAATGCTACTTTTAAAGCACTTATGTGTAATGACGGCTTACTTGTAACTAAATTAACTGGTTAATTTTCTTTTATGAATCGTCTATCAAAAACAGAAACACACATATGTGATTCCTGAAGATTTTATAAAAATTTTGGTTTCTGAAAAAAATATTTATGAGCTCTAAGTTAGGACACGTTATTTGCTTAAAGCTAGCATTAGCATGGGAGCTGTATGCTCATAAAGATTTAGCAAATGCGTTTAAAGCTTTCTACGCTTCAACTAAGGGTTAATATTAATAACACATGTGGTGTTTGGTTATGATAACAACCATTGTGTGCAGTTGTTGAAGGCAATAATAACTACCACTTTTACCAGCACCTTCACTACCACCAACATCCATACCTACCATTACGTTCTTTATAGCCTCCAAAACAAAACGTGTAAGTCCGTGGATGCAGGTGTGGTCACGTGTTCTTCCAGGACTACCAGTTACTTCACCACAAGGCACGATGTTTGGAAGAAGCAGAAAAAAAAGACGACGAAAAATATTTTCTTACTCACGAAGAGGCCTGCGGGAAGCTTTTATTGCTACAAATGTAGTTCCGGTGAAAAAGCACTAATGACAGAGATACACGACAGCCACAGGAGGAGCACGGAATTCCTGTCGCCATACCTAGCCCTTCGTTTGGCCTGTTCCGGTGAAATCACATTAAAGAATGTTTTCTTGATATCCTCTGCTTTTAGATATCGGTAGTGTGGATGTGAATACTTCTGTCTCTTTAAAATTCTAATAACAGCACTTTAGGTTAGAGGAAAATTTCCAATTAATTTAAGTAATAATATTTATTTATTGTGGTAGAGCTAATACTATTAAGTATTCTCTTCCGCTTTGCCAATCTCATAATAATTACATAAACTTATATGTTACAATCACAACATTGACAGTAAAGTTTACAATACTCGTACACATATAAACTTATGTAAAACATGATGTATATAAATAAAAGTATGGTAATACATAAATATGGGAAATGAAAAATATTAACTTAAGAAGGAGAATAAAAAATAAAATAAAAGATCAATCATATACAACAAAAACCAGCAAATACAATTTATACATATATCCATCTACGTAAATCCCGAAAGTGGCAATAAATATACAGGAAAAACGTAAAATTAAACCCTGACAATGCTCTGAAGGAGATAGGAACATTTATGATAGTAATAAAAATAGAAGAATGAATAATTCTACAACAGGATAAAACAAGTAAATACATGCATTGTAACAAAAGGAACCTGAATCTAATCGATTATTTTTGATAATATTAAACAATTTCTTATGAAATGCTCCTAAAATTTGGCAGTCTCTGACATCGAGGTTCTGCTCGATGCTCATTGCACATTAAGCATTGTCATGCAGTGTTTATAAAGTATGTTGAGTTAAATGAGGAAAAATATACATTGGAAAAACAAAGAGAATCATAGACACACGGTTAAAGAACATTTCAGGAACATAAAATACAAGCAGTTGGAGTAATCAGCAATGGAATCTCATTTATGGAAAGAAAACCACACATATTGAGTAAAACAAAATTATTAAAATCAGTGTTAGGTCCTAGAGAATTAGCAACATGATTTGCAATACAAAGACAGTTAGACACTTCTAGAGATGAAAACATAAACTTCTAGGTTCATCACACCGTACCACAGCATACTACACATTCCCAAAGCATAACAGTTTATCCTGCAGTCAACAATGAGCTGACAATGTGGATGAGGGTTCGTGAAACCGGTTCTGCATATTTTAAACAAGTAAGTGGAGCAAAAGAGTGTTAGTTTGACTCAATCATACAATGATCTCAGTACTTGATTAGCTTCATGTATTAGTAAAAATAGATACCGCTTTTTGTTGCTTTTCACAATGAAGCAGATGAAATATCGATCAACAACAAAGTGAGAAACCGGAGATCCCAGAGAAAATCTGCCCAGGTGCCTCTTGGTCCACAACAAATCCTATGTACGTTCACTGGGATCAAACACGGTAACCACATGATCATGTCGCCGCTTTTAATTCAGGTATAGAAATAAATATTCCACATATCTTAACCATTCCGTTAAGCCAAATGAAACGTATTACCAAACCAATAAAATCAACGAAATAGGCTCAATAATTATTTTTCATAAATGTCACACATTTTACGTTACATACTGTAGGTACATGAGACATTGGACGACTGGGCTTTACCCAACAGCTGTTCAGAATGTCCACTACCCATCTTAAGGCCTCACTAAACACACAACACCCTGGGTTGCGCGCACAGCTGCTCTTCTCTTCTCTTACTGTAGCGATGGCCGCAAGCAGGAGAGAAAGAATTTTTCTTCGTCTCCTCCTTGACTGCTCTGTATATCCACACCTGGAAGTAGTGGTCTAAGGGACTCTGAACTGGTGACCTCGGGTCCAGGTACAGATCCTCCGTGACCTACCCATCGTTGTGAATATTATCTATTCAACTTCTGGAGGGCCCTTTAAGAATAGTGGAGTCGTGCACCGCCATGCTTGAACCACATATTTCTTCACACCGTATAAGGGATATGAACTAAGAAAACAGGCAACTTTTTCTCTGAGAGCAGAGGATAGTTTGTGTCATTCAGATGTTTGGTAAATTATGTTACCGTCCAAAAATTTATCCTCCAGCAACCTTAGTGACCCTTTCCTGCACAGCATGGGTTCGGTGGGCTCTTCAATGGCGATTGTGGGAATTAAACTTTGTAAATGTGATCTCATCGGATCACGGTGTTCTTCTTAGGAGGTTTTCATCTCTAACAGTAGATTACAGTGTTGCGTACGACGTGGACGATCACCCTTTGAAGATAAGATGATGACAATCCTGTATTTGTATAGGTACAGATCATTCTGCAGTAAAATATTGTGGTGCGAGACTGTGGTACACTTGAAATGTTCGTTCAATCCGGCGTGCTCGAGTTATCGTCCTCCGCGATTTTTATCAGCACCTCGCCTTTAACTGAAGTGTGCGACAAGACACTAGACGATCACGATCCGACGTTAGTGGGACGGCGACCATACCCCTTTTGCCTTATGCGTCTGTTCAGTCGTGCAAATACATGGCGGTTCGGATGACGTTGTATCCAATGGAATGCTTCAGCCACATAAGGGCGATTACCGCTCAAACCCAGGATAAGATGCCTATCACAGTACTGTGTTAAACACACCATCAACACGATGCTTTAAAATGATTACCGAGTTGACCCCGTCTTTAACAATCTTACGCATTTTCATTTGTAAATAGTTGATATGTTTTATTTATTTTTATCTGTTCCTACAATGTGTAACACGGGTCACTAATATCGTCATGTGCATAATAATCACTGTTAAAACATAACTCTGTTGTAGAAGTCTATAAAGTTCTTGTCGAAGCATTTCAAGGAATGTTTAGACGAACTTTGCCATTGCTTTAATCGCCCCATTTGACTCTGGATAACAATTGCGAGTTACAGCATTTTGGTTTTTACTTCATTTTAATTATTATTCTCCCCTTTATCATGGCCTGCAGTTACTGGACGGAATTTTACTTACATTCTCTATACCGAGGATGCCATAAAGTATATACACAGTTTCACAGTAGATATCTATTTAATATATTTCAAAATTTTAACTGAAAACAACAGTAATGTGTAGTATGATGTTCTGTATACATATTAAATAAATTTAATTTAGAAAGTGTAATTAATATTATTTATTGAAATAAATATTTTTTATACTTTAATTTTTTGTGGGGTTAGCTTGAGAAAATATTAACATGTGACTAAAATACATGATGATAGCATTGCTACGTGACAGGTAAATTACAAATGAACAAATGAATCCAAGTTTGAAGAGCGAAAAGCAATTCTGAAGTGGTGTTGGAAAACCGAGAACGTTGTTGAAGTTTAAAGGCAATGGAGACGTGAGTACAGAACAGAACCGACAAATCAAGTAACAATTGCACGCATTCGAGATGAATTCGAGACTCGTGGTACCTTATGCAACAGGATCGTGAACCACCACATTGCCACCGAGATATCGTGCGTACCCTGATGCCAATCTTCCAAGACACTGGATAGGACGAAGAGGTCCGATTGAGTTTCCATCGCGTTCTCAGGATATAACTCCGTTGGACTTCTACCAATAGGGAATTCTTAAGGATGTTGTATACCGTAGAAAACCAGCAACACTGGCAGCACTTTGGGAAGAAACTGAAACGGTATGTGCTGCAATCACTGAGGACACTTTCGCCAACTTTGCTCAATTAGTAGTTCAATGTACTAGAAGTGTATCGACGCCGATGGTGGGCATTTTGAACAACTGTTGTAACTGTAAAAGTATAAGATGATTAGTACTCGTCAGTATCTATTTGTGTGAATTCAGTTTTGTTATGTTGACACAGTTTTTTTTTTGCTTGAAGCGTGTGTACATTTTTGGCACCCTCTATGTTTCTTCTAGTTTTGCTGCATTTACCCACCTTTATTTATAAGACTTATATCCTCTATGACATACACACCAATACTCAGGTCAATCACTTATCGGGAAGTTATTTACTCTGGGGGCATATACACAGTATGCACACTCATTGAACCTTAAAATCACTGGTCAATCCCGTGTAAGGACCGTCTCGTTGACGTCACAAAGAGAGAAGATGTAGATATCCGCGATATATGAAAATCAATTATGAAATGGAAAGTGAATTCGTGGCAGAGAAATACCAACCCAGCAAGTTCCCATTCCTAAAAGAGTCCGCGAAAATTTATGCAATACCTCAATCAGAATATTCCTAGGACCTAGGCTTTATACCTGAACCTGAATATTTAATGTGAAAAAAATGTAATTTTGTAGGTCTTATACGTTAAACCCATTTTATACTTTTAATTACTTGAGTGTATCTAGTTAAGTAGACTTATAGTAGTTTTTTTTAGGAATTTTGTTGTTAAGTTCTTTAAACTATCAACATATCTATATTTTACATTATTTGAATTATTATTGGAGAAATTTCAACTAAGGAAAACATTAAAAACTATGAGTATCTGTGTTTTTACTTGGAATTAAATTTTCTGAATTATCGAAGTTCTTTGATCCACTTTTTTTAATGTAGACTAGAAAGAAAATCAGTAAACTGCGTAAGATGTAAAACTGTTTCATTTTGCACTATTTGTACATTTTATTGTGCTCCATTAAGTATTTTCTTAATGTTAGCTGAATTCAAAGATCCGGCAATATAGGGAACAATATTCAACTTTACTTGTAAAGGGGAATGCTTGTTTTAAGAAAATCTCGTCTTAAACGAAAGAATGTGCAATGCCTAGTTGAAAGAATATTTAACCTACACGCATGAAAACAATGATATTATTCCTGTTCTCACTTGCACTTCTCTCACATTTTGAAAAATATAATTTATGTTTATTGCTTTGGTAAACTCTAAATGCATGTATTACTTTTATTAAACAAAAATAATATATAATATAGTTCTCGCTATTTACAGTTCTGTATGTATAATAATATATCAAATAATTAATATGCAGAAGCATAACATAATAGCAAACTTTGAGTCCTCTCTCGCATTCTCTCTTAGGTTGTGGGGTAAAAAGGAAAATTGGGTACATATTCTTGCAGAATGTGAAGCTATAGAGTGCTGCAGGCCGCAGATTCTCTCCGAAAACTTTGTGAGGTCAAGAAGGAGTAGGCGGCATGTCAACTTTTGGTACTGGATAAGAATAATTGACAGGGGCTATGTAAGTTTATTAGGAAGATAAGGTGGGCAAGATAAAATCTCTGACTAGAGATGACATAGCATATAATGTATTTATATATTTTAAATGTACTTCTGTTGTTTTTGTATTGTTTATTTATGTACTGAATTATGTATTTCTCTTGTAATTATAAAAATTAAAATTCTTATTAATGGCATCAATTTTTTCGACATGAAAATGGAGGGGGAGGGTTATTTCATAGTGTTTGTATATATATGTAATTCTGTATACTTCTGTGTTTTTTTTTCTCTTTCAGCATTTCACATTTATAAATTGGAGCACGAACGGTCTGGCTAGACCAGTGTGTTGGTTAACTATTAATGCATGTATTCGCGAGCCATTATCGAAATAAATACATTTACTACTGTTGTGTTGTGTAGCCTAGAAACCTATCGGTAAATGATGATCCGCAGGTGATAAAAAACTTGTATTAATTAACTATAAACATAACAATCAATACAAAAAAGCAATATTGCAACACATACAACTATCTAACTAAATATTCTGGAAAAGAAATATATCTTAAAAGAAAATAGCAAATGAAAATAGCAAGTTTGATTAGAAATTAGATTATGCATAACAATTCAAATAATATCATAGTTATCACATAATATAATATCGTACAAAACAGACAACATTAAGAAAAAAATAACTTAATGTAAATCTTCTACAGTGATTAATAACAGATTAATAAGCGATTGATAAAAGTATCATATGATCTTAAACCAGTTTCATAAGGTGTACATTAGATTTCAACTAAATAAATTAAAGCTGAATTAACTAAAATGCTGATACCATAACAGCTACAAATATATATATATATATATATATATATATATATATATATATACACACCGCCACGGGTGGCCGAGGTCGTTAAATCGCGGACTCGTGAGCCGGAGGTCTGGGGTTCGATTCCCGCCAGGACCGTCCTCCCTGACTGAGGTTTTTTTTTCAGGTTTTCCTCAGTCCTCATAAATGGCAAATGCCGGGGAGGTACCCTAAACTTAGGCCTGGAACGTTTACTTCCTTAAAACTAAATCCTTTCCCAATATATCATTTCATTTCATGTATCACCAGTGTCCATTGCCTGTGTTGCCTCTGTAGCTAAAACGGGAATTAAACACTACACTAGCTACAAATATAATAGAAAAGGAAATTCAGCAAATGAAGAGGAAGAATGCAATGTCATTCTTATGATATATATTATTTCTGGCTAGGGTAGAAATAATTTTGAATTTCGAAATAAAAAGACGGTTGGAAATTGAAACTTAAATTAACTCTCAAATGGACAAAAGTTTGTGAAATTATACAAATCTGAGGGGAATACATACTGACAGGCACAGAAACAGATGTATTTTAAGGCGTAAGCATTACGCAAAGTACAATGACTTTTATGAAGATGGACATTTACCTACCATAAGTTTGTTGATTTGATATTTAATTTAGAGTTGCTTTCCCATATATAGATTGGGTGAAGAACCAAATAAGTCCTGCTGTTCAAGCTGCCCTACTGCTGTTAATTCAATAACTCGTATACTCTCATTAAAACCAAGAGATTGTAACACGTGTGTTTATTAATCTTGTGCAGCCAACGGTTTATATATATATTCCTAACGTAGTTTACCTAAAAGGTTGTCATAAGCATATACAAGCTTATTACAATCGTTTAGGTAAACACCGTTTAGCAATTGCCTCATAGATCCAAGATCGCAAGTTCAACCCGGACCGGTCGATTTCTTTGGATGTAAAAATCCGAAGTATGGCTCCCTTCGGAAGGAAAACGTGGGTCCCCTGTCGTAGATTTACGGCACGATAAAGAACCTCCAGCCTAAAAAAAAACAGGCCCCTGAGCAAATTTTGTGGGCCGTTTCACGCCCTGAATTAAAAGTGACGTTGATGATCTGAGATGTTAAAGAGCGACCATAAATAAATCAAATCAAAGACTAAATTAATGTAAGCTAAGGAACCTTGCTTATCTATACATTTGCGGAAAACTAACTCTAGTAATAATATTTGAAAGCATATAAAAATATCTTAAAGCTATTACTTTTTAATTTATACTCATTATTTCTTCGCTTAAAAGCATTCAATTTCTAGAAATGATATTTTTTATGTTTAATTTACTGTCTGTAGGGATGAATGAAATGAAATGTATTAATTATGATGTAACTGAGTAAGGCAATCAAATTTGATGTTGTGGATACGTTCATTAATTTTAGTAGACACCTATAAATGTTGTAACTATAGCCACATTGACTGGAGAATGGAGACTATTTTGACTTATCAGTTTATTTTTAAGATATTTTACCTCCAGATCCAAGTAATTTTTAATTGAATTCGAAAGACATGAAGCTATTGCGGTCGCATCCGTGAAAAATGTGCTAATTTTTTTAGGAGTTTATAATTTTTTTAACGGATTCCGAAGGAATGTCAACTATTGCGGTTGTAACCATGAAAAGGCGTTTTAATGATCTATCTAAATCAGCATCGATTGTACCTACTAAGCACCCACAATTAAAAAAAAGTATCTATGATATGCACACACATGTGTGTGTTCGCTCTCGCCTTCGCAATTTTTGTTTTTTCTCAACGAAAGGCACATATAACCATAAATTAGCATACAATTCGTCGAGTTCCTTAACCACCAAGATTGGATTATTGGGGATAGGGTTAAACTAAAGCAAAAATTAATCTAGCGGTCCCAATTTCTCTTTTTTTCTCAACGAAACCGGTAGATTTCTTTAAAATAAATTGATAGCTTTTAAAAGTATGGCAATAAGGCCATTAAGAGTAGGGGTATACCAGAAAAAGCAGCGATTTTTTACAATCGCTCTAGCGGCCGCAATTGTAACTTTTTTTAAATGAGACTCTGTATATATCACTGAAATAAAATATGAAAAATAGGTTCCGAAAATTTACTGAAATTGGACTATTAGCCGAGGGGGTTACCTAAAATTAAAAAATCTCTAATGTTTATTTTTTCACAACGAAATTCCATATATACCATTTAAATAAAATGAGAAAAATAGTTTCTGAAAACAGGCAAATAGGAGTGGGAGTTTACCGGAAACCCAAATTTCAAAAACTGTTCTATTGGCTCTTAATATTTGTTTCTTCACAGCAAAATTTCGTTATATACCATTTAAATAAAATATGAAAAATAGATGCGGAAAATTAGGGCTATACTTGAAAACCGAGATTTATAAAGCGCTCTTGAGTTTAATTTTCTCTACATAGTTTTGAAATAATTAATTAATTCAGCGTATAAATTGTATTTACAATAATGCATGTTTTATAATTAACAAAAGCATCTTTGTGAAGATAGAACATGGGAAATATTAATCTAATATGTGTGTGAGAACTATATTTGTATGTAACAGCGCTCTGTAATAACCTTCAGAAAAGTTTCCGTTACATATTTTTACTACAATAACATTTAAATTAAATTTCAAAGTCAATGAAAATCGACGTAACTTTCTATTTTTTATTGCTTTGTACATTGTAATTTTTTCTGAATACTAACATGTTTTTGTTTTATTGAAACATACGAACATCTTTTTCTTAAATACACAATGTAACTCTAAACTCTGTTATTTTTCTCTGCTTTAGTGAATGTAAAGATATCAAGGCTCAGTTCATAAATATGGTTACAATTAAAAATGTTTTAAAATACCCAGACAGTATAGCTTTGTCTATCAGTGATCATAACATTCATTTAATTAATGGTATATCATTAATTTTTGTATTTTAAATTCAATAATAATAATAACAATAAGTCTAAAAATGTGGTTTCTCTTTCGTAATACTTATAGGTTGCAAGAATTTAAATTTTGTTCCCTTAATACCACACAGAAATACTATACTTTAAATATGGGTTTATTTGGATAATTTGGATTTTATATTCATTTTTATTAAAAGCTATTCAACTCTGTGAGAAATTCGCTTAGTATACGCAACTTCTGCATGGTGGGTTTGAAATTATTTTTATTGGATTTTTGTTTGCAATACAAAAGAATGATTTGGTTGGTTTAGAAATCATATGTGCCGCATCTTTCAAGTTTTCTGTTAAAATATTATACACGTACAAACACACATCTGTACCACATAGTAACGTTTAAGTAAACATTTCAGGAAGTTTGTCCCTTATATTCATAAAGACCTTTTTGTTTAACATTTTGTCGATATATAGTAAATTAGGAGTAGGAATCTTTTCGCTCAGTCATTAGTATTACAGATAATAATCTCTATGTATATAAGTGTGGTGCAATATACATACACACACGTATGCATGAAACTTTTAACAGAATCTTGTTCATTTTCTCTCTATTTCTGTTACTACTTTGCTTTCATTATTTAATTTTAATTACAACATTTAATTCATAGGCCATGCTAAGAAATGTGAATAAAAATTGTGATATGTTGCTTGTATATATTTAAGATCTTTAAATATGTTTAAATATTATGCTAATTATAGACGAATTTTGGAATATATGACAAGTGTTTATTCCTTTGAATCCCAACTTTAGTGCAAAGCACATGTCACAGCATCAATCGAAATCATATTGTAACTTTGCTTTTATTGGTAGTTTAAATCTGATATTATAGAGAGAAATGTATAAAGGAACGTAAAACTACTTTGGTTGATTTGAGGAACTGAATTGTTCTTTGCCGCTCTTGAAAATAATATATATATATATATATATATATATATATATATATATATATATATATATATATATATATATATATTTTGCAGCATAGTTTCTCAAGGTTTGAACTTCAACTGTGTCATAAGCGACGGTGAAACACTTTTCCAAGAAATGCCACAAGTAGATTGTTTCACAGACTTTCATCTTTTGTTGTCTTTTTTTTAAACTTTTTGTTTCGTTGTAACGGAGAGTACTCGTATTGGAAAGTGCGGAACAGCGAAACAATTTTATAGTATCCGCCATTGCCCATACGTGTTTAGAGCGTCTCCAAAATGTTTCTCTTAGCGTGTACCATTTGGGAGTGAAGTAAAGAAACAAAATTAAAATTCTTAATATTTCAGAAAACTTATATAATTTTACTAGTAGGATTAACAAACAGCCATAAGTTCATACCTCAAATTTATATAATTTCTTGGGTGATATACCTCTATTCTGAGGGCAAATATTCTGTAAGTTGAGAATAAAGACTATATTTTAAAAACACAAACATTCAAAATTGAATTTTCATCCATATATGAGATACCAGATTTTAGCAAGTGTAATAGAACATCAAAAGGTTAGCTTCCATGCAAGTATCGTTTCTTTGCCGCAGATTACGTAATTTTAAAACGTTTATTTATTTGGTATTTATTTGTTTAAATACACAATGCTCAAAAGTGCGCTGGATACCCAAAAGAGCAAAATCACATGTTCGGGTGCTGTTCTTCTCTACGGGATTACATTAAGGTTATGTTCTTCTTCTAATTTGGTAGGGGTGACCCTTGGTCTGCCGCGGCGACCTCTGTTTCCTCTATCCCCGTCTTCATTGAAATGGGGCAGTATTGTAGAGAGGCAAGTCATGAGCATACCGGGATCCCACAGGCCGCCCATCATGCGGCTTTCGTGATAGAAAAATGCCACTTACATTAGGCAGCTCCCCACTTGCCCTCACGAGGCTGTGGACTCCGTTCCAGACTTCCCTAACGTAGTAGTCCTAAGTAGTTATCGAGAATCGAACCCAGGCCTCCCATCCAGCAATTAGCAACACTAACCACTAGACCAAGGAGGTAGTCATTGAAGTTATTTACATGTATTAATTAAAAATATATTGCTCCTTAGTGAGTCGCCTGATCTATACCCATCACCTCACGCGCTTTCAAGTATTTTACTTGAGTAGATACACTGAAAGGGGGCGGGACAAGGCAAACAGTTGATATAGCCACAGTTGTCTATAATAATTTAAGTTTAATTTTTGTTCTGAAATATTAACGACTATTTCACTTATGTGATATCATCATAAAATCAGCCAATTAAACGAAACAAAAGTTTGAATATTGACCAATCATAGCCGAATATCGCAGTGAAATTATAGAAAAGTTTTATCAAACCCGTTTTATTATGCGACGTGCATTTGTATTGTGGTCAGTGCAGCCAACTCTATACCCCCCACTACATAATTCCTGAGCACGCATCTCTGATCACTTTTCTGTGTTTTCAGTAATATTGTAAATTTAATTAACTTAATGTATATTCACTTAAGCATTTGTTTTTGCGTATTAAGCCAAACATATGCACTTTAAATAAAATAAGAAAAAACGATTTCTGAAAATCAGTGAAATAAGATTATTACGAGAGCGGGTTTACCTGGAACCTGAAACTTAAACATTACTCTAGCGGCAATATTATTTGCTTTTTCGCATAGAGCATTTAAATAAAACAATATTTCCTTACAACCAGGGAAATCGGGCCATTAGGAGTGGGTTTACCTAAAACCCAAAATCGCTCAAACGGCACTAATGTTTGATTCTTCACAATAATGGTATACACCATTTACATAAAATAAAAACAATCTAAAATTACAGAAATTGGACCATTAGGAGATAATTGAAAACCTAAATTTAAAAAGGCCTCTTTGCCTTTATTTTTCTCTATATTGTTTTAAAATAAAAAGACAATACGTATTATAAAAACATCGTCGTGAAGATAGCAGCTGTGAAACATTAATCTAATATGTGTGTGAGAATTATATTTGTATGTAAGAGCAGTATGTAATTACATTCAGAAAACTGTTGCGTTACTTTTCTACTATAATAACATTTAAATTAAATTTCATAGCCAATGAAAATCATTGAAACTTTCGATTGTGTTTAATATCTTTTTGTTGTATTGAAACATATGAACATCGTCTTCTTAAATACGCAATGTAACACGAAGCTTTCTGTTATGTTTCTGTTTTAGTGAATATAAAGATGATATCAAGGATTCAGTTCATAAATATGGTTACATTTAAAAATGTTTCAAAATATAGCTTTGTCTATCAGTGGTCATATATTTAATTGAATTAATATTATATAATTATTATTTGTGGTTTAATAATAATAATAATTCTAAAAATATGTTTCTCTTTTTTGATATTTATAGATGGCAAGATTTCTGATTTTGTTCCCCTAATGCAACACAGTAATGTCATAACTTATTTCATTTCCTAATAAGGCCTAATTTGAATTTTATGTTAGTTTTTAAAGCTACTCTAACAAGTGAGGAATTCGCTTAGTTTACGCAGCTCCTGCATGACGGACTTTTTCTTTTTCTCAGTACTTCGTTGTTTGCATCTATACAATCAAGAATTAATGCTGTTAGCTGTGTCGAAAACTACTTGGATCACCTGGGAGGGCTACAGTTTTAGTGCCGCTGAACTATAGGATTTATCAGAAAGGACAAAGATATGTGTAGCACTGGTGTAAATATATATATATATATATATATATATATATATATATATATATATATCGATTGTCTTATTATAAATATTTGCGGGCAATTTACTAGTACCTGTAAGAATGCTGTAAATGCGTTAAAATTCAGAATTTCACGCATTTCTCATGTTTAACGTGTCGATCTTTCCAATTCAGATTATCACTCTCTTTCTCTCTCACGCTCTCTTTGGTGCGTTGGATGCAGAACATGACTGGCTCTGTTACGGCTTATCTTGCAAGCTGGACTCTGAACAGGCACCTCGAACGACGAAACATTCTCTGAAATCAAGAATTCAATCACGCATCGCTGTTTAATACGCACGTCAGTATCATCCGTCACGATTGGAACATCTGCCGCAAAGGATCGAAACTTGAAGGAAATAGGCAAAGGTCAATACTTTCGCACTCTACCACGCTTGTTAAAATATGACTTTTCACTCGCTGGGTAAAACATAAGAGACATTTCTTTTGCAGCCAACTTGCCTTCATATCGTGCATATAAAGAAATTAGTACATAGCATTGGAACACATCTATACATTGCTGTATGAAATTCCACTTTTCTTATAATTAAAATGTAGTTAAAGAAAGAAAGGGAAAAGTGTCGAAAACTTAAGAAAGATATGCACTTCAATAGGTGCAATGCACTTAATTTCATTTTCACGCCTATACGCCAGTGGGTACTATAGTGGAATACACTCTGTTTTATATGTGCTTTCGTTATAGACGTGAGACTGTCGTACAGTCACTCGAAAATACAAATCTAGTGCAGTATTAATATTTAATGATGTAATTTCACAGTTATTTCGTTTTTAAAGTTTATAACATATATTTATTATTTTTGGTTTATTTTATCACTTATTTTATTTGTTCTATTTAATGTTTATTATCTATTATAAAATATTCACACAGGGCTATATAAATGAATATAATATGCTAATATTTTCTCAATATACGGTATTTTAATAAAAATAAGAAGCAAATTTCAACGTTTTTAATTGTATTATTTGTTTATTTCATTTATTGTATTTCTATAATATATTTCTTATTAGTTTACTTTTTAAATAGTATTGTATAAATTTATTATTGTATTATTTTTGTATGTTTTATTAACTATTTGATTTGTCATATTTATTGTTTATTGTAAAATCTACTCATAGATGTATATAATATATATAATATGTTTATATTTATTCAACATATGGCATTTTAATAAAAATCAAAATCAAAATTAAACTTTAAAAGTTTAACTGAATTGTTTATTCATTTTTATTTATTTTATTTTTATTATATATAATTAAATATACACATAGAAATAATAAAAAGTAACAAAGCATTTTTCAAGTTAACATAAAGAATGTTATTTTTCAATAGAAAAATGAAACATGCTTCAATGCTTTTAATTTTATTATTTATTTATTATTTTATTTTGTTTATTTTATTAATCATTGCTTATAAAGTATTCATATAGTTGTAAACAGAGAAACAAAACAAAATATTTACTCCACATATGAAATAAAAATATGAAATATTATAATTTATATACCATGTTTTATTTCTCTACATTCTCCAGTACCGCCTGTGGTGCCTCAGTAGTAAAAACGGGCGTTAAACACTACTAAAAAAAACAAAAAAAAAAAAAAAAACATTCTCCAGGCCTGCTGAAAACCTCATAAACACTCAATCACAGGAATTATCACTTTTGTCACTGGTACTGCACCTTGTTGGATCTCTTGAGAGCGGATCGAGGTCTCTCGTAAACTCTTAAAGTTTGTTGCTCTTGTGTGTCGTTTGTACGGATACCTTTAAAAGATAAGAACATTTATTTTTATCTGAAGAAATAAGATAAAATATAATAGCAAATGTTGTCCCTCTTCAGGGTGCTTTGAGATAAAGTACTGGACTAGTCTCAGGTTCTGCCTTTTGGAAATTTCAACAAAAGGGTTCATTGTCCTGAGTGACAATTTTATCTCGTAATCTAACATATGCTTTTGTCTCCGTTTATACTTGTTCTGTGATTTTTTCTTATATTTAATTTATAAAGTATTTGATAGCTATTTTAGCTGCTCTTATTCAACTCAAAATCTTCATTAGTTTTTAGTTTTAAAAAACAAGAAAATGGACAAATACCAACGGAAAAGTTACAAATGACAAACAAGATGTTGATGTACAATGTTGATATAACTAAGCGAAGAAGAAGGAAAAAAGAGAGGGGGATATTTTTTCTCAATCAGGAAGCAAAGGTTTGAGTGCAAGAACGGCACAAAATTATAATATGACGTACCTATTTAGGCACATATTGTGCGAAAAATACATTGCGATGCAAGATATGCTAAGTCACATAAGGTTCAAGCTGCCCTAGAAATACAAGTGGAGTAACCTGCAACCAATATGACTTTATGGGATATGCTACAGCAAGATATTTGTGAGCCTTTCTCTGCCATTAAATCCGAAACGGCTAGCAATGAGGAATGGGAGGAAATAAATATCAGGAGGGAACACCAGTTGTGAACATTTAAATTAATGAAAAATGTAAATTTGTTTTTCTAGTTCCTTTTCTATATTAATTAGGACTCGCGACTGAAAAGGAGAGCTGACACGCCCTGGTAATCGCCACAGGGTGCCGAGGTCGTTAAGGCGCGGACTCTGATTGGGAGGTCTAGGGTTCGAATGCCGCCAGGATCGTCCTCCCTGACAGGTTTTTTCCAGGTTTTCCTCACTCCTCATATGGCAAATACCGGGGAGGTACCCTAAGCTTAGGCCTGAAACGTTTCCTTCCAATTCTTTCCCAATTTATCATTTCATCTCATGTATCACCAGTGTTCACCGCCTATGGTGCCTCAGTAGTAAAAACGGGCGTTAAACACCACTCAAAAAAAAAAAACTCTGGTAAATGCCAGGCGCAGATTCTGCCGAATTTCGGCATTCATACAATCCACTAGACAACGGCCTACAAGCTCGTAAATTACATAAATTTGTTCACAATGATTAAATTAGGAGTAACTTTTAGTTGACGGTGTAAAAACTGAGTTCTAAATTGTATTCTTATTAAAATATTTTTAAAATGTATTGTGTTAGACTGTTGGAAAATTAATAACGATTTAAACTTCAATAATACACCAATAAATTAAAAATTAATATTAATAATAATATTTTCACCACATTTTTGCCAGTTGGTAGCAAGTATATTAACGCCATTTAGTTAAAAATCAAACCTTCTAGAGATGAGGCTTCTAAATGCCGTCTTACCTTCTTCTTGATTGTTGCTGTCTTTATTCTTCATAAAACTATCAAGGTGTTTAAATAAGTTGGTGAACAGTCGAATGAATATGCTAGGGAGAAGTAACGTTTTGTATTCCAGTTCATTCAGATTCTGGAGCGTTCCTTGCGAGTCGTGTGGCGGGCATTATTATGAAGAATAAGTTCTTTTCTGTTGACTAGATCTTGCTAGATCTTCTTGTAATTTCTAACGCATTTTATCAATTTCAAAATAATTGCTTCGCTTCAGTGCAGAAGAGTGTAATATATTAAACCAGCCACAGAGTACCATACAGTAGTCATAGCCTTCCTGTGATATAATTTTTGTTTTGCGAAGTATTTCAGTGCTTCAACGAGAGTTTGCGGATGCATTTTACATCACAGGTCACAGTACGACAAAAATGTTCTTTTGGGCTCTTAAAGTGTGGACAACCTCAAAATGTTGAAGTTTTTTTATGCTCGTTTATATGCAATCCAATTATCCAGTTTATCTTTTCCTATATTCTTCAAGCGATCTCAAACAGTTGAAGGAGCAAGGCTGTGTTCCTTTTTGTACCAGCACTGAACTGTGCATTCGAAAGTGTTTCCTTCTCCCCATGTTTCTGCAACGAGCGCTTTGAACGGCGTTGTGCAAGTTTAAACTCGTACAAGAAAAGTTTATGCAAATCCATATTATTCTAAAATTAAACAACAATAATACTAATTAAGTAGGTCTAGTATTAATTATAAAGCAAAATGATAAGTTACATATGTGCTTCCTATTTTTTGAGGCCCATACTTTGAACATTAATAGAATATTTATATATTGTTCCACTATGAAATGAAAACGTTTCTCGTGATCATCTTAATATCTATATATATTTTTTTAAGAAAGTGTGCAATACCTATACCCATATATGGTGTACTGATATCAATACTGAAGTGAGAGCCAATCCTTCAAAGGTTGCGAAAGCTCGAACGATGTAGATTGGAATTCCATTCACTGTAGCAAATAACAACCATGCAGCACTCTATAATTTGTCCCGTAACGGCCAAGAGAAAGGGTCAGTGGTCCGTACGTAGAAGATTTCACCTCGAAAACGGAACAGGCAAGCTCTCCGTGGAAAAACGTTCTTCGATATAATCGATGTCCAGACATCTGCTGTTATATTAGCCACTCACGTGATCGCCAATCGATAGTTTGCCTCTCGAGTATGTTCGCGATGACTGGTAACTATGAATTACTCCTGGCCCGTAATCAATGTGCAGTTGGAGAAGCGTTCATCATGATCAGGGTATGAAAACAAGTGGAGATGCATAAAATACATAAGTTACAGAGATGATGAGGTGCACGTTTTTGGGTTGGTCACGAAGTCTTCGAGGGTATGGTGATGCATTCGCTACTGAAGAACCATGATCGTATCTCATTTGAAGAGATGAATATGTGTTATTTCACGCGTTCAGATATCTTCGTGTGAAGGCTGTCATTTGTTCCTTACTGAGTATTGAACAGAAAACTTGTTATTCTTGCTTTACTTCTCAGCATTGGTTTCTTCTCTTTCTTTTCCTCTTCTTGAATTGTATGACTGTCAATTACCTTTTAAGTTTCCAGATTTTTTTTCCCTACAACTTCCCAAATGTTCAACAACACCAAATACTTAAAGCAATGAAATAGCTATAGATTATTACAGATTCAAGTTACAGAACGTTTATCTTTATCTTTAGAGTTCTGAAATTATCGCGAGAAACGTTACCATACATTTAGGAACATCCTGGTAGTTCGTACCAATTTTTACAAATAATTATAATGAAATAATAATACCAGCAACAGATATATATATAACATCTGGTAAATTTGCAAGATAAATTACTTTCAAGAACTAAATGTAACAACCAATTACAAATAATATATTTTTTCACAAAAATAATTATAATAATTGTGCTAATAACCAGTTTCAATTAGTAATAGCAGTATTGTCTAAGATTAATACGTTAACAAACGTAGTAATGCATTAGTGATTAAGATAAATGGTTTAAGAACCATTCTATTTACAGAGTGATTCATAAACATTCGTACATTTATTTATTTATTCGGACGGGAATAGTCGCAACGTTTCCTTTTTTATTTTCAAATTGAACAGAAGCTCTGGGAGTTAGAACATTTGTGATGAGATAGCAGGAGTATTTAAGTTCGGGAATTTGCTCCTTTTTTTTGATTCGTTTTATTTAAGGACCCTCTTTAACATCTCAGGTCATCAATTCAATTCCGGGCATGAAACGGCCGATAAATTTTGCTCAAAGGCCTCTTCTTTCAGACTTGAGGTTCTTTTTCGTGCCGTAAATGTACGACACGGGACCCACGGCTTTACTTCCCTTCCGAAGGAAGCCATACTTAGGATTTTTACGCCCGAAAAAATCTATCGATCCTGGCTGGTTTTGAACCCGCGATGTTGGGTTTAGAAGCAACAGTTTTGTGATAGTTGCTATGATGATGCAATAAATGTTGCAGCAGGTGTATTCCTTGTGAAGAATTATTGGACCACAAATTCGATTAAAGTTCTGCAAATGGCATATCAGAGGATGGGTTGGTGTTCTCAATCCCCCTAAAAGGAACACAATACTGGCGCTGATATGCAAGTTAGAACCCACTAGTTCTCTTCTGAATGAAACTAACAATCATAGTTTTACCGAAAGCTCTTGAAGACGAAAAGGCTCTACTGGAGCAGCCATCTCGTGTGTCATTAAGGCGTTTGTTGCAGCAGGTGGGTATTCGTACTCCATGTGTCCGAGAGCTGCCCTAAAATCGTAAAGCGTTCGGTTATCCAACAATTGCAGCAACAGAACTATTGCCGTTGATTTCATGCGTTCATTGTGCAATGTCCTAACATATTGTCCATCACATGGTTTACAGCGGTTATGCCAGCTCACTGAACATCCATTAAGACCACCCATAATCAACATCTCATTCATGAAGTATCCACACACTAAATGTTTGCTCAGAGAATAGTGGATCCATTTGGATAATTTAGAGCTGCGTCAAAAATATTATCAACAAGAGGCCTTCAAGTGTCATATATTGTGTTTAAGGAGTTAATTGAACGTTTCTTTAACGACTGGAAATTTGCCAAGAATCTATCGCCACCGAATTTCCAGATTTAGCAATAACGGATTTGATTTGATTTGATAATGAGTTTATAACGGAGTTGTCGACCTCCCTCGCGTCAGTCTGTTAAGCTTATTGTGCTACCCTATTGGGAGAGACGCCTTCATTGTTTCCCAAAATCTGTTCCTTGCACAAGTTGCAGCATTTTGGTTCCAATGTTGGAGTCCTTTCCCAGTTCTTTCCTGGTTATAGAAAGAGCACGAGAAAGCACACGCAAACGGGATATACGAGGCAGATTCCTCATCCTGTTTGCACATTCTACAGATTGGTTCATTTTTATAGAGTTCCACTTTACGTGGACGATTTCTGAAATGATCATAAAGCAATTAGCGCAGCTACTTTCCCTATTCCTCTTCTGCCCAATTTAAGAAGAGATAAGGAAAGAATGTTGCTTGGACCTGGGACCAATTTCCTAGCTTATCTTTAGTCGGTCCTGTTGGTGTAGTGGTTACCATACTTGCCTCCTAAACCCAAGATCGCGGGACCCGGCCATGATCGATGGATTTTTTCAGGCGTAAAAATCCTAAGTATGGCTTCCTTCGGAAGGGAAGTAAAGCCGTGGGTGCCATGTCGTACATTTACGCACGATAAAGAACCTCAAGACTGAAAGAAGAGGCCTCTGAGAAAAATTTGTCGGCCGTTTCACGCCCTGATTTGAATGGGACGCTGATGACCTGAGATGTTAAAGAGCGCCCGTAAATAAACTAATCAATAAAAAATCTAGCTTATCTTTGCCCAGGATAGGTTGCCAACTTATCCCTGTTTATACAACGGTTTTAACAGTACGTGTACTGATCCCAACTGGGAGTTCAGGGCCAATATAGGGTGTTTTAGCAGCCTTTGGCCAGCTGATCTGATTTTTCATTTCCATAAACGTCCCGATGCCCGGTGCAACCCAAGCCCGTTGTGAGATGCCAGGGCACTCAGGGCATTTAGGCATTCCCTGCACCTAACCTGGTAAAAGTGAAGGGCTTTAAAAACACTTTGGCTATCTGTGAGAATGAGAATTCGTTTAGCATGATAGCCTTTCTCAAGTCCTCTAAAGGATAGCAAATACTTCTTTCTGCCTGAAAGAGTGTGCAATATTTCACAAAGTTCATACTGATGTTGGTCCTTGGCGAGATAGGCCATACACACCTGCGCCCGATTCTGTCCCTATACGGTATCCATCGCTAAATCACACAAGTTGTTCACGTTCTTTTCCACGCGTAATTACTTCCATTCACTCTTCTCGATATCCGAGGGTAACCTTAAATGAAGGGGGCAGTACAGTTCATTAGGTCAGATCTCATGCTTAGTACTGAAATATGCAGGAAATTTTAGAATGGAGGCATGTCCAGTTGTTGCATAGCTGCTTCTCCAATTCCTTGTTTGCACTAAGAGGTATGTAGTGAGCCCAGTCTCCGCTTGTAAATTGATTCCACAACAGAGTCACCAGTGTTGGAGTTCTTCTAAAGGTGCCTGTGACATACAAATCTCGCATCATATAGCCAATGGCTAATATGTGGCTTTAGGGCCCAGGTAGTTCCGATAGTGGTGGCTACAAGAGACCACCTGGCTCTACGGAGAGTATTTTTGCTTTGCTTGCTTTGCTTTGCTTGCATATTTCTTTTACAAGTGGAATATCTAATGAAGAACCAAGTTCATTCCAAAAGTCTACACCGTTCTGCTTTGATAAAGTTGAAAATGACTGCAATCACGATGGAAGTGACTAAGGTGTATTTATGAGATGTGCGCACTGTAAGCACTCATTCTGTCATGACTGCTGTGTCCTTTTATTACACATTTGTAATGTGTGATCAGTAAATGATGCATGTACATGTTAATACGTTTGCTACCCATTTTAATGTTGCATCATCATATCTTGTGTACCCTTTCGACTTTCAGCCCAAAACTTTGCGGATTTATTGCCTTTTTGTTTGCATATATCTTCATATGGTGACGTAACTTTCCCCTCCGTGAGATTCCCTTGTGAGAAAATTATTTGAATAATGATGGAAAATATTACAAAAGTATAAATCATAATAAAATAAATGTGTATATCGATAAAACATAGTTTATATTGAAGCAGTTGTACTAAAATTAATCAAAATATTTCAAAAGAGTTTGGGGACCATCCATTGAACCTTAGTTAAAATTCTTATCCACCTTTTATTTTTAATTGTTTTAAAATATCACATTTTCACATTGGTCTCAAACAAGACTACAAATATTATGGATGCTTTTAATGTTAAAATTGCTTAGGGGTAAACATATCTTGTTACTAATTGCAATTTTTCATGTGTTAGATAACAAATTGCCACAATTTTACCTATCGATTTTTACTTCACTTTCTCAGCATAATATTATATGCTAGGTTAATGTTATGCTAGAATATTATCAAATTCCTTATTTACATATATACATGCCTTTACTATTTGATAGTATTTATTCTTCACTATTTAACATTCCGAATCCCAAAGAGGTAATATGTTTTCTTAATTCTTTGGTAATGTATTTAGTAATTTTGCACATTGGCCAGTTGTTTTTCTTACACTGATTTTTAAGGTTCACTGTTTAACTCACAATGTTTGCCATTTTCTCATGCTGTTGATACGTAGTCATCTATTTTAAGTAATTCTGATATAGCTGTGTATAATCCTCTTTACTAAAATTATCTTAATAAGAAATAGTATTTTGCTACATCTACTCTATTAAAAAGATGTAAAGATCTGTTATTTAAAATTAGTAAGATATTGAAGCAAATGTAATCTGCTAACTCGGATACTGGATATGCCAGTCTAAACATTAAAAAATATATATGAGGGAATGATTAAGTCCTCGTTATATGAAGTGAGGTTTGGGATGGGATAAAGTAAACGGTCTAAGTAAATTACAATGTGATTTTCGGAAGCGAATGCTAGGAGTGGGAGGGGAACATCTAAGCATGGTGTACTACGAGAGGTGGGATGCTGGGAAGATGCGGTCTACAGCAAAATAAATATAATTAGATACTAGCTAAGAATAATTAAAGAACAAACTACCCTGAGGGTAATATACTACCGGCTCTAATTAAACAACATGCATTTTCCAAAATGGTGGGCGGTGGTTATACAGCGGGAATGGTAAAAAATCATTTAATCATCGGCTTAAACCATATTTGGCAGAGCGGTATTGAAAACAGATATGAGGTAGTAGTCAATAGACGCCTGTCGAACACAAACCGGCAGGAGACAGACGCGCGATGCAGATGTCATCTCTGGACCTGCAAAGTGAAATTAAAACTAGATGGGATAAAGAGATCTATATCATGGAGCTAGACGTAAAACAGGTCGGGAATAGCTTGACTTAGACTGGGAGCCTGGAAGGCACGTAAAGTTGTTGACGAGGAAGACGGAAGGATTTGCCCATTGTGCTCGGAACCGGAAGACTGGGTGCAATTTTTTTTCTAAGTGTACACAGACAGAAGATACTAGGATAAATTTTCTCCTAGATTCATTTATGACTTCCAGTAGTTGAAAGTCGGCATGTTGCAATTTAATTGTAAATAGATAAAACTGGCTAAACCTGGGCATTTTCTTAAATGAAATATATAGCTTTAGGAACAAGACAATTGTATAAAAATTGTTCATAAATAATGCGATATATATATATACTATTCACGGAATAATAAAAACTTCTTACAACCATAAAATTCATAAAAACCACTCAGAATGCAATATAAAACGTTCACACTAAAAACCGTAAAACTGAACACTAAAACCACACGATATTTCGAGCTTGGCTGTTGGTCATGTGCTGAGAATGAACTCTCAGTTCGAAATATGGTGTGATTTTAGTGTTCAGTTTTACGGTTTTTAGTGTGAATATTTTATATTGATTCTGAGTGTTTTTATGAAATATATATATTGTATGTCCGTTTCATGTGTGTGTATGTGTGTGAGTGCGTTCTTGTTAATATTATTGTTTTCTTTGGTTGACATTAATTCAGAAATAAAGTATTTTACGAGAGTATGAACGGTCCTGTGACCCAGGCGATTGTGATGTGCAATATATATGTATACCTAGTTTAACGGGAATAATAAATGCTACTAATGGTACTACTACTACTACTACTACTACTACTACTACTACTACTACTACTACTACTACTACTACTACTGCTACTACTACTACTACTAATACTACTATTACTACTAATACTAATACTACTATTACTACTGTTACTATTACTACTAATATTACTATTACTACTACTAATACTACTATTACTACTACTACTACTACTACTATTACTACTGTTATTACTACTAATACTACTACTACTACTACTATTATTATTATTACTACTACTACTACTACTATTACTACTGTTACTACTACTACTAATACTACTATTACTACTGTTACTACTACTAATACTACTACTACTAATACTACTACTAATACTACTACTACTACTATTACTACTACTACTACTATTACTACTACTACACTGCTGCTGCTGCTGCTACTACTACTACTACTACTACTACTACTACTACTACTACTACTACTACTACTACTATTTCTACTGCTACTACTAGCACTACTACTGCTACTCTAGTACTACTACTACTACCACTACTATTACTACTACTGCTACTAATGGTACTACTACTAGTACTACTAATACTATTACTACTACTATTACTACTGTTACTACTACTACTACTACTAATATTACTACTGTTACTACTACTAATACTACTACTACTATTACTACTACTACTACTACTACTACTACTACTACTACTACTATTACTACCACTAATATTACTACTACTACTACTACTACTACTACTACTACTACTACTACTACTACTACTACTACTACTGCTGCTGCTGCTGCTGCTGCTGCTACTACTACTACTACTGCTACTACCACTACTTCTACTGCTACTACTAGTACTACTACTGCTACTCTAGTACTACTACTACTACTACTACCACTACTACTACACTACTACTACTATTACTACTACTACTAATACAACTACTACTACCCAAATTTAAATTATAATTTAGATAATAATAGGAATAAAAGGTATGGACTAGCTATAGTAAAGTAAGCCGCTTTAAGAGATACTTCGGAAAAAGCTTCTACAGATCTTATCTCACCAAACAGATAACACAAGAAAAATAAACTATGAGGCAAAAATGCACAAATGAATGGCTCTGGCGTGAGATAGTCCCCAATGAATGAAGTAGCGCCGAGAAAGAGAAAAAGAAATAAAAGGGAAAAATAACAAGAAACGACATTTCATGTTTTGCATGGGCGTGTGAGAAGGTCATCTTCATTACGCTAGCCTTGGCTATTAGAGAAGCAAGCGTTCTTACTCATACGCTGTCTGTCACAATAGTGTCATGCCACTCGTCAACTGCACCATAACAGTACCATAGTGGGCGGAGTACAGTCCCCCAGTGTCTTGTAATTCAACGGAATCGCTGTCGTATAAAATACATCCTTAAAATAGCACTGAAGAGAACTACAACTGCTGTACAAGACCCGAATTCTGAATATAGTATCCAAAATGTTATATAGTATTTTATACTGAATTAAAAAGAGATCAGAAGCCCTGGTATAACATAAAACAAGCTTTGAATAGGGAATTAAGATATGCTTTTCCAAAATAATCCTTGGAAAAATTATTCTCTAGGAAATCGGTGAAATAAATGAAGGTAGTTCAGAAAAATAAGAATGAAAATGCAGACAGGATGTCACAAATAAACTCCAATTAAAATAAGCACATGAAATCCTAGGAAGGGAAAGACCTTAAGCCGAAGCAAGGTGACTGGGCGTGCAGTTCCGGGTTGCCACTCCGGTAAAGTTCACACTATTTCTTGGATGCCTCTTTCCATTCTTCTCTCTTCCTTGCCTTTGTAGACTAGTAGTGACTGTCAAAATTTATCTTTTAAGTAATTCTCTCATTTTCTTCTTTGTCTGTGATCAATTCTTGATTTCCAAGCTCTAACCTGATGTCTATCGAGCATTATTCACACTCATCATATGCGCTGCTCAGGTCCGTTCGAGACATCTGATTATAAAATACAAAATATGGTCTTATTAATTAATGAAATAAAATAAATTATGGAATTACTGTGTGATATTAGGGGAGAAAAATTAGAATGTTTGCAATTTGTAAGTACCACAAAAGAGACACCACATTATTATTATTATTATTATTATTATTATTATTATTATTATTATTATTATTATCATCATCATCATCATCATCATCGTCATCGTCGTCGTCGTCGTCGTCATCATTGAGGTTGAAGCACAAAAATTAATGGTACACAGTTAATTAAAAAAAATATACGAACACTGAAGACATAGCCATAGTGTATGGATATTTTTAAACATTTTTAAATGTGATTATGTTTATTAACTGAACTCTTGAAATCATCTTTACATTCATAAAATGAAGAGAAATAATAGAAGTGTAGAGTTGCATTGCATATTTAAGAAAATATGTTCATATGTTCCAATAAAACAAAACATTTTGATATTAAGAAACAATTACAATATACTAAGCAAATATACACAATCAACAACAAACAATCGAAAGTTTCATCGGTTTTCATGACTTTGAAATTTCTTTAAATGCTATTTGCAATTTTAAAAGTTTAGCATCTCTATGAAAATAGGTTTTTGAAACACGTTTAGCTATGCCATTGTCCTAAACTTATTAATCGGACAGTCTCTATACCTGGAACTGGAATTCCAGGAAACTTTTCCTGAAATTGTCTGCACACCTGTCTACATGATTCGGTTTTTACTTATGTATCGCACGTAAAAATTCTTGTTCAAGCGTGATTTTATTTTCGGTAGTCATTTCAGTGACCTAATAAGAATAATGTAATTCAAACACAACACAGAGGCCAGGAATAAACTTTCAATTTTGAGGTACACAATGAACATGTCCAGTCTTTACAGTTCGATCAGAAGGCAGCAACTGACACAGTATAACACACTGCTAGTGCGGTACTGGAATACTGGTCAAAGCAGTGCAAACGAACTACGCTTATACGCGATCTATGTCCCGGCTATAAATGGAACGCATGGTGTGTTAGATAATGTTGTGTGTGTAGCGCTAGTGATATACATTATCATCTAGATTAGAACAAAAAAATTAATTCTACAAACTTAAAATTATAAACATAAAAGTAAATAATTACACGCGTAGATCATTCTGTTAACGATTACTTGATTAAAACATGATTGAAGACAGTGTAAGAAGCCATTTCTGGTAAAGGTGGTGAGCAAGAGGATCACGTTTCATGGATTGTAATCTCAAAACATTCAAATACCACAACTAAGCAAAACACAAAGCAAAATTAAAATTTACTTTAAAAATGTATTATATACTATAGCGAAAGTTATGATATATTAGATAAATATAAAGGTAGTCTATTGAGTCCCTTAAGGGCAGAGGCCTCCTAAAAAGTAGGGAAAGCTCGTTCGTGGTGAGCTATTCCACGCTAGTTGTTCGTATGCTGTTTAAGACCCTGGCTGATTTGTTCTTTGGTTACTCCATTTTTTACTGCACTAGTTGCTTCTTCAGAGATTTCCATTGTTCTCTTTCTCTTGCTGTTCTTGACCAATCTGGACCTACATGTTCCTTGAAAAGGTCTGTCCATCTTCTTCTGGGTCTACCTTGTGTCCTTTTTCTTATCCGGGGGTCCCACATGAGATCTTGTAGGTCCACCTATTGTTCTGCATCTTGCGACGTGACCGCCCCATTGGCATTTGTTTCTGGTAGCTATTTGTGCGATTTCTGTTGTCTGAAATAACTGATTAATTAATACTGTAGGTATTTTGTCCTTCAAAGCTATTCCCAGGATCTTGCGTTGCATTTTTCTTTGGTATATTTGAGTTTTATTCTTTTGTTTTTCTGCTAGTGACCATGTCTGGCACCCATATAGTAATACAGGGTATACACAGGTTTCGAACTATGATGATATATAATGAATATATTATATCATATGATATATATTGTGCTATATATAAAAAGCTAACTTTTACGAGACAGTTCGGCAAGTTATAGATATTTATTTTAAAGTTGATCACTGCATATCTCATGAAACAATTTCACATGCGCACCTCCAAAGATTCCTATAATATTCTAAGATAAGTACCGCTGATCCTAAAAGATTTATGAAAAATGTCTTTCCAATATTTACAAGGGATGCGAATTCCACAACCAGACAATCACAAAATTCTCTTAAGTTTGTTTCGGCATGTAACCAACCAGAGAGCACACTCGTGTTTCTTGTGTGCAAAACGTTTCGATAAAAGTAGAATATATTATGAAAACTATCGCATAACCATGGCCACCGCTTTATAGCTTGAACATTGTTTTCACGATTCAGACAAGAGAAGTGGTTGCTGATGCTCTCGAAAGAACAAGGTCCTCTTGCAATGGCAAGGCAATTGTGCAAACATACAAGGTAAAACAATACTCCAGTGACATCATCAGTATGTTACGAGTTCGGTCAGATTCGCCCAGGGGATGGGCAACTGCTTCTTGACATTCATTCTTACAACTCAATAAACAGATAAAGTTGTCGCTGCAGTAATACACTGAGAAAGGTGTGCTATTAGATGTCCAAGTAAGTCGATTACGTAGGTGCGTTCGCTAGAAAAGTTTAGCATCTAAATGATGCTACGGGTCCCTATGACTTGTTAGTGACTAACGGAAGGTTAAAGTTCATTACTTTTATTTAAATAATATAAACCTATTATAATTTTTTAATGAAAGTCAAATTAACTTTTGTAAAACTCGATTATAGGAATTGTCTTCCATGACTTTGCATTAAAGGGGAATATTGTTAGTTGATATAAAAAAAATATAACGTAATTTTAAAAAGGGCAATTAGTAATATTCTTTAGTTCAATATTACTCTCATATTCACACACACACACACATACACACGCACGCACACAGATTTTGACACAAATCTTCATTATTAGGGAGAATAACTTTAATCGTCATAATATATTAATGTGTTTATTAGTGATTATTCCCATCGTAACTTATTTCTATTTCCATGTTAAATCGTCGCAGGATAAGTAAAAAAATAGAGAAAAAAACTGTAGCTTTTTCTTAAACCTTGGTAGTTTATATCTTCTGTTATCTGCTGTTCTGAACATACAATTACTTTAGTTTATTGAAATAAGTGAATTAAATAAGTTTATAAAAAGTTTAAGTTTAGTTCTCTCTCTCTCTCTCTCTCTCTCTCTCTCTCTCTCTCTCTATATATATATATATATATATATATATATATACATATTCCGAACTTATAAAATCCGTTAGTATGTTCTAAAAGTCAGATTGCTATAACTTTTCAATTTTTTCGTTATTTGCATTAGGTGTATAGAACTATTTTGGTCTATTTACGGACGCTCTTTACCGTTTCAGGTCATTAGCGCTCCGTGCATGTCAGCCCGTGATAAATTTTGCTCAGAAGCTTCTTCTTTCAGGTTTGAGGTTATTTACGTGCCGTAAATCTACAATATGGGACCCACTTTCTGTACATCCCTCCCGGAGGAAACCGTACGGATTTTTACACCCGAAGAAATTCATCAACCCTGGTTGAGATTGAACCTGCGATCTTGGGTCTTCGAGGCAAGTAGTTACCACTAGGCCACAAGAATGCCTAAAGAATGAAATATAGACGAAGTGGTATGTTTTTTTCAAGAAAACTATTTAAAATTCCACAAGTTTAAGGGGAATAGGTTAAATTCGTCATATAAAGGGTGTAGTAAGATTAATAATAAGAAAAATTATTAATAATAAGAAACATTACAAATATCATACTATTAAAAGACAAGATAGATGATCGAAAAGAAAAGAAAGCTTGATCTTGAACCGAAATATGCTATTGCTTAACAAAATGTATATGTATATATAAAATATTTTTGAATCTTGGATATATATATATATATATACATACATACATAATATTTAAGAAAAATATTAGGAGGCCTCCACCTATCTGGCCCAGGCCACTCATAGGTATAACTCCCCACAAATACAATTAAATAATATAAAAATTATTTTAATAAATTATAAACGTATCATAGCTATTCTCATTCCAATTCTTAGAGCGAAATAAAATTTAGTAATTCAATTTACATAAACAATCAAAGTACTTAAAAATTTACAATACCAAAACTAAGGTTCTTACATACCTTAACCACCAGGTTTTATGTGTGGTAAAGGAAGCCCTTCAATAAATCATAATTTCCACAACAGTTTGTGCCCTCAAGTTCCTTCCTAAACTTCTCTACTTATCCTTTACTTTTCCTAAGAATTCCCCATTCTTGTTTATTTTCTTTGCTCTCATATCTGAAAACATTTTAATTTCTACTATCATGTTACCATGTTTCATCCCAGTTACCTTCCGTCCACCTTTTTACCATTTCTCGTTCTATTAGACAATGTAACGCATATTCTACATTCCCCACACATAATAAATCCTCCTTTAATTTTATTTTCTTAATACTTTTAGAAATAATACCTCTGTACGCATCCATGCAAAGCCTATTCCTCTAAATTGATTACAAGTGTCTATATATTTCTCTCCTTCTCAATTGCTTTTAACTATTCTGTATAAATCAAAGAACGTTATCCTCTAAGCTAACCCAATATCTTTCTTCTCTATATCCTCTACCCTCTGTCTCACTACTTTCCAAAATTCACTGGGATTACTTTTACCTAGTCACACATATTTCCCTCTCCAATTTCTTCTAGTAGTTTCCCCACCTCCCCAAACGAACTCTCTTCCCGGTACATCTCTTTGGTACATAAGATATTCATTTAGTACATTATTATTATTATTATTATCATCAAATTTGAGACATCTGTGTCAATATTTCAAGATTCTCTCTGTTATTACATCTATCTTTCCTACTCTTCCTGGTTCTGCCAAACTCGACCCCCTCGGCGAACTTTTTGGTAACCCCAAAACCTCTCTACAAAAAATTCTATGTACCACATCAATCTTTGTCCACTCCTTTGACACTCCTCAAATGTCTACTGCATACATCATCTTTCACTGAACCACTTTCTCATATAATCTTTTTACCCATTTCATTGGCAATGTGGCAACTTTATACAAACATATTCTGACAGCTTTTATAGCTATTGGCTTTGCACATTTGGACTGTACCTCCCTTACACACAAACCTCACCCCAAAATAGTCAAATTCTTTCACTACCTCTATTGGTTCTTCTACCGCCACGGGTAGCCGAGGTCGTTAAGGCACGGACTCGTGAGCGGGAGGTCTGGGGTTCGAATACCGCCAGGACCGTCCTCCCTAAATGAGGGTTTTTCCAGTTTTTCCTCAGTCCTCATAAATGGCAAATACCGGGGAGGTACCCTAAACTTAGGCCTGGAACGATTCCTTCCTTAAAAATAAATCCTTTCCCAATATATCATTTCATCTCATGTATCATCAGTGTACATCGCCTGTGGTGCCTCTGTAGCAAAAACGGGCGTTAACACCATTCATTCTATTGGTTCTAGAACATTGTGGATAGAAGAAAAAATCCTAAACACTTTATTTCTTTAAATTATAAATTTTAACTTAACTGCATGACTAAATCGCGTACAGTTCACTCTCTGGCAATGTTTAATTTGTAGCACAATCAGTGTAAGTGATACTTGTCTACACACATGTCGAAAATATTGTGGTGCTCTATAGTCATTATGATAAGGTATTTTGTTACTATATATCTCTGTAAATAACATAAGCCAAATTTGGTCAGATACCATTTTGTATTTCGCTTAGCATTTAAATAAATATTTCAGTATTCCAAAATATCTCTGTAAAAAAATTGAGTGTTGTATAAAAAAATCCTCTTCTCCTCTGTGCGACACCCCAATGCAATCACTATGTCTTCTAACTCTTAATTCTAGCGACGTAATTGGCAGAGAGCCTCATTATAGGGACACGCCGACACCTCTCTAACAGGCAGCTTCCCAATTGTCTTCATGAGCCATATTCATTCTAAAGCATACACGTTTAGCAAGTTTAGTTACTTTAAGACACCTTGAAATTAATACTCGTATGTATTGGAGAAACTTTCAGTTTTACTATAATTCAATATAGCCTAAAATAGCGCATGTTAAAATATCTACAGTAAACAGGAAAATTTAAAGACAAAGAAAAAAAAAGCAATACTTGTAGAAAGATTTTAGCAGGAGAACTGCATATATTGTGCAAATACGAAATCTCTGCAATTTAAAAATATTTTAAATATTACTTTTTCATAACACAATATTGCATTCTCAGTCTTTTTCAGAAATTTTCTTACATCTTTAAATATATTATATAATTAAACTAGAGCTAATACTCCTATTGTAAACTATAATCCTATTAAAATGTATGTTTACTTTAAAAAGACTAAATGCGGAAAACATAATAATTTGTAGATTTATATTTCTACATTAAATTTAACATTTGTTCCAATTTGTTTGTTATATCAATTACATCGTATCTAATTTCTGTCAAATAAAACAAGAAACCAGGAAATTATCATCCGATCAAAAACGCTGAGTATAAAGTTTAAAAGATCGAAACCGGAATCGAAATTAAGTGGCAAGGAGATATGCTGAATGTTTGTGGTCTGCTTAGTGTAAAAAAGATACCAGTAACGATAAAGTGGTTCTTCAGGTATTTCTGCGAGGCAATATGAGTCCAATGTTCTCATGTTGAAGTTATAAAAAAAAAAAATACTAGCTGCAGGGAATGTCCGATATGCCACTGGTGCACTGAGTGCGGAGCTACCAACCTACTCGTTGCTGTGGAAACACATAGTAGCCGCAGTAACAGTTTGTGCAGCAAATGAAACAAAGGAATGCCGACCCCCCTCATTAATTGTACACTGCGAGTGGTTACCGCTCACTCTACCAACTTTCTCTTGCTCCCGGCGCCTCTGCAGCCCCCCTAACACACATTGGGTACAGAGGACGTCACAGATATAAAGTTGCCATTCCTTCCTGCGTTTGCTTGATTGACACCGCAAACAGACAAGACTAGCAAAATAAGGTGATACAATTATACGGTTACTTGTCATTATTTACAAACTACAGTCTCAAAATAATACGAGTTTGTTATTTTCGGCATGCACAAGAATGTACTATATCATTTATCAATATACAAAATGTATGGTCTACGACTTAAATATTACTCGGCTGCAAACCCGTAAAGTATCATATAATATACGTAGTACAAATAAATGTTGATATTAATGGGAAATAATACAATAAGACCAAATTATATTCTGCGAGAATGCAATTATAAGAACATATAGTGAATATTATAGAAGCATACAATCGAGTAGTACAAGTAAAAAGTAAATAAGAAGTTGAATTCTAGAAATATTCCAATTGAAAAAATAAAAACTAATTAAATTGAAATAAAAGATTGTAACTCAGAAATCAATAAGATTAGTAAAAAGAATATAGATAGTGACATTTATTTTTAAAGTAAATAGTACAAAGTTGGTACATTTGTTAACAAGTTCGATGTAATACATCGTCATATATAATTGGCACGAAATTTCATTATTAATTTACTAGCCATATAACATTTATTTACTTAAATTTTAAAAAATACATAATATGTTACAATAGATACTAAAATTTTCTTAAATGTATGATAAATTGGGTCTTCCTCTAATAGAAAAAAAACAGCAAATTAATTTTTCTTCTATTGATTATAACGCACATGATTGTGCAAATTTAAGGGTTACATATTTTCATTTTCTTCAAGCAGTTCGTTTAGCTTTCCAAATTGTTTTCTTAATTATCATACACTAAAAACTAAGTTCATATCTGAAAAAAAAAGATGATACATGTATATTGTATTGAAAATAATAATTATGGTATTCATTACTCTAGAGTTAGAGACTACTAACTGAGGCTTTTTATTGTTATCTAGTATATAAATAAACCTCGATATATATTGCATTTGGTTAGTATCACACAACATATTGCTGTATAGAGTTGAATCATAGAAATTGTCTCAAGGAAAGAATCCGAAAAAACCTAACAGGATTTTATAACAATTTTAAACGTTCTAAACCACAAACATTACAAAGAATGAGGTGCAAAAAGAATCTAATATAAATTCATTAAGTGTATGTCTATGGACATGTGAAAAATATGTCATAATCGATGACCATGAAAGATATTGGAATGGACATAATTGAAGAGAGATAGAAAGATAGTAAAATTTTGTTAGATAATAGAAGAAAGAGATTTTTAGGTGGTTTTGTGGATGTACAGACATGGAAAAGGGATAGAGATATGTCAGTATTACCTGTTTCAGTTAAATTTATAACTTAAACTGAATCACTAGTGTAGTTGTTGGCACAAAACGTAGTTGATTTATGGAAGCGAGAGAAGCGGCAGCATATCATCTGCTACAAACATTGTATAGTCCTAATAGAATAACAAAAATAACATGTACATATGTAATCTAGTTGTCGGTTGTTCAACGCACAGAACAACACAACCACTAAAACTCAATGCACTGTAATTTACATAAATGTCTCCCTTGGCCCTTAATATCAAAGTGTTTGAGTTACTGTTCCAGTTTTAATATGTGTTTGTCAATACATTTACAATAAAATTTACAAAATCAATTTTTAGATCACAATATTTCTAAAAATATTAAACCTTTTCATCATAATTTAAGCATTAACCTGATTTTATTAAAATCAACCGACTAAAAATAACACATTAAATATTGTAAAGTATTTTAAGTTGCTATCTATAAAAGCTGTTTGACTAGATTACTCAAGAAACACAAACGCATATAGCTTATACATTTTCATAATTCAGTATTAGGAATTTTTTGCAATGCTATAACAATTTTAGTATTATTGAATGGAAATACGCAGATCCCTTAAACTCATCACTTGCATGCGGCTGTAAATAGCAAAGGAAAATCGGAGGGAACAAGTTGGAGTTATAGACTGAATGAAAACTTCGATTTTGTGTTTAAATGCCATTTCAGCAGCCCTGAGCCTGGATGGAGAATTCAATGCAAATTAAAACACGTCTCGGTAGGAAGCCCTATATTCTTTCCTATAAATGTAGCATATTTCAACCATCCTGACAGTATGCATGCCATGTCTTGCGTTGTGCATATCGTAAAAAAGGACACTTTTATATTGGAAAATATTTGCTTATCACAAAATATTATGGTAGGCGTTTGTTGTCGTGGAGACTCGGCTAGACTTTGTATACAAGACATTGTATTCCGATTAATGTGTACAAAGTCTCAAATATAGCAAAATTGTCTTAACCATTGTGGTTTATGTGATTATTTCTTTATTTTTACATGTTGTTAATGTAAGTAGGGTAAAAAATTTGATCTGAAGATGTGGCTTTTTTTTTTTTTTTTTGATTGATTTATTTAATGACGCTCTTTAACAGCTCATGTCTTCAGCGTCCCATTCAACTCAGAGCGTGAAATGGCCGAAAATTTTGCTCAGAGGCCTCTCTTTCAGTCTTGAGGTTCTTTTTCGTGCCGTAAATATACGACACGGGACCCACGGCTTTACTTCCCTTCCGAAGGAAACCATACTTAGGATTTTTACGCCCGAAAAGATCCATCGGTCCTGGCCGGGTTCGAACCCGCGATCTTGGGTTTAGGAGGCAAGTATGGTAACCACTACATCACCAGGACCGACAAGATGTGGCTCATGCTGTAGCCCTAAACAACGGTAAACGCAGTGTACGTTACTTTGCACATGTAATTTGGCTAGAAGCACAGCACATAATACCACAAAACGGTTTAGAGAGATCCTAGAATATACCAGATGATCAGGTTTGTCCTCCGAGAGCTACAAATCAAAATGAAGACAGGTACATGGTGTTTAGTTTAGTGTTGACAGTTCTTAGGGAGTGCAATTTGCCAGCTACGACGGTAGTCCAGCAATTTGTTAACATGCATGAACGCCCGATTTTGGTCAAAAAGGATACAAGAAGTTTGAAACCAAGTGAACGGATATCAAGTATATCTTCAACTGGTCCCAGTTTGCTCAAAATGCACCGAGTCGAACGATTGTGTTTTGTAAATGAACATTGGGGTTGGAGAAATGAACAGTAGAGTTTTATTCTGCTCGCAAACGAGTCCTGATTCAATCTTCGCTCACCTGATGGACGTGAAATAGTTTAGAGAAGGACGGGGAGGGGGATTTGCACAGTGTTGCATTTCTGAAAAGTTACCATTTGGAGATGGTGGAGTGATGGTTTGGGCAGGAGTGTCTATGGATGCTCGTACTGGGTTAGTTAGTTTTAGTGGAAAACGAAATTTTAACAGCTGATAGGTACATAAATGAATACTTGGCTAATAAAGTTGTACCATTTGACCCATTTACAGGCGAAATTTTTCTTTTAATGCACGACAATACAATATTGCCCACGTGGTCACATTTATCTCCAAGAATTGGGAATCCACATTTTGCCATAGCCAGTAAGAAGTCCCAACTAGAATCCGCTTGAACAGCGGTTAAGACAATACTGCCGCTTCCAGAAACTTTACAGCAGTTCAGAAGAGCACTTCTTGTAGATTGGTAGCAATACTTCCTCGAGAAGTATTTGCTAACCTATCGAAGCATACCAGGACGTATAAATACAGTTATTCCAGTTAGAGCGCCTGACGCCCGTTATTAAAATGCATTTTTAAGTTTTTAAAGCGCCGAAAAATGTACTTATAGTAAAAACAAAACTTGTCACTATATTATGTCCTTTATAACTTTTCTGACCAGAGTTAAGTTTTTGTTTTTATTGTAGTAATTTAATATGTTTAATAAAACAATGTTTTGTTTAAATACGTATTCGTTTATTTTAAAATAATTATGAAACAAAATATATGAGTTAAGATCAAAATATGATCAAATATAAAAGCGTCCGTTTTATTTTTGTCCCCGAGTGTGTATATATATGGCGGTCTTACCAAGACCAAGTTATTCAAATGCTACATAAAAGAAGCACTGAAAGGTGATAGACAAATCACGAAATGTTCCCGATAACTGAATTATATTTTATCTCGCTATGAAGGACATGAAATATCCGAAAATCCACGGTTTCTTATTGTGTTTCACCATTTTGTATTTGTTACTTTGTTTTATTTAATGTTATATAAATGAACAACCAATGGTTTTATGTGAATACAAAGCTGGTAGATAAAAAATACAAATGTTTCTGGATGGAAACAAGATCGTTATTTATTATGACTGCACATTCCTTGCAGCCCTCGCTCGTCAACCTTCTTTCTCTTTCCCACTGCTTCAATTGTGAAGACAGCGCCACCACTCTATTGTCTGTTTCCTGTCCTCTCTTGCATTCCCAGCTTTATTGCACCTCAATTCGTCAACTTTATCTGATGGTTTTATGACGTCAGGACAGGAAAAGGCGTATAAAACGCAGACGGAAAGTTATTCACCAAAACTGAATGAGCCGAGGGCGTGAGGTTCACGCATGTCTTCATTTGGAAAGATGATAAACAGAGAGGAGTGAGTTATTTAATTAGCGAGATGCATGCAGTAACTGAGAATTCCAAGGGTATTATGTTGCAGAACACCCTACGTGTTTCATTACTCTCCGTCATTTATGGGCTATAAACTAAATGAAAAACACTGCTTGGTAGTTCTTTAGTAGTGTAATATGCAGACAGGAAAGAAACAGTAGTCCTGCATAATAGCTGAGATTTAGTATGAGCTTTAGAGCTGTTGTTAAGAATTTAAATACTAGTTTTATTATTATTACTTTCGGTCATTAATATCTTTGAAAGAAACATTCTGTAATTATAATTAATGAAAAAAAATAAATCTATGTACAGTATAGAAATGTCACTATTATTATTATTATTATTATTAATAATAATAATAATAATAATAATAATAATAATAATAATAATAATAATAACCAAAGTTGCATTGGAATGAGCACACAGTGTTTATTCGCTTTCATAAGTTCATTTAAAGAGCATGTCCTTTTTTGCACTTGTTGAAGTTGTATAGTTGAGATTGAATTGATAAGCTGCCACTCCTAAATTTAATTAGAGTGATTAGAGTAAGTAATTTTATGTAACTTCCTAATTTAAACATGAGTGTAGTTTCATTTCTATTTCCTGTACAAGTGTTGGATTATTGTTGTAATGTATTTTCTTGCCAGAGTACAGAAAGCTATCCCAGCCATAAAATCTGACCTGGGAATTTCTGTTGCCTATTGTAATATTTTGTAAAAGATGACCCAAGCAGAAGCGGATATTTTATAGAGAGACTTCTAAAGCATAGTCCTTGAAAAGTTGTTTATTTCGTTTACTGTTAGGGAGCCGTGTTTTTGTCATGTTAGCTAAGGGCGAAAGCAATAAACTGACAGGGGTGAAAAGACAGGCCGATAACCTCTCCAAGGGAAGAAGCCAGCAGCTTCAGTTGATATCTACATGCAAAAAGTGGTAAGCCATCTATAGCGTAATACTATAGATGGCTTATGACCAATAATAATAGCAGAAAAAATCGGGGAACAGATTACCCAACAGAAGGGCGAAGATGAGAGAAACTATCTAGATTTATCCAAAAACATATTTGAAAGAAGAAGAATAACTTCGTGAGAACGACAGACTAACTTGTTCATTTTTTCCGGTGTTTTGTGACCCGGGATCAGTTCAGTTGGTTGGAAGAAAATGCATTCTCAGTTCAGTTCGAGGCAGTCTCATTTAGTTGGAAGAGTATTCATTTGGGGCATTATCAGTGTGAAAGAGTGGACACTAGCAATGCAGTTATCAGTTTAATTTAGTTCGAAGAGTATCGTTAGTGGAAAATTATCAGTGAGGAGTAGCCAGTTGCGTCTCAGAATTACTTGAGTTCAGTGCAGTTCAGAATCAGAGTATTAGAGTTATTAAAGTGCGTTAACATCATAGTGATCGCCATAGTTAGTGCGAAAGTGGCACATATTCTCAGGAAATAACGGCAGCACATTTTTAGGTGGAATAAGCTCAGAATTGTGTTTCATCTTCCAAAACGAGAAATCTTGTCAGTATGTATTAGGACTCCTTCCCCTATAGTCACAGGACCAGCAGCAGCGTCTCAACAGCCGTGGCAAAACTGTAAGATAGTGTTAACCATCATCGGAGAGGAAAAGAAAACTTTTACCCTGAGATCTCAATGATTAATTCAATTCTTAATCTAAACAATTAAACTAATCCTTCCAAAGTCTTTTCCTTCACATATTTTACATATTTAATTACCAACCTCGCCACTCTTTATTAATACCGCTGCATAGTTCACACTTTTTCACATATTTTACAAACACGTTGTTCTTGAGCTTCATGGTATTTTTTTATTTGTACACATTGTATGGTGGAAGCCGTGAATCGCGAGTCCTATGATTGCGTGTCTGTGCAATTGGTAGCTGTTCGTCCATTGTCTGTTTATCATGGCATCCGTTCCGAAAAAGTCGATGTCTATCTCTTTCCCCCCCTGTATCTTTCTTGTTACTGCTTCTTTGTACGCTTCTGTGTTTGGTAGCGATGTCTTGATTCTTATACCTTCCAGGAAGAAAGTTTCTATTGCGAGTACATCGCCAGTATGTTTGGTGAATACTTACTTGCACCTATTTCTCTGTGAAGCCTTTTTACAGCCTCATGTGGACCTGAGCTTTACCACGACGATCACTGCGGCTTCTTCCTCCATCATATAATATCAATGAGAGAGTGCAGTATTGCAGGGGGTGGGGGGTGAACAGCAAACCGCATCCCGCTGATCGCTATATCGCAACTTACTAGCTCGGAGATCGCCACCTCTTCAACAGGCATCTTCCCAATCGTTCTCACGAGGCTGAGTGGACCCCGTTCCAGAACCTCATAACTTAGAAAAAGTCCTAAATAGATACGAATTCGAACCCGGGTCTCCCGGCCAGCAGTCAGCAACGCTAACCACTAGACCAAGGAGGTCTAGTTGCTTGCCCCTATTGACATCTTTATATATCTTTCTTTAACACTTTCAATTTTTTTCCAAGGCATTGGTTTTTAGGTTGTTCCAGATCAGTTCAATTCCGTAAGTACCGATTGGTGAAGTTGTCGTTTCGAACAGTCTCATCGCTGTTTCTAGTTTCAGTCATGTTTTTGATGGTGCACATTGCTCTGATAGCTGCCGAAGTTCTCTCCTGTATGTGGGTGCTGAATGATGATGCGGTTGTCTGTAATGCAATGCCTAGATACTTAAATTTGTTAACTATTTTCATCTTGAATCTTTAGGGTGTCGGTCTTCGGTATGTTTCCTCCCCTCCTATATACCATTTGCGCTGTTTTGTCTTTGTTTATGATAAAATCGTGGATCATTGTTGCAAAATGTTAATCTTCTCCTGCAGTTCCTCTTTGTGTGTTAATCCCAGGACCATGTCGTCCGCATACATTATGAGTGTGGCTCCTTTCAGTTTCTCCCGGTATCTGCTGTCATTATGTTGAAGAGCAATCGGGTCACCTTGCATGACTCCGTTTGTCTGGGTTATGTCTTCTGCTGTCGATACTTCATCGGTTATCTGCAACGTATGATGTCTTGCGTTATACCTATTTTGTTGTGTTCTTCACCAATCATGTCTTTCAGCTTTTGGATTAGCTTATAAAAGTGAAATACCATTAGTGATATTAGTGAAATACCACTATTATATCCAAAAAGACATTAACATGAAAATGAATACCCGGAAATTTAATAACATACTATAACTTATGCTATCCCATTAATTCCTCACCAATATGTTATTAACAAGCAAATGTAACACAATTTTCCCCCGAACACTTATTTTGTATCTTAGAAAGTGATAGGATTATAAAACATTTAAAAAAATAAGACAGAAAACGCAAACCTTTTTTATTTCAGTTATTTTATAATTTACGTGTGCGAGTATATAGAAAGATAAAAGCCAAAGGTTTTCCCTGAATATTTTATATATTGAATTGGATAAGATTTTCAGGGACGGAAGAGGACATTTCAATACTTTAGCCTTACTCAACGGCTCCGCTTGTTCTCACGCCCCAAGTGGGGTACCTGGTACTTCAGGGAGGAAGGGCTGAGATGAGGGAAATATCGGACTCCGCCGGCGCTCCCTCTTCAAAAATTTTAATTTCTTTTTTTTTTTTATAGAATTTTTGTTTAACAAGCCTTTTAGCTAATTTTTATATTAAAATGAATATCTAATCTCTTAATTCTGAACAAATTCTTTGGCTGGATCGGAGCCTGGTTCCCTGGATATTCCAGTAGGTAGCTGCTGATGAACCGGGGACTGGGGGGCTGAGCTTATCAAATTGGAATAAATCGGAGTTTGTGCTGTCTGGAATTGCCAAAGGTATTGGTCGTGTTAATTATATTTAAAATTAATGCTTTATTCTTTATTTGTGTTCATTTTGTTAAAAAGTTCATGTATGAGAAATAAAATTCATTCATTCATTACAAATACATTTTATGCAGGGTTGTAGAATATACATACGTAAGTATGATACACAATTAGAAAAAAGGACCAAATAATAGTGTAAATAACACAAATTATTATTACATATTAAACATGGCTAGAACTTTTACAGAGATATGAAAGGAAACACATTACATCATTTATAATTATACTAGTTATTGCATTCTAACGAGAAAACAAATTGATTCTAGCTTCGCGCACTTTGTTTAGCAAAATGCTGATATTCAACCAATTAGGATGGTGCACAAACAGGTTCCAGCATGCCAATCGTCCATGACTAAGCCTATTCTGTTATATAAAAGTGAAATGTGGGAATGAGGGAGAGCTGAACATGTAAATAAAATACAAATCCATTTTTGGAAAAGTGTTCCCGGACTCTCCAAAGCAACGGCATTGATTAGTACGTAAGTATCTTGTAACACAGGCTTGAAACTGTGAAAGAAAAGTTTATTTTAAACTTATTGAGAATGTTGCTTAAAATTACATTCTTCAAAAATTTCAAAAGAGAATTTTCTTATCCTCCTGTACTCTTAAATTGTAATTTCTGACAGTTAATATACAGTTAAAGTAAACGTGGATCTGAGAAAGGATATGATTACAAATAAATATGGGGTTATCCAACATTCTCTTCAGATACTTTCATGATAACACGAAAGGACAGGTGCAGCTATGCGAATCATATATTCCACTTTCTATGGAATGTTAGGCCTAATATTTGCTATTAAGTATTCTTAGAAGACTTTACTCTATCGCACGTGCTAGCACTGTTCAAACAACATGGTTGAGTGAAGGGAGATTCAAGGCCAAAGTAACAGTTTAATAAACCCCACCAGACCCTCCCGCCCCGACTCGGTAGCCCGACTGACATTGAGCAATGATTTGTCGGTTAATGTAATCGAATGCCACGCATATGTCATCAGATAATTGGATGATTTGATACACCTATGTAAAGGGCAAACTTACAGTAGTAGTGGTGGTGTATCTTTATTGTTATAAAATTCTGTATATACATTAGAAATATATTTAATGCAAGGGTCGTATGCCGTACATGGTTAAGTATGATGAACAATTAGAAAACTAAACAAATAATAATACAAATAAAATAATATTAATAACAATAAGTAAATTAACATTAAAATTGAAAGGAACGATAATTACAGATATATGGATGGAAAGATATTAGATATTAATTGTAATTACTCTAGTTGTCACGTTCTAAACAGAAAATAAATTGCTTTTAGTTTTGCGCACTTTGGCTACCAAAATGGCCGTATTCAACCAATTACAACCATGTGCACCATTCGCGATCAAATTCGTGCTGATCGAGGGTTACTGAAATGTGATGAAACTCTGACCGTGATTGAAATGTAGTTGCGGTGCATCATAGTTAGTTCTCGTTTAACTAACTGCGATCATTTGACCCGGCGCTAGGTTTGATCTATTCTACGATAATTACTCAAAGGAAAGCATCTAACTCTATTGCCAAAGGGGTTGTAGTGCAATTACAATCTCCTTGTCTTTATCGCTTTGTTTTTGTTTTGTATTCGATTACCATATGTAGGTAAACGTAAATGGAAAACAAACAGAGATCTCCAAATTTTTCTCAGCATGAGATTTATACATTCTGTTGGAACTAGCTATCTCATATTCCTATTAACTAGAAAATAAAAATACTGATTTATGTTCTTTAAAGGAAAATAAGGTGACATGCAATGAATTAGTTCAGAGTTTCAACATGACACCAGGCGAATTATAATTACCAAATAAATAAATAAATTGCTATTTGTTAAAACAGCATGAGTCATGAAGTGTAAAATTATACTCGTGGGTGAAACAGGGTGCTTGCGGTTAGCAGGAAACTCTAACCTCTCAGTCATTTCATTTACTAGCCACCACACTGTATCCTTTGATAGCCGGACTCTTTCTTCAAATTTCCTGTCCCCACACTCTTCAAGAGGTTTATCTCTTTCTACAATGACCCGGTTTTGACGCTGGTCCCAATTTAAGTAATCCAGGTATATTATCTCGTCCTCAACACCTTCAAGAAAATTGAAACGGGAAGCCATTTTGTGCAACTTAACTGCAATCAGCGCAGTTGATTGGTTCAGAATCTGCGGTCAAAGTTAATTACTATGTACTACTTTGGTTAAATTTGATTATTGTCGATGTACCGAAAAATCGCATTGAACGCCGATTTGGCCTCCTTCAAATGCCAATCATCCTTTGTCTTTAAATTTTTTCAGGAAACAGCATTTTCCTCAGGTGTTCCCAGTGGGTACATTCGGACAGAATATGTACCCATTCCCCATTCCTCTACAAAATTGGCAGATTCTCCTACCAGAACTATCCTCTATTTTTTTGAGCCTTCCAACTTCCCAGTCTAAGCCAGGCCTGATCTCGCCTTTCTCCCTAGAACGAGTATATACACCTCTTTACCCTAAATTAGTTTATTTTCATTTGATAGGCTTAAGGGTACTTTCGTGTTATATTCTGCCTCGATTTCCTGCCTGCTGATATCCTCTGGCCTTATTTTAACCTTCATCCATTTGTTTTTATTATTTTATTGCCTTGTTGCCATATTGAACCCAGGCTAATTCCTCTGAGTATTCTTTCTATCTGTGCAACCAAAACGTTCATATTATATTTTTGTATCTGATGCCTATAGCATTTAGCGTGAAGTGTTGACTGATCTCCCTGCATAAGACTAAACCGGTATTTCACCATCCTTATTTTACTGTTAACCGTATGCTCATAGCAACTCACCTCCCTCATGACCCCACAGTTTGTCGTTCTTTTAGAGAGCCCGAGAAATCTCTTCCAAAAATCGACTTGAATTTTATTTACATGTTCAGCTTTCCCCCGTCTCCATATTTCACATCCATGTAACAGAATAGATTTAATTATAGCATTGTACATTCTCTCTAGTATGTCTAGTGATACATCTGGAACTCGGAACCTACAGTAATTTAAAGCTAGAAGTATCGTTTTCAGCAATAATAACCACACACAACCTAAAGCTACTGAAACTGTTACAGAGTATCTTTAGAGAAGTATACATTTTAAAGGTAAAGTCAATGCTTATTAATTTACTACATCCATGAAGTTTTGAACCAATTGAGATGGGAGATGAAAGAAAGCGATTTCAGCACGTTTTATCTGCATGAACTATTGCGAACAGTGTAGCAGGTGAATCTTTGACATTCTCTCTTTTCCGGATGTGATGTGGCAAGCCTGTGAGAAACAGGATATACATTTTAGTGCACCTCTGATCTATATTTAGGTATTATGAGAAGAGGATGTAAAAAGTAATGTGTTTTTAGCGAGTGAAAAAAAGGAAATAATTAAAAACGTTATGTAATATCATTTGCACAGTTTCCATAATGACGGAGCCTGAGTTTAAAATGACCCATAAAATTTAATTAATCTGAGACCTTGTTATGGTTAAAAAATCTTACTGAGATCAATCTCGTGGTGTGTCAGTGTTTTCTTTGAATTATTGTCCGTATTTTGTTCTGATTTCATGGTTGACTTCTGCATTCCATAATTCCTGTGCCTTGTTATAAATTTTCTGCATGATTCGTTAGACGGTTTGTATATGTTGGCAATACATGTGCATTCCCACAGCAGGGCTTTGTTTCATTGCAGATATTACCGCATACCCGATATTACTTAAAGTCTTTGGTACCTTTTCGAATCATTATCTCTAAAGCTATTCCACAATGTACACATATTTCATAATTTTCCTCAATATTACATATTGTAATATGCTTGGAACGATAATAAAATTCAGTGTATACACAATTCTTTATGTATAACAGGAAATGTGAGAAAGTAAAAAAGAAGTTAATCAGATTAAAATAAAGTTATATTTTAGTAAAGTAAGGGGACAAGTTTTGAGAACAATTAGTAAACAGAGAGAAGATCATATACAAAATATATAAAAATACATAGATTTACTTCACTCTTATGTAGGCAATAAAATAGATTTAAAATGGATGGAATATACAATAATTGCAGAAATACTTGATTTATAGTATTTAAGGCACACATTATCTTAAAATGCATCCAATGATAAAACATGAATCATCTCCTGAACAAAAAGTTTTTGTAGGTCCTACTCGTTACAGCGTACAGTTCGCAACGTAACCAGCAAGGTTGTGTAACACTGCAGCAGTTGTGTTATATGACATGCACTAAGACGCTATCTAGTATGTGTGCGTTCTGTTAGCTCTGTGACAGAGTGCAGTGATGTGATTAAGAACGTAGATTCGCTTCCCGGCACTAAGCACTTTTTTGTAACATTTTATGACAAATTAGTTCCATGTTTCCCATATGCAGCTAGCTTTAACGTTAACATATTATGTACATATTTCCTGCACATGCAATAAGGACAAAAGATGGCCTATGGGCACAAATTCAAGAAGCCTGGGATGTTGTAGCCTTTGATCCACATTACTGTGGAAAGCTGACCTCATCTACGCCCCGAAGATTGAGGGCAGTTGTACGTGCTGAGGGTTCATACACCGGATATTAATCTGTGTTTATTTTTATATGTTTTTAATTTAGAAGATAAATGTTTCTGTCCATGTATTTATTTAGTTGTTTGTAAAGAATACGTTAGTTTGTGATATTTTAAACTCAAATGATACTTTAAACTATAATATGATATTAAAGCAACATAATGTTCTACAGTACGCTTATAAAACCAGTAATAAAAATGTAATATTATACAGGATTTGAACTCGGAATCTTACGCAGAAGAGCAATGCCTTTTAAACAGCTGAGCCCCCGCTAACGTTCTCTTTCCAGACCCTTATGATTGTGACCATTATGCTTACAGGCAATGTGTCCACTGCAGTGTGCACTCGCTGCATGTGCTTGTAAATACAGCATTTATGAGCGTACCCGAAGATCTCCGATTAACACAATCTCGCGATTACTCTTTTTTCTTTTCTTTTTTTCTTTTCATTCTTTCTTTCTTTCTTTCTTTCTTTCTTTCTTTCTTTCTTTCTTTCTTTCTTTCTTTTTGTCAAAGGGTTTACATATTCTAAATATTCACTTCTGTTTGAATGATAGCCGCAATGCAGCATTTCACTGCCCTACAAAGGCGATTCCAAACCCTGGCATTGTACTGTATTTTAATCTATTACTTAACAAGATTTTTCCACGTCATCTTTTGGAGACGAACACACCAGCGGATTAGATTAGTTGAACGTGAAGACCACATAATAAGTCTACCTGTTAGTACGAATACTAAAATGTATAGGACGCCATCATATATGAAGTGCTCCAGTAGCACGCAAGCCAAGAAATTGGAAATGTAATTCTTTCAAAAGCATATTGCAAGAATCATCTTCACAAAGTGAGAACTATACTCAGACAGGCAATGAATATTTTGAAAGCTTTCTTTAAGGTAATATGAGAGAACTAAGAACCAAATGCTAATGCCAAAAGTTTTTATTTACTACCCGTGAGGAAGACATTCTTCTAAAATTGTGCAATGTATTTTTAATGAACATGCTTTACCGGGTGTAATAATAAGGTACTGTCAAACTTTCAGGACACATTCCTCACCAGCAGAAGAAGAAAATATGTTATATGGACATGGGTCCGGAAACGCTTTATTTCATGTTAGAACACATTTTCTAAAACTATTCATAGTACATTAATCGTGGGAAACACACATGAACAGAACATACCACATGAAACTCTTTCTTACATGAAATGTTCAAAATGCTCTCTGCTAGCATTAATACATGCTAGCCCTCGGTCTCATTGAAACCCGCATGCACTGGGATTCAATGGAGAATTGCGTATTGTATCACATCCTTACACAATGCGGGCACGAAGACTCTCTGTATCTTGTAATGGGGTTCGATACACAAGAGCCTTCAAATGCCCCCACAAATAAAATTGTAGTGGGTTTAGGCACTTCTCATGTCAACATTACCTTCGTTCAAATGGAAAGCAAAACACTGGCGATGAACCTAAAAATTGCAACTTAACCAGTCGTAACCAAGGACAATTTTAAACATTTCATGCAAGAAAGAGTTTCATATGGTATGCTGGTACGTTCTGTTCCTGTGTGTTTCCCACGATTAATGTACTATGAAGAGCTGTAGAAAATGAGTTCTAACATGTAAAAGTATATAAGTTCATATAACATATTTACTTCTTCTATGTGTGAGGAATGTGTCCTGAAAATTTGGCCTTACCGTATGTTACACCTGGTATATCAACAATCATAGGTTATGTGTAATATTCTTATACCCTCTATAGTATGTGTTGAGACAATTAGAAATATCATCCGACTCGGATTTAGCTGTACGCTTAGCAGCTATAAACTCTACATTCAAAAAGAAACAAATTCTCTTTTTAAAGTTAAAACATTCAAAGGGAACCAATGTAAAAATAATAATAACTATTCACGAATTATCCGGGGTTTCAGGAATTTAAGGAATTGATAGAGCTGTGAAACTAAGTTGATGTTTGTATCGACATTGTAGAGCATTTTAGTGGAAATAATTCTCTTCTAATCCACAAGCATGGAGTTTTCAATACAGCTACTAGACCACCACTCTCGGTTTTAAACAATATAGAGAACTTGCTGCAATTATTACAGATTATAATAATAATTGTTCTTCGTACCCTTCTAAGTGAAAGTATTTTATAAAATGGTTTAATTTTCGTTCTAAAAGTGTTCAGTAATTGTGTAATAGATATTGGTATTGTCCGAAACGTAGCGGTCTTGTCTAAATTTGTACCGACTTGTTATTTACCATAATTGTTCAGGACTATGAATGAAATTGATTAATGACCCCAAAGAGTTAACTAGAATGCAGCGTTTGAAGAAAAACATAAGAAAAACCTCATTCAAGCAACTTGTTCACATCAGAATTGAACTCAAACCCGCAATTGAAAGTACACACTAGCACCTGTGTGACGAATTCATAGTACGTTTAGCTACCCTCCAGGCTACTGGCTGAAACCTGCAGGTATAACCTGACCATTGGTTTGAAAATAATTTTCCCTCTTATTTTGCAGAGTAATGCTATTTTTAATGGAACAAAACAGATGTTCTGTATCTGGCAAATCCCTTACCATCTAATGCTACTTGTATTTGCCACGCTTGCCTCCATGTCTTCATTTTGTTAGCTTGAGGGGGTTTCCAGTGACAAACAGGTAGAAATGGGACTTTGTAAGGTTCATTGTCCCTTTGGAAGGCAATAAGACCACAGCTGGAGGCAGTTCTGTTTTATATTTCGTGTTACCTTCCCTGCGACTCATTCCGAAAAGATCCATCACCCACACGGATTAATCTTCTTCTTCCCAGGAGCCAAATAATGTCACAATTGCCTGTATACAGTCACAATGAGGATTATCACCTTCCTCTTTTACACTTCCAGCTTGCATTAGAAGCAGAAGCTGTACAAAGGTATGGCAGCTCCCAAACCATTCTAAAGATTAAAATTTATAAAGGCAATAATTAAATGTACACTAACCTCTTACCTATAAAATGTTGGCCTTCTTATTTTCCTCCTTATTTTTTACTTCTTCTTAAATGTGTTATTACTCACCATACACGTTCATGTTCTTAATTACCGAACACCATTAGTGCAACCTTCAATATGTATGCACAATGCTAGCAGGTGCTTCATTGTGAAATATCGTTCAGAAGGGTTGTTAAGTAGTTTTTATTATTAAAATAATCTTGCTCCCCCTTTTGTAAAATTTAAAGGTATAAATCATATAGAACAAAAAAAAAATATTCTATTTATATGATCTAAACAACATAAAATAATATTAAGGCAAAAAAATTGTTTGTATAAAAATGAATCATCCTATAGTTGCTGTAGCTATCTATAATTTTAAAAGTAAGTCTTTATTGTGATAAACACAAACAAATTTCACTTATTTACCGCCAAATTTTGGTTTCTAGCCTCTATTTTAGTATAAAAATATGTTTCTTTTTCGATTCTCGATTCAAAGCCCGTAAATTAAAGAAAAATGACAAGGTGGTGTCATTGAACTATAGTGATTGGCTATTGGTGAGACCTTCCTGCATCCCAATCTTGGAGCTTATACCTTACGGACTTTATAAATAAAACGAGCAGAAGTACAGCTGACCCAATGGAATATGACGGTTTCAGAACCTTCTTGTGGACACTCGTATAGAATTAAATAAAAATACTTTTTTTTTTTCAAGGAACAAGTAGCCTAATGCAATTGATTAATTTGAACGTATTTGTAAAAAATCACTTTTTTTTTAAGTGGGCGGCTTGACAACGAATCAGCTCACGAAGTTTACTCGGTGCAATAAAATATGACCAATGTCCCTAATTTCTGTTTTCTTTTAACTGCATGATGGCCCGTGGCCTGTTACAGTACACTTTACTTTTCAGGTATCTCCATAAAATATAGTCTGCAGCCACCAGATCGGGCTGGCCAGGCAGCATCAGCAGATCGAGAAATTATGCGTCCAGGAAGCAGACTCCGCAGAGTGTTCATTGTTTCACGAGCGGTGTGAGCTGTGGCACCATCCTGTTGGAACCAAAACTCATTTTCATCATTGTCATTCTTCTGCAAGTCCGGTGTTGCTAGCATTTGGCACATTAAATTCTACTCTAAATCTTCTCTGAACTTAGAAGGCTGACAACAACGAATACACAGTTTTCAACCGTCCGTTACCACCACGGGTGGCCGAGGTCGTTAAGGCGCGGACTCGTGAGCGGGAGATCTAGGGTTCGAATCCTGTCAGTACCGTCCTCCCTGACTGAGGTTTTTTCCAGGTTTTCCTCAGTCCTCATAAATGACAAATGCCGGCAGGTACCATAAACTCAGGCCGGGAACGTTTCCTTCCTAAAATAAAAATATCTTTTCCCAATAGATTTCACCCCATGTATCATCAGTGTCACCACCTGTGGTGCCTCAGTAGTAAAAACGGGCGTTAAACACTAATAAAAAAAATCAACCGTCTGATTATCAATACTGTTGTTTACTAACGGAGAGAATAAATTGCATAGTTGCATTGCAACCAATACCATAACTATAGTGCAAAATCGCTAGAAACAGCAGCGTTCTGAAAGCAAGCATATCCCATTGAGTCACTTGTGATTTTTAAAAAAATAAGTTCGGGTTAATAAACTGCAGAGTGCTACTTGTTGCTTGAAAAAGTATTTTTATTTAATTCTATACGAGCGTCCTACAAGAAGGTTCAGAAAACCATTATATTCCATTGTGTCACCCTGTATAAGCAAACGAAAACTCGAGCAGGTCATACAAGCAATTACAGTGAGTCTCTAGAAAACATCTCATTCCTACCAAATGCATGAGCTAAAGTCCATTGTGAAGTAAAATTAGCGATAAATAAGATCCAAGGAACTAACTGCTAAGAAAAAGCAATCTATGCTCAGGATTAATTAAACAAGGAGAAACAAAAACGTTCAGATTTAGCAGAAAGTCCTCTTAATGTCGATTTTCTGAAAGGCCGAGTCACAGAGTGACATCAGAATTGTGCATTTGTAGTTGGACAAATGGCGACAATGTAGAACAGCTTGAAGATTATATCTGCTAGGATCATGGGATGGAGAATAAAGAAAACGTTTTAGAATATGTGTCGGTGAATGGATAAATGTTTGAATGAAACAGCAAGACAGAAAAGTTTCGCACTGTAGCCTCTTTGGAGTCAATAAATAAAACAGAAGAAAAATGTTTAACAAATATCTAATGGTTTGTGAGGCTAATAGCGGACGAAGGCTCGTAGTTTATTACAAAAGAATCAATGAAAGATTTCTGCGTTTATATCTATTTGTTCCCTGATCAGTGCATCTATGAAAACCTACGCCTAACACAATGCTGGCCATTAAAAGTGCAACACATAGTGCGTGTGTGTAATAACCATGCGGAAATGATGTATGTCTTCTCTTTTGGTTGTTCGATGGAGCCATTGGGATCCTTCATGTCTGTGTGTTCGTTATGCTTAAATCCACTGACCTCATATTTGTTTCGCTGTGAACACATTTCGCTCAACAGGAACACCAATTTCTCGGAACTACATGCCACACTCTCGGTATGCCACAAATTCAAACACCAGCTGATATTGCTGTTGTATTTGCGATGAGTCATATTCGATCCTTCCCAGAAAATGTGAGATGGGTTTAACTCGTCTCTTATCGGTGTTGCATTTTTAATGGACAGAAATGTATATGCTGCTGAGATAGTTTAAGAGACATTGATGTGATTGAAATAATGTCCAGAGAGAAAATAAAAATGAAAACTAAAACACATCTCCAATTAATTTTAACGGAAGGTATAATTTATCATCTAAATAGTTACTCATAATTGTCATCACCTGTTATTGCAAGCTTTGCTTTTACATGGAAAGCTAGACGAAAATGGAACAAGCAAACATGAGAAACAGTAATTTATTTTACTTACCTTTTTAACCGAATTTAAGTGCTCTAAAAAGCTGATTCGTTGCTTTAATGTTTGAAGGCGGTCTTATAGGTATTCGACCGCGCTCAATGTGATTCGGTGTATCGACAATGATCAAAGTTAAACGAGGTAATTGTTTGTGGACAACTTTGACCGCCAGTGCTGGACCAACCAACTCCGAGTTTTAGAACGGAAAAAAAAAACAAAAAACAAAAAAACAGGGTTATAGATAGTGCGCCGAGCACGCGATCCACAGGAAACTTTTTGTTATCTCATAGTTTACTTTTATGAAAATATAAAATATTACAAAAATTAAAAATGAGAGAATAGTGCACATTATAAAACGTTTACGTTAATCTTTTATCTGAATCATAAGTTTGTTCTGATCTGCTCTGAATCAAAATAGAAGTAATAACACCAATGCTGCCACTGAAAGATATCATAGTATAACTTTAGAATGATTTAGTTTTGTTTTGTCCTCCAGGGAGATAATTTCAGCCTATTCTTCTCTTAATTTTGTAAAACAAAAAGGATGGTCAGTCTTTATGACGACCTCGGCATTTTAAATCACTTATTTCCTTTCCATTAGCTATTAAACTAACATGACCTCCATTACCTGCATAGGGGTCAACAAACAAAATAGAAAAACAAAGTTAATCAATTTTATTGTTCTATTCGTTAAGTGACAGCAACAAAGTCAAAATATCACCACTATCCCCAATATTGCGATCGGATTTCAAACTCATTTAAGCACATTTAATTATTTTTTTTTATTTGAACTAGTTACTCATAGATAATTTCTACCGCTGTCACCACCACAACTACGCAAGGGAAAGGAAGGATAGATAAAGAGATGCTTACTGGCCCCGTTTGTTAACGGGGGGAGAGACCATGGCAGTGATAGATTTTGCTGGCACATAGTAAGGAGGAGGAGGGAGCAGGCAATTTTTTTAAAAAAAGTGAGACAGCTCGGTTTGGAAGAGGCAGACAAGCGGGATGGGGAATAGGGGAATATGAGTCACAATTTTTAAATCGTTTTGTACATATATGTGAAGTAGTGTAAATATTTACTTTTGTGTTGCTTTCATTTCTCTTTCTTTTATGTAGGTATTACTTTTTTTCCTATTGTATATGTTTTCTTTCTGTTTTCTTTTTCTTCATTATATATAGACAGAGTTTGTCTCTTAAGAGTTAAATGTTAGTTTTTTTGTGCAATTTTGTGTGTTTCAAGTGTACTGGAAAGGTATATACGATCTCAGGACCCGTGCAACATGGATGAGTTAGATTTGTAACAGTTATTCAGTAAATAAATACATTACTACTTAATAATAATTTTACTAATAATTAATTAATAATAATAGCATCGTCATAACTGTCTTCGGCCTTTGGCTAGCAGCATACAATAAATTCTCAGTGTGTCATTCTTCTTCAGTACAAAAACGCTGTCTCAGAAGACTCGAGCCCCTATCTTCAATAGACATACACATATTTTAGCTAATGTGTATTTGAATTAGGATTAACCCGGAACATCTGTTATGGTCAATGACTTCTTTCAAATGAAAGTAAGTTGTTTTTAAGGCAGTCCACGTTAGCTAACCCGGGAACAAATTCATCTATGATAATTGCCACTTTCTTCCGACTTTTTACTGGCATTGTTTATCTGCTGCCGAATATCCTCCTCAAATTGTCCGATCAGCAAGTCAATTGGCGTCCTGGATTTCTGTGCCAGATTCTAAGTTTCCAAACTGTGATTCTGTAAGTCCATTTTTCCGCAACTCATGTCCCGTCCATATTCATTTTAAACAAATAACGTCATAACAGCAACTTGAAGGCATACTTTCTTAATTTCGTGATTGGTATTTTATCATACAGTTTTTTTTGTTGTATTTATTTATTAATTTATTAATTCTGCTAGAGTTTAGGTATTGTCTTCCGCTCTATCATCTATAGCACTTGGTTATAGCGACAATATTGGAATCATAACATTAACAGTAACGTGAACAAGACTTGTACACATATAAACCTATGTAAAATATGACGTAGGTAAATAAATGTATGCTAAAATGTAAATATGTACAATGAAAATATTAATTGAAACAGAATAGAAAAAAAAATAGAAGAACAATAATACATCAAGCATCAGCAATGAAAATTTATTTGCATATCAATCTATTTGAATCTTGAAAATGAAAATAAATATACCAGAAACACACAAAATTGAAAACCCTAACATATTAGAAGGAGAGAGAAACTTATATGATATAATAAAATTAATAGAATAAATAATTCTACAGGGGAATAAAACAAATAAATTCCGTAATGTAACTAAATGAATCTAAATCTAGGGTAGTCGATTATTTCTAATATTAAGCAATTTCTTATGAAATGCTTCTAAATTTTGGCATCTCTGAAACCCCATGGCAATGCATTCCAGAGACGGGCAGTGGTTACGGTGAATGGTGATGAGTAAAGTGATGTTCGGTTCAATGTAATAATAATAATAATAATAATAATAATAATAATTACTTGTCGGGTTTCAGAGCTGTGTTAAGGTTATGAAAAGAGGTTAGATTTTGAAAACGAGAAGATAGATAAGATGGAGAAGATGTATGGAACATTTTGAAAAGTAGTGGAGACAATGAATGTTTCTTCGGTCTTTGAAGCGGTACTAATGCAGCATATCGAGCAAGGGCGTTATATGATCAAAGGTACATCGCAAATGTAAAGTTCGCACATATTACGAACACGCTTTAGGTTAGAGTTTAGCTCTGTGAGCAGAAAATGGCAGTAGTCGAAGTGAGGATCAACAGGGGGCTGCACCAAGTTCTTTTTTAATATTGTGGGTAGGGACACGTTTAATCTATTAAAGATTATTCTCTGCAGGTTTCTGCAGGTTTCAGCAACATGCTTTTCAAAACAGACATTACTGTATATAACAATAATGCCTAGGATTTTTCTTTCCATTTTTCTTTGGCATACATCTATTGTTTGTCTCTTTGTTTCGGTTAGGTGAAAATTCATAATTAGCAAACAAACCTGAAAAAGCTTATTCTCTCTGCACGGCTTAAAATGTTTCAATCATTAATTTAACTGCAATTCATTTTATGTATTATAATTTATTATTGCCAATATATTTTAAAGCATTAATTCTCTTAAACTTTGCCATTTGGTCTAAAAATGAAGTAGGTAACGTTGTTTTTATTCGTAATTTTTTACATTAACCTCCTTTAATGTTAATTCATTTATTTCAGCAATGCTTCAATGCCATTATCCCATATCTATTCTGAAAATAAGGTTTTTTTCATCCGTTCAATTTAAAATATTATTATTTTCAGGTTATGGCTTTACCCTTCTAAAGCTAACAGATTGGTAAAATCTTTTAGCTTCCCAAAAAACTGATGCCACAACCTTCACTGCAGCTGAAATCGACTTGGTTTCTTTGACAGCAAACAACTTACTTGTTTTCCTCTATTTTGACAGCTTTTTCAATTCTGGTGTTGACATTAGATACAAATCTCATTCACAGACACCCTGATCAAAGCTTTTTCATGTACAATTCTGCATGCAAAGTAAAACCTAAAACTTCATAGGTTACATTTTGCATCAGTATTTTAATGTCCTATCATGTGTTGGTTAAGCGAATTCTGCTTTTGATGCACTTTTGAATGTCATTCACGTGAGTCAACTTCAAGGCTGGTATGACCAGCAGCTCATTTTCAGTCGTTTGGTGCCAAAAAAGAATAAGATGAAGATCCCTTGTTTTACTCCCTTATGTTTTGGTTGCCATTAGTTATTATTTGTTCTCATTAAACATTCTTCTAATATTTTTTAATACCACAAGATTTGATCATTTTCTGCATCTTTGGTTCTTATTATATTTAGGGACATTGCTACTTACGAGCTATTATATATTATTCATTTATTATACACTTCATGCAAGGATTTATATAATTTGGTACCTTTAACAAAATTTAATGAATCTTTTTTTTTTTTGCATGCTATATACGCAGTTAATTTTGTACACCAATAGAGGGCGAAAAAGCAGGTCAAAATCTGGTTCCTATAGTACATGAGCGTTCTGCATTCCTTCACGATAAACACCTGATTTATTTCTTAAACTATCCCTCGCTATTCCTATACCTCTCCTCCCCCCCCCAAATCTGTAAATGCTTCTACAAAGTTTTATTTTACTAACGGAACGGTGCCAAAATGATAACCGGTAACTTTGCTAGTGCTCCTCCTTATTTCCGAGGGGAAATTGGTGTCTTATGTCCTTATTAACAACAGGTTGCGACGCTTACCGCCGCCGGTGTGGCGGGATGTTTGGAGCGCAGCGTCATTCTGCGTGATGTCATCACCTTGCGGTCGAATTTAGAAACTAAGAGAGGTTTTTCTCCTAACCCTCTAACCTCAAATTATCGTGTTGTCACGAAGAGATGCGGCATGTTTCGCGAATTCGATAAAGACGGTGGAAATTACAACGTGAACTGATCGCTACAGATTATATAAGTAGCAATTCAAAAGTATTATCCTTTGGTCATGGCAAACAATGCATATAACTTAACAATATGAGCATACATAGTTTCATTTCTTCTTCAAAATGGAAAAAAAGATTATGATACACTTAATTAAGACTATGACTGGTAAACAAGGGTGCATGTTTATGAGTGTTATAACATAATCAGGCTCTACTTTAGACTTCGTATGCTGAACCTACAATTTCTTGACAAGTGTAAGACATTATAATCTGAACAATAACGTAACTTGCTTACTTCCTTCAAAGGGATGTCAAAATAATGCAATAAATAATTATTCAACTTTTATTCAGTGTTTTTAAATACCAGTTACTATTGTGTTTGACTATCTTCGTTCGTAATGTGGAATAATGGCAACAAAATATTAATTAAGGGGGTAGAATACAAAGCATTAAATAGAAGTATATGGCATGTTTACAGAGTTAGAAATACTGGTGTAAATATTGACACTTTTGAAACTGGCTGTGTACTATGAGGCAAGCTCAAAAAAACACTGCAGTGCGTGGTTACTGCATCAAAAGTAGAGAACAGTATGGCACTTATTTTAGATACACTGTTTCTGCAAACATTTTTGAGAACACAATATTCAGAAAAGTAGTATAATTACAATAATTAAGCGTTTAAAACAATTAATAAAAATTTGCTATTTAGAAATAGGAATAGTACTTATAGACTGAACAAAGAAATGAGCAAGATGGCCAGGTGAAAACCTTTTTCTTCAAATTCAGGAAGATTTAATTTTAAAGGATCTTAACGCATGCTGTGAAACATAGTAGCAACCTTGTGTTATTTGGACAACAGGCGTACACATGGAAGGCTTTTAGAATACCTATATGACTCTAGTAGTAACGGTAGGGGTAGTAGTATTTATTATTCCAGTTAAACTAGATATACACGTTTTGCATATCACAGTCTCATGGGTCGTAAAACCATTCATGCAGTTGTAAAATACTTCATTTCTGAAATTAATTCCAACAAAAGAAAACAACAACATTAACAAGAACTCTCTCTCTCTCTCTCTCTCTCACACACACACACACACACACACACCCACACACAATAATTCTGATATTCATATACTTTTTTCGTATTATTTATTTAAAATGCTTATAGATGTTTCTTTTCCCTAAAAGTACGTATTTCATTTAAGAAATATCCGGGTTTAGCCAGTTATGTCTATTTACAATTAAGTCCCAACATGCCAGCCTCCCCCAACTGGAGGTCAAAATTAATCCGGGAGAAATTTTATCCTATCATCTTCTGTGTACACTTAGCCAAAATGTGCACCCAGTCTCCCGGTTCCGAGCATAATGGGCAAATGCTCCTGCATTCCTCGTCGACAACCTTACGTACCTTCCAGGCTCCCAGTCTAAGCCATGCTATTTCCGACCTGTTTTATGTCTAGCTCCAAGATATAGGTCTTTTTAACCCATCTAGTTTTAATTTCGCTCTGCAGGTCCAGAGATGATATCTGCATGCATCGCGCCCCTGATTTCCTGCCAGGCGTCTTTTGACTTTTTTCACTATGCCATGTCCGTTTTCAATACCCCTGTGCCAAATATCGTTTAAACCGATTTTTGACAATTCCTACTGTACAACCACTCTCTACTATTTTGGATAATATATGTACCGATAGCATATTGCCCTTAGTGTTGTTTTTGTCCCTTAATTATTCTTAAATAATTTATAATTGCATTTATTTTACTGTAGACTGCATCTTCCCAGCATCCCACTTCTCGTAGTTCCATGTACCCCTCCCCATCCCTAAAATTCGCTTCCAGAAATCACATTGTAATTTATTTAGACAGTTTACCTTATCCCATCCCCAAACCTGACATCCATATAACAATGAGGACCTAACCGTTGTCTCATACATAGTTTTTAATGTTTTGACTGGCATATCCGAGCTAGAAGTCTCAGTACCTCAGAGTTGACGGCTCCCCTTGTGCTAGGAAAAAACTGTGTGTTTATTTCATTTTCCACACATGTCAAATCTTATTCCAAGAGAGTCAAATTGTTTAACGGTCTGAATTACTTCTCCCTCATATTTTCTAGATTTAAATAAAATAAAATCACCGTGTCAGTGCCTGGAGTTATATCCCGAAACAACTCGTTTTGGTTAGGAATATTACTGTGTTTTCATAAAGCTATTCCTGAGAGATTCTTGAAGTCGGGCCATTAATCCTGTTGGATATTCGTCTCCTCACTCGCAATGATACCCAGGCCTCCTTTCTCAAGATTCAACTATGCTCATTATCTTCATATCGTTTGGAATCTTATTCTTGCTGGCCAGAGAATTTCATGTTCCACAGGATGGATATCTTAGTAAATTGCAAACAATAATTTAGCTTAGTTGGGTGTCCACCCAATTTCGAACTAGCGTGTGTTTTGACACAGCTCGAGTAATTTACATATATAAGAAATGCTTACTTAGGTTTAGTTAATGAAATCCAATTCCCATACGCACAAGCCGATTCAATAATAAAATATAATCCATTTTGCGAAAACATGTAGTAACTGATATTTTTTGACTGTTTATGCACTGTAGGAATTGGCTACTTATCCATAAGAACTGTGAGATTACTTATGCTTCATTTATGTAAACCCAAAGTCAGAACATCTACTGCAAGGCTCTTGGATTTTAGGAAGAAAATTCTCCTAATGTAGAAGTCTAATCTTCAGCCTAAATTTATTGCTGATCTAAGTATGACATTTTCAACTACACGTTTAGTATTATTCATAACCAAAGAACTATGTTCAGAATTGAACATCTCTCAAAAAATGAAGCATATTTTTTCAGTATAAACAATGTTCGCTGAAAATTTACTGAATAGGTTCACGTCCCAATTCAACAACTTTTCATATTCTTCCATTACGGAATGTGTTCACTCCTTTAATTAAAAAGGATGAATCTTGAACATTCTTTTCAATATAATAAAAATCGGATCAAATTGTAATTATATTGCAGATGGTTAATGCATTTCCTTGTAAGCAAAAGCTTACAAGGCTGCCTTGTGTCATTTAAGGATTGGTTTTGTCATTAAGTACAGTAGCATCTGATGAAGATGACATGCTCCTCTTAGCTAGAGAACTGCAGTAACGGGAATATTTATTATTTTTCATCTTTAAAATAAGCAACATTTTGTACAGCTTTTTACTTATAAAAAGCCTATTCGGTACAAAATGACTGCAAATAATATTAATTCCATCACAGTATTACTAAATTATTATATTATTCCTAGATTCTATTATTTGTTGAAAGATGTTCATTACATCTTTATTCATCATTACATTATTAATTACGCCAAGTATCAAAACCAAATGTATTTATTAAAGTGATCCGTATAAACTTTGAGGCATAAAATGTGGCATTGTAATCCTTTCATGAGTAATTGATTATTCTTTAAGGTCTCCATGAAAAGAGTGAAATGTCATCTTGCCTGGAATACCAACCTTAAACTTGTTTACTACTACAGGTCGAGGACCGATATTTAACAGACAGTGGATTATTCCTGTACTTCTTACTTCTGTTTTGAAATACAGTACACAAATAACACCGCAATCTATTTTTAACATGTTAATTTTGTAGTCGTTGGCTATTCATAATGCTTCCATTAGCATAGTAAACACTTTCGTTTGACAAACAAATGTTAGGTTATTTAATAAATGTAAATGAAGGTCAATTATCTTCACTACTGTTTAAAGTACGGAAGGTTTGATTTTATTGCTAAGAAACGAAAGATCTCAAGAGGTGACAAATCAGGAAACAAGTCTATTTATAATTTCGAACTCATTGCCTGAGGGCCGGTTTCATCATATCGCCACGGGTGGTCGAGGTCGGGGCGGACTCATGAGCGCGGGACTCATGACCGTTCTCCATGACTGAGTTTTTTCCAGGTTTTTCCTTAGTCATCATAAATGGCAAATGCCGGGAGGTACCTTTAAACCTAGGCTTGGAACGTTTCTTTCCCAATATATCTTTTCATCTCCTGTATCACCAGTGTCCACCATGTGGACACCGTGGTGCCTCAGAAGTAAAAACAGGCGTTAAATACCATTAAAAAAACAACAACAGTAATTTAAAAGTTAACACGCTCTTAGACTACTTTAACATTCAAATTAACAAAAATCTTGTTTCATTAATCAATGTTAACTTTAGCAACTTCAGTAACTTCATGTTGAAGTTAACATCACCTTTCCCTTGTGTTATAAGCTTAACAACTGATAACAGTTTGAAAATGGCAGCTGTAGATGTCGAAATTCTATATTTGATTGTGTTATGTCGTTCATTGCAGAGAAAGGAAGCTGTATTACTTTGAAAGTTTTACGCAAAAGAGAAATGTTTACAAAGGTACAGAAGTGAAAAATAGCCGTTATAGAATTGTAGATGAAATAAGAGAAAGGTTAGGACATCTTTGTGCCTCTGTTCCGTTCAATATTCCTTCCAAGAGTCATGTGTTTAATTATTCTAGGCAAACAAAAGTACATCAGAGTGCTTTCAGAAGTATTTCAGTTATGACACAGCCTTCTCGATCTGATCTGTGCTGTTTACAATGCTCGGCCTTAACAATGTGTTAACTAACATTATGCTGGAAAAGTTAGGTGGAACGTAGGCGTCTTAACGTGTTAAATTATTAACAAAACTAACAAAGTAAATGTTAGTGCATTTTTAACATCTATTGATAAAACTGTCCCTCAGTGATGTTATAAGGAAAGTAAAAGTAATTTGAAATCAATTTTTCTGTGTGACAATCATAGCCTTGCTACTTGTAAATGATTCTGTAATACCATACAGCGAAAAACTTAAGATTTAAATCGACAATCATCTATAATGGAACGAATAGATGGGATATATCTTAAAAACTTTTTCTCTCTCTCATTTAAGCGATTGAAGTATTTTTACTTGATAAATAATTAAATCCTAGTACAAACACAGATGCCACACGTCAGCTATTGTCCGCCTGTGCCTCAGTGGTTAAAAAGGACATTAAACAATATTCAAAAAAAGGTTGTGTTGTGATGTTCTGTTAACTAACCTTTGGTGCGAAACTGAGTAACAGACTACAATGTGTATGAAATTGTGTTCTCTTACATGATCATTTTTCCCCGAGAATATTCTAAGTATTCTTTATCATACTAGATCTCCGTTACTAGAGTTGAAAGATACTCCCGATGGAATTGTCGGGCAATGTCATTGTTCAAAATTAAACTTGAACAATTTTTAATTTTGATGAACATTTAATGATACTAACATATGCTATTTTACCATTTCAATTGTTCTATTTTCTTGGTTTCTGTGATGTAGATATATTATTTATTTGTATGCCTATGTTTACTGTATTAATTTTTTCTACTTAAATATATTATTTAATTCAACTTATAAATGTTGGTCTTGGTGGTCTAGTGGTAATAATACTTGCCTCCTAAACCCTAGATCGCAGGTTCTCTCCCGACTAGAACCGATGGCATTTTTCGGGCGTAAAAATCCTAAGTATGGTTTCCTTCGGAAGGGAAGTAAAGCCGGGGTCGCGTGTCGTATATTTACGGCACGAAAAAAAAACCTCAAGCCTGAAAGAAGAGGTTTCTCAGTAAAATTTGTCAGCCGTTTCACACCCTGATATGAATGGGACACTGATGACCTGTGATGTTAAAGAGCGTCCGCAAATAAAACAAATCAAATAACTCACAAATGTAGCTTTTGTTTACTTTAGGTAGGCATAAACTGAATTTTTTATACACAAATTATAGAATATAGGTTTGAGCAATACAAATTTAATCACTAATTCTACCTCGTTGCTGTATATTGATTTTTACTACTTTTCATATTTCTCAAAAGTGAGTTAATAAGCCAATACTATGAATATAAGCTGTTTAATGTTATTCTCAGATGTGTGATAAACTCAATAGTGTAGATGTCATTATTTATATATTTGTATCGTTCGTTATGTTAAAGAAGTCTGGTAGATTGGAAGAGAAAACCTTAGGGCCTTAACTCTGCTAATTAAAATAAATCCTTCTATTCTGTGTCATGTCAAGCAACTTCTAAATGAATATAGTTTAGGTGTTTTTATACATTTTATTTTTCACATGGATTCAAGGTTACATGATACAATAATTGAAGAATTCTTTTTATCAGTAAATTTTTCTCACAGATATGCTGTCACGAGTGTGCAGAGACTGCCCTTCATTAAGGATTTCCTAAGAATTTGAAATAGGGATTATCTTTTATGGATATGCACCAAGAAACGTTTTATTAAGTAAATGTCTTGAAATCCCGTACGTTTGCATTGGAGTAAAAAGTGTATTTTCACTTTAAAGAAATTTTTCTATGCTCTTCTCGCCAAAAAAGCCCCAAACTAACCAAGTTTTATTTCACCGCGTGCTCATTTGGCTTACAAATAAATTGTCGTTTTTGAACCTAGACATTGTACATTATTATATTATTCATTTATTTTAAACTGGTAATGCTCAGACCATCAGGTCTCCTCTTCCGCACTAGCAGTATATTTACAAAATATATAATACAATAATGTTGACATGTTTAAATTGAACAATTTATAAATAAATATGTTGGAAAATAATTCATCCTCGCCCGGTTAAAGATAGGTCACTCTAAACTACATATCTCTTAAGCAAGCGTGAACCTCTACAAAGCAAACACTGTAAATCAAACATTCTATAAACAGTAATAGAGTATCATTTCTGCGCCAAACATAGAAAACTACACGATATACCTGCAGAATACTACAGATCACTATTGGAATCCAATAAAACCAAAAATATCACGCGGTTCGTGAAGTTCAGTGGTCTGATAAGGAACAGATAATATCAACTAACCAAGGCACATAGTTACTACGGTCCACCCCCACTGAACTATAAGCATAATATATGTTTTATAAGCCTAATCATAATATTTTGTGCGTTTTTATTATTAATGTAGATATTAAGTATGTGTATAAATTTAATATATTAAAATGCATGTCGTGAAAAGAGTAAGTTCTCTATTGTACTGTCTATGGTAGCCCAGCCAGAAACGGTGAAGAGTCATGAAGGCCATTACTGATTTATAAAGGAAAGGGGCAATTGTATGCCGCTTCTTAAAAGAACTTCGGTTGATAAGGGTTAATAAAGTTCAGGCTTTTGAACACGATAGGGCAATACTAGCCAGCCGGTTATACAGTTAGCTTAAAACAAACCAATGCACATAAATGTTTTAAAATTTAAAATAGTAGCGGTTCCAGATGAATATGAACCAAATGTATATTTTGAAATTTTAAAGCAAGGTGCAAAACCGCGCATGCTTGTGTGACCCATAGGCTTGGTGAAGCCAAGGTCTATTTGATTTGAATCGAATATATAAGGAGACGTTTGCTTCCTTGGGGCATCATTTTGCACAAATCAGCTGAGATAACTAGCCGATCAGTTCAGTTCATCAGTACAGAAGTTCAATTCAGAGAGAATTAGTTCAGTTCAGTCGGTGCTGTTCAGATAGTCGGATAATCATATTCAAGTCGTCTTCTTGAAGTCGCGGTAGTTTAACCGAATTAATTCTTTTTATCGTACACAGAACACCAGAGGATGCGCAAGATCTTGCGAATAATAAATTACCATACATATTCAGATCTACTCATTACCTGGTTACTAACACAGATGATGTTCTCTCCCAGTCTTGCTGAGCGCGAGTCAGAATATAGCGGAACAAAACCCTGATATTGGTGTCATAAAGCGGCCAATAATAAATTACAAAATATGGCGATCAGCAATTAAACCGCTTCATAATTGGCGACAAACCTGTCACCGCCGACAAAGCCGCTTTAAAAATGGTACGTTTGCCGGGAACTCAGCCGGAACATATACCAAACCGCTTCAAATTGTCAATTATTATTTATCCAATATTATTTACATACATTTAAATACGGAAACTAATATTATCTAAACATACATTTTTGAATTGTATTAATGTGTGTCTGTTTCAAGATATGTATATAATAATGTCATTGCATTATATAATTTGTGAAAACTAAATTTGTTTAGTTATATGTCACCACAGCTGACGTTATGTTACTTATTATTCATTCATATGACTATTAATAACAAAGGTATCTATCATAACAATTGGCATGACATTCATTGTATTAATATAAGTAATTGCAATAGGACCATGTAATCGATTGACTTAAAATAAATCATTATAAATATAATTTTAAGTAGTCTAACACTAACAAAAGAACTAACGATTACAATTAACAAAATAACGTTTTAAGAATTATTTTACACGTAATAGTAAAATTAAGACATATCAAGTAATTAACTACTAGAAAAGCATTAAAGGTGGGCTATAATTACTATTTATTTGTGGAGTAATAACAGTAGCATGTTTTATTTAGATTTTGAATTGTGAAATAGCTCGACATTCCCTGATATTACAATGTAAAGAATTCCAAAGGGCGAGCAAGAAAAACTGTGAAAGAGAAAGAATATGGCGTAATTCCACATGATGGCATTGATAGTAAAGAATGATGTGAAGCATATACTAAAATGACATGCCAGTCGTATAGAGTGTTGGTGGATGTTATAAGACAATGTGGCTAAACTGAAAGCTAATGAAATTCGTTCAGCCCGAAGAGAGATTACTAACTGAAGTGAATATTCCCACCAACCCGGCCAAAGTGGAGTTCATTTCACGCATAATTCTCCCTTTATGCAATGTAGGACCGCTTTTACAAAACTGTGCTAAGGTTACATTACTTGTGTAACAGTTTTACTACTAAACATTATTCGTCGATTTAATATTTTATATTAACAATACGTAAGTAATAGCGAAATAAATAATTTTATACTGAAATAATTTCAGAATTAGAGTGACCTCGGTATAACCAATGAGCTTAAAGAGATTAAAGAACAATATATTATTAAAACGATTTAAATGTGCATTCAATACGTTTTAGAAATTATAACTCTTGATATCTTTACAAGCGATCCATAAATGCAGATATATTTTACCCAGTTCTAATGCATTTAGCAGAGTAATATTTCAGTTCCATGTTTAGTCTCCCTGAAGCCTTTTTACAGCCCATGTGGACCTGAGCTTTACCTCAGCGATCACTGCGTCTTCTACCTCCATCATATGATTTCATTGGTAGAGTGCAGTATTGCAGGGGGGCATGTGATCAGCATACCGCAACCCGCGGACCGCTATATGGTAGCTTACTAGATCGCAGATCGCCACCTCTCCATCAGGCAGCTCCCCAATTATCCTCAGAGGTTGGGTGGACCCGTTCCAGACCTCCCTAATTCAGAACAATAATTAAGTAGGTACCGGGAATCGAACCCGGGCCTTACGGGCAGTAGTCAGAAACACTAACCACTAGACCAAGGAGGTGGTCTACATGCTTAATCAATAAATGATAATTCTTTAGTCGCCTTCTTTAACGTACTAAGGTAATTGGGATTATTAATGAGATGTTATATGTGTTTCATTTACCTGGGATATAAAATAACCCTTCGGAGCATAATGTCTTAAAAACCACTTGACTTCGGAAAATGAATGTTTTTAGTAAAGGTGGCTTGTGTGTTAGGGAAATTTTTTGAGAAAATCAAAAAGTACTTGCTTAACTTCTATTAAATGTTGCAAGGTAAAGATATTAACCACAGTAAGTGGTTCAAAAAGTTACAAAACCAGAGCTATATACAACAAAATCACTTTATTTAAATGTTGTCACCATCTCCATCTCTTGTGAAAGCTTCCTGTAAGTTTTGTTCTCGAAGCGTGCTAGTCACCTCCTGCGATTCGCTGTGGATCTCGATCCGAGTCAAAACAAAAACATTTTTGCTTCTGCATCATCAATAAGTCGTAGAGAACGAAGTTTGGCGAGTAGGGCGGCGATCATGGCGCAAGAATCGTGTTCTTCAGTAACACTTTGAGTTGGTGCATTGTCGTGCTCAAGCCTCCAATACCTCTCAAGCATTGTATTGTTCCGTATGACACATTTACGGTGTCAACAATGTTTTGAATGGTATACACACCACCAGTATATATAATCAACATCCCAGATAACACCACTAGTATCATTGCAGAAACTTACTGAAATATGAAGAAAGAATTGGAGCAAATACGCAGTGCAAGGGTTTCTGAGCATTGGAATAAATAAATAAATAAATATATAAGGCTGCAGCTAAAGAGTTTCTATCAATGTATGGAATTAAAACTTTAGTTTAATGGAAGAGCTTGATTAAAAATGTATTTGTCAGCGATAGTTGCTGCTAAAGTTTAGAAAACATTTGCTTAAAAACAAAATTGTATCGATTACCCCAAATCTTTGCTACGTTTCCATGGAGAATTAAAATATATTTTAACACGATTTATTTAATTTCCGAAATGTATTATTTCATAGTAACTAGAATTCCGTTTTGAATGGGTCACTGCTAAATAGCGGGGTAGGATTATAATTTCTACACCACCCTAAAATCGTATTGAAAAAGCTTTGGGCACACTGAATTATCATTTGTTTAGGAAGTAGCGAAGTTCGTATCTATGTTTTCGATATCCTATTCTCGAGTGACTAGTATGGTAAGGGAAACGAAAGCAAGCCCCTTTTAGAAATTCCATTATTTACTGCATAGAACAATATTGTCAGTAATGCACTGTAATTGACTAAAAGGAACTTATATCGCTGATTCATCGTTTGTTTTGTTATACTCATGTTGGCCAACGTGCACCATGTTCACCAAATTAATCACTTTCAATTTTGTTTGTGATACAACTTTATGAATTTAAATTAGATTTCAGAAGTATGCTGTGCATGCAGAAAACCTAATGGTACTATGTACGCAAAGTGTATTCGCTTCTGTTGGAATGTTCTATGAAAATATGCTAATTGCTGTAAGATGATGCTCATTTTATTAAATGGTTATTTTGTATTTCACAGCATGCATAAAGAGTATTTTATAGCAATTAATTAACAGGATAATATCTTATGCAGAATTGTTCTGATGCCTCCACAGTATTGCTTTATTAATTTTCTGTGAACTTAATAATCAGTTTTCTTCGTTTGTGGATTGCAGAAGAAGGAATACACGTGTAATCATATTTTCCAGGAACAAGATTCGCCTTAGCGTAACACGTTATTGCATGACCAGGCAAACGTACAGAAAAACTACCTGAGCGAGGTCATGTTACAACCTCTACTTATGACTTGTGCCTTTCTAGCAACCTTGACAACTGCCGAATAATTACATGGCACGAGAGCTAAAGGATAAAAACAGAAAAAAAAATTCCAGAACTCAAATGAAACAGATGTTTCGAAAGAGAGGAGTTCTACGGGTGTTGAAAATGCATTACTTTTGTTATGAATGTTCTTCAACTTATCCATTCAAAATACTGTAAACTTGCATACTGATGAATGCCGGAGTGCGTGTTTTTCTGGAAATAGAGCACTCTATTACAGGATCATATATTGATGAGAACTGTAAAAATAATTTTGTGTAATGCCATCAGCGATTTTATTAATTTTTCGCTTGTTCTCGTGTTGAGTGCCACCACCTCATTTATGCACTTCCTTCCTCTTCTTTTTATTTGTTTTCCTCATCTGAGCGTCACTATTTGCTCTCACCATATTTTGTTTTTATTATTTTTTTAACTAAATCTTTCTTAACTGTTTTCTTCTACATTTATCCTCCCCTATCTTTTTCTTTCAGCAGCGTCGCAGTATTTTATTTTTTATTCTAAATTTAGCAAGTTTAGCCCATTCTAAAGTTACTACCTTAGTCTTCCGCTGCTCGGCTTTCTGAGAGCTTCATTTTCTAATTTTTAACGAATTCCGAAGGAAAGTAAGCTATTGCAGTTATATCAATGGAAAGATTTTTAATAATCTATCCAAATTTCATCGATTAAACACTTGCAATTAAAAAGATAAAAATTTATCTAAAATATGCATATGCCGAGGGTGCCAAAAAATGTATACACTTTCACAGTAGATATCTATTTAATATATTTCAAAGTTGGAGCGAAAAACAACAGCATGTGTAGTATGATGTTCTGTACGTGTGTGTACAGAACAGAACCGCCAACGCGAGTAACAATTGCACATATTCAAAACAAATAGGAGGCTGATGGTACCGTATGCAACAGAATTGTGCACCACCACATAACCGCCGAGGTGTACGTGCGTACCTTGATGGCAATCTTCCAAGTCAATGGATCCGAAGAGGTCCGATTGAGTTTCCACCGGATGTAACTCCGTTGGACTTCTCCCAATGGGGATCTCTTAAGGATGTTGTATACCGTGGAAAACCAGCTGCACTAGCAGCACTTCGGAAGAAATTGAAACGGCATTTGCTGCAATCGCTGAGGACACTTTCGTAAACGTTGCTCAATCAGTAGTCCCACGTACTCAGAAGTGTATCGATGCCGATGGTGGGCATTTTGAGCAACTGTGTAACTGCAAAAGTCTAAGATGATTAGTGCTCATCATTTTCTGTTTGTGTGAATTCGGTTTTATTATATTAACACAGTTTTTTCTTTGCTTGAAGTATGTATACGTTTTTGGCACCCTCTATATATAGATGTGTTTGTGTGTCCGTTAAAGCGCTAAAGGTCACAATTTCTGTTTTTATCAATTAACAAACGACTCGTCGAGTTCATTAACCCGCAGTTTTACAATGGGGTGGGAGTTAACCCAAAGTTAAACTTTTTTTAAAAAAAATGGAAAATATCTCTAACGGTCTCAAGTTTTTTTTCTTTACAAAAATTAGTAGACTTTTTAAAATAAATTGATAAAATTATTTTTCGAAAATTGTAGAAATTGGATCATTAATAGTGGGATAATGCCTGAAAAACGAGTAGGGGTTAAAGCGAAATTTAAAAATTGCTCTGAAGGCCGCAATTTTAAAGGTTTAACCCAAAACGGAAAAATCGCTCTAGCAGCACCAGTAATTGTTTTTTCTTTTGACGCAAAATTCGGCATATATAAATTAAAGTTGAAAAATAGTTTCTTAAAATCAGTTAATTCAGATTATTAGGGGTGACAGTTCACCCGAAAAAAATAGTGGGGGTTAGAGTGAAATTTAAATATAGCTCCAACGCCATCATTTTTCATTTTTTAAAATGAAACTCGGTTTATTCCATTGAAATAAAACAAGAAAAATAGTTTCTGAAAATCAGTGAAATCGGACTATCAACCGGAGGAGGGCTACGCAATATTTAAAAATCGCTCTAGGGGCATTAATATTTTTTTTTACAAAGAAGCTCCGTGTATAATATTTCAATAAAATGTCTGAGAATTAGGAAAATTGGGTCATTAGGAAAGAGGGCTAACCTGAAACCCAAAATTTAAAAGTCTCTCTAACGCACCAATATTTGTTTCGTGAAAACAATATTCGGTATGTACCATTAAAATTAAATAAGAAAAACAGTTTCTTAAAATCATTAGATTATTCAAAATGGGAGTTTACCTGAAAACAGAGTGGGGATTAAAGCGAAATTAAAAATCCCTCTAACGGTCGCATTTTTTTAAAAGGGAACTCGGTATTTGCCATTGAAATAAAATAAGAAAAATAGTTCCTGAAAATCGGTTCAAAAAATTACAAATCGCTCCAGCGGTACCAATTTTTATTTCTTCACAACAGAACTTGGAATATACCATTTAAATAAAAGAATAAAAATGGTTTCTAAGAATAAAATATTGGACCATTAAAAGTAGGTGTATAATTGAAAACTGAAATTTAAAATGCACTCTTGCATTGAATTTTTTTCTGCATTGTTTTAAAAGTAAAGGATAAATTAATTCAGCATATAAACTACATTTTTAATGATGTATATATATATATATATATATATATTGATTAGTGTTTAATGCCCGTTTTTGCTACTAAGGCACCACAGTCGGTGTTTTATATTTAACAAAGTATCGTCGTGAAGATAGTAAATGAGAAATACTAATCTAATATATGTGTGAGAATTACATTTGTATATAAGAGCGCTCTATAATAACCTTCATTGCGTTACATGTTTTAACTACATAAACATTTAAATTACATTTCGAAGCCAATGAAAATCGATGTAACCTTCTATTGTTTTTATGTCCTTTGTACATTTTATTTGTTTCGGAATAGTAACATGTGTTTTTTTTTTATCGAAACATATGAACATCATTTTCTTAAATACCAAATATAACTCGAGACTTTCTGTTGTTTCTCTTTGTTTTAGCGAATGTAAAGATGATATCAAGGGCTCAGTTCATAAACATAGATTTAAAAAAAAATTAAAAATGCTCTCACAGTATATTTTTGTCTATCACTGGTCATACATTTCATTTAATTAATAGTATACCATTAATGTTTGTGGCTTAATCTTAATAATAATAATAATAATCTTAATAATAATAATACTTTTAAAAATGTGTTTCTCTTTTGTGATACTTATATATTGCAAGAATTTTAATTTTGTTCCCCTAAAACCACACAGTAATGCCATAACTTATTCCATTTCATTGATTAAAAGGCTTAATTTGGATTTTATATTAATTTTATTAAAGGTCATGGAACCCTATGAGAAATTCACTTAGTTTAAGAAGCTCATGCGTGACGGACTTTTTTAATCATGCCATCTTTTTACAAATATTTGTTTCATGTTGTTCAGCGTGACGCTACACCTTTTTGGACGTTTAATGTTATTTAATTTATAGAGCATTTTGCACCCTTCCGGCATTTAATTCGTGAATATTTTACAAAATAAGTATTATATAATATATTACTATATATTATTCAGGTATATAATTGGTTGAAACCAGCATATTGCAATAATTGGCGAAGATGGGATATTCTGTTTTTTTTTAAAGAAGTTTACCGCATCTTAAATGAGGAATTCCTTCTTTATCAAGGAATATATAATTCCCCCTGTTGATGACACAGATAATTATATGAATACATGCTTTCTAACGAGAAGTAGGTTGGGGTATATATTGCTAATGCTGACAAAGTCTGCATGTCATCGAATTTTAATCATATATGCACAAAAACAATGAGGGTTTTTCTATTACTGAATACTTTGAACAACTGATATAGCCTAACGTTGGAGGATATAGATATAAACTTTTTTTTTAATTATAAATGTCAAATAATTTTGGTGTTAAAGCAAGTACATTTCAAATTTGCATGAGTCATGTAACGCTGTATTTCATCACAATGACTCAGATGGCGGCATATCTGCTTGCCAACTGGCGGGTGAGGTTCGATCCGTGATAGTCATTGTTCCCGGATAAGGATATTTCTGGAGCTACCCTTTCCCTGGAAAGGAAAATACCCTGCGACCAGTTTTGTTTTCCCCCGGAACGTTTTGTCTATGGGCAAGGACGACGTTCGTTAGCCGGTTAGTCGGCCAGGCGGATCTCGGTGATTAGCAGAAAGATAAAACAATAAAACAAATCAATTTAAGAGTTTCATTATTTTTCATATAATCAAATGAGGTGTTGAAACTGCCCAGCCTCATTCTCCACACATTTTTTGGAATCCATTTAGGAATTATTCATCACAAGCTGTATAATTTTTAGAAATACGGACAATTTCCTGACGAAATTATTATTGAGTTCTTCTATGATGCGAGAGTTCATCTTACACATGACACTTTTTAGTTTATCCCAGAAATAATAAATGCAGGCAACCAAGGGGATCGCAAATCCCTACTAATAACTCTGTCGAAATACATTAAATTGCTCTCATGGAATTATTCGCACTGTGAGCAGTGGCAGAGTCTTGTTGAAAAAATGCACGATCAAGCTCCATTCGGTTAATTCTCTGAAAAAAGATTAGCACTAATTTACATAAATTACAGAATGAACTTTTGTGCTTAAAAAATTGGTGCAACGATTCGTTTATCACTGAGTTAACACATGCGAATTGTACATAAACACAAGCGGCATAATGTACTTTATGTATACTGTCGAATTAAAAAACAAACATCACAACACCCACTCAGCTGCACTACTACTACTGTGACAGTCAGCAAGGTCAACATGTAAGCAAGCAGGGTTGCTAAACCCTCTACGGCGCTGCAAAGAGTGGGGGCTGGGTCGTATTAAAAGCCCCGCGCCGCGGGGTAAGCATCATACTGTACAAATAACATTAGACTCTACGGACTATGGATTATTTACATCCTTTCGTCCATTCTTTCATTGTCTCGAAAGACAGTGGCAGGTGACGCAGCTTTAAATACTTACAAATAAAAGTTGAATCCAATAAATAAAATTAAATCAACGATTATTAAATAAATAAATTTCACCTAAAATATGAAAATATGTTACCTAAAATTAAAATTAGATAATTGAAATTCTCTCTTTAAAGTTTTCACAAATTGGTAAGAAAGAATCGAGAACTCCTCCAATATTCATTGCCCGTTTATGCTAACTACATTCGCTGTTCGTGAGGTCGCTAGTGTATCTGTTGACAAGAAATGTACTCGTAGAAGATTGCGGCAAATGAGATGAGCGGCGGGGAAGAAAAGCATGAAAAGTCTCGCCATGACGATAAATGTTGGTAGCCGAATTATATTATAGAAATAAGATGTACAATTGTGCGCACATCAATCATTATAACCAACAATTTATTTTTACATTGCTTTAGATAATATATATTATTTTGTTCGTTGTTTAAAGCACAGTATGAGATGACAACTTTCATCAAATGTTTGCTTCAATGAACTGATCTTTCCTCAGCGGCTGTACAAAGTATCAGACAGGCAGTTAATTACCGTGTTCACAACTCGTGAAGTAAGTTGAATTACAGCATTGTGCTTCACTCATGTCAGACTGATGCAATTAAAATTAGTTAACAAGTTTTAAGTAAAGAGAAAATAGAACTGTATAGGATAAACTTTAAAATAAAAAAAATTGAACATTTTAAAATATAAAACAGAAACTAAAATTAAACCAATCTCATTCATATGGAGGGAAGGCAAACCTTCAGATACTGACATCAAGAGTTTACAATATGGCTACACAAGCTCACGAAATTCAGCTGCATAGGCCAGTGCGTCTCATATGAATTTCCATCCTTGCGGTGCCCCAGAGTTTCTACAAGATATCCGCGTAAGCATGGGGAAAACTGAGAACAGCCCATAAGAACAAAAAGGAAACACCTGCATTTTGTAACAGACTGCTTATAGGATATGCGCAGATAAGATATATAACAATAGAAAACACGTTTGTTTAACAAAAGCAGCAGATTAATGCATGCTTAGCTATTTGTCACGATTTAAAAATATAAAATAAATTAGGTATTTATCGATTACAGTTGGACTATATTCTAAATCAAGCAGAGACCTTTCAATAAATAGATTTAAGTTCGAAAATACTCATATAATTACTTAATTAAAAATACGTTAATAAATGATATATATTAGGTCTTTTAGAACAGGTATTTAATTTAAATAAATATATTACTTGAATTATATTCACTTGAAGCAAAACACAAAATAATTTTATTTAAAAGCTGTGAAAGTTAAAGAATTAATTTTATTTTAAAAACTTCTAGAATATTTAATTAAAATTATAGTTAAAAACTTTATCTGTTATACTGTATATATGTGATTACACTAGCTAGACAGGAACTCGAATAGCTACGCATTCATGTACTACTCGTATGGCATGATAGAGTAGACTTTTAAATAGGTTTTAACGCCCATTTTTACTACTGAGGTACCACAGACTGTGGACACTAATGATACGTGAGATGAAATGATAAATTGGGAAAGGATATATTTTTTTTAAGGAAGGAAACGTTCCCGGCCTAAGTTTAAGGTACCTCCCCGGCATTTGCCATTTATGAGGACCGAGGAAAACCTGGAAAAATCCTCAGTCAGATCCTGGTGGGAATCGAATCCCAGACCTCCCGCCCGCGAGTGTGCGTCTTAAAGACCTTGGCTACTCGTGGCGGTATGATGGAGTAGATGACACACATATATACAAGACACGGCAGAGAAAGACAAATCTAATCAAAAGTAAGAAAAAACTGTTTTAAAAAATTTCTTCAATTTTTTTTTAAAATGGTTTTAATTTCTTAAACCAAATTAAAGCAATAGCTAACTTAACCTAACCTAACCTAATCCAACCAAACCAAATATTCTTTATTAAAGAAGTACTCGTCTAACTTACACCTTACCTACAGCTTACATTATAAGGTTGCTCAGGCCATACGCATGCAAGCTACAACACAACAATTTTAAAATGTAACTCCTGGGTTAGGTGTAAGTTAATATCCATGAAACAAACATAGCTTAATATTACTGAGTTGGTCCTGGTGCTGCAGTTCTAGCCATACTTGCCTCGTAGAATCAAAATGGCGGGTTCGATCCCGACCAGAATCGATGGATTTTTCGGGCGTAAAAATCCTTAGCAAAGCCGTGGGTCCCATATCGTAAATTTACGGCTTGTAAAAGATCCTCAAGCCTAAAAGAAGAGGCCTCTGAGTAAAATTTATAGGCCGTTTCAAACTCTGTATTGAATGGAACACTGAAGACCAGAGATCTTAAAGAGCGTCCGTAAATAAACCAAATCAACAGAAATTGAAATTACTGGGTACCCAACCCGCTATCGTGATGGGTAAGTCAGCATGTATGTGACAGAGGTTCAAGTTAAATCAAAATGCTGAATGACGCTCATTTCTTATTAACATCTTGCAGAAATAGTTGGAAAAGGCATCGGACATTCAATTGAATCGGTTATTTCATAAGCAGCACATTTGACAATTATGTCATTTTCAGAAAAATTTGCCTTTGAACTTCAACAACATTCTCAGTTTTCCAATATCACTTCAAAATTGCTTTTTGCTGTTCAAACGATAATCTTGGGTTCATTTTGTTGTAGCAATGCTCGCATAAAGTAAATGTGAATCATATCTGTTTACAGAACATCATACGATAATCTTGGCTTCATTTATTCATTGTTGATTTACGATACTCTTGCTTCATTTGTTCTTGTTGATTTACCTGTTACGTAGCAACGCTATCATAATGTATGTCAGTTACATCTGTTAACAGAACATCATACTGTTTTTTTTTTTTTTTTTTTTTGGTTCAACTTTGAAATATATTAAATAGATATCTACTGTGAAAGTGCGTACACATTTTGGTACCCTCGGTATATATATAAAATTCTTACCCTTGAACACCCCCCCTCCTTTCCCTTTACTTACCCTCCTGCCCAATTCCATTCTCTTCCCAATAGCTATTAACCTTCTTTGTAGGACCTTCGTTTTTGTGTGCATTTATCATGCAACAACATTTGCAGGCAGATGTTCAAGCTTCTGTTGGAATTCAGAAATTGTGGTGGTAAATGCTCATTTCTTAAAATCTTCGTTTCCGTGCATTCTCCCAGAATATGTCTCCAAGTACATCCGCATACTGGGCAAATTCTTTCCCCGAGAGCATTAACTGTTTTATTTCCCTTCCAAGCCCCTAATCTGAGCCATGCGAGACCATTTCTTTCTTTTCTACCACAGACATTTAGATAATCCCCCCTTCCCCACAACATATCTATTTGATCCTGCAGGTTAAGCGATACTTTTTCTGCGCATTGAGTCACAGTATTTTGTCAATCTACACCTCGCAAACGTCTGTTATTATTTTCCAGCTATTGCGCAATGTCCTCTCCCCTTAATCAAATATACCCTAGTCTATTTTGTCTAAGTCTTTACTTATTTTTGATGCCCATCCCGTATCCCACCCTTTTCTTATTTGCTCCCTCAGACGAACTGCTCGAAGAAGAATTTGATCTCACTGTATTACTTAGCCAGTACTTAAACGTTCTTATTTTTAAATTTACACTTTCGTTAAAGATGCCAAACTCTCTAAAAACGTCATAATTTGCTGCACCCTTCCCTACTTGTAGCAACAGTTTTAGAAACTGCGTTTGTACCTGGTTCAGTTATTCGGTGTTTTTTCACCCCCAAATTTTGTCCCCATACGTCATAGTTAACTTCACAAACGCCCTGTACACCTTCTCCATTGTTCTCAGCAGCGTTTCCGGCATTTTTACCAAAATCTGTAATGCCTCTATATTTTTAATTATGCACTTGTTTTTTGTGATGCCATGGGTTTTACCCAGTTTCTGTTCATAGCTAAAGTGGCTCCCAAGTATGTGAATTTCTTCAAATTTCCTAATGCATGACCTGCATATTCCCACCTATTTTTCCTAATGTACATCTCACCGTCCTTGAAGGTCAATGTTTTGGTCTTCTCCTCATTAAATGCCATTCCCAGTTCCTGACAATATGCCTGCCTCTAAGCAGACTAGTTTCTTTGGCAGACATCAATTGTTGTGAATATCAATATTAGTTTATCTGTATAAAGAAATATGGTATGGATATGCCTCCTACATTCAGAGTATCAGATTCTGCAACACACATTTTCTCCGGTATGTCATGAACAAACAAATTGAAAAGAAGGGTAATAGGATTCATTCAGATTCTAATACCTTGATCATTTTACCTCAAACTCCTTTTGTTCATAATTTACTCCATAATGCTTTCAAAAATCCATGAAGACTCAGAGCAGTCTTTCTCTCTTTTTTATGTTTGTTTCACTCTCAGTGTGACTAAAACAAAAATATTGTCTACCGTGTTGTATCCTTCCCTAAATCCTGCTTGAAATATTGAACGTCTATTGTATGCTACTACCCATTGAGTATGTTAATAGGTCAGTTTCTTACTTTTGTCAGTTCCTCTTGCAATAGATTTATCTGCGCATGTGCATGTATAGTAGCTTGAATTTTACCGTAAATATTTTGCCTCTATAGTCTATAGGACTTGTAATCAATGCTTTTAACTCGACATTATTTAACATTTATTTTCATTCAGCACACCGTTCCGCTTTTTTACAGGACTTCTGAATCAGAATCTGGATATCTTTTAACACGCCAAGAATTAAACCTGCACTCAATAAGCAACTCAAACCACTAATAAAGTTTGCAAACAGGCCAAGTGTTTCCTTTCAACAATGTATTAATTGTAAAGATACGAATTATTAATTTATATAGTTAGATAACAGTTGAAGCAGGATTCGGATGAATTTTTGTAGTATTTTGTTGTTACAATGCCCTACATTGGTGCTTCGTAGTGGTGGGGATTTTGTTGTGGATGTTACGATTTCAGGGTTTGTATACTGGATGTTTTGTGACCCGTTAAGACCAGCGGGACGAGAAGGTTTCGAACACTGACCACAGAGAAGAACACACGACATTTTCTGTATCTCACTATTTATTCGTTATGTAATATTTTCTTATTATAGGTCGGACTGTCCATGGAGACCTGAGTTCTAGCTATCACTTTTTCTAGCCCCTGACTATTGGACAACTCTTGAGCCCTCTTACTGCTGGTTACTTCTTCTGACTGGTTGTTACTCCCAACTCGAATTCTTACTTCACTCCTCTGAACTGCCTAACATTTGATTCTTTATTCCTTACGCGAATTTTAATTCTACATTATTCTGAAATCATAGTGAATTCCGAACTTCCATTTGGATATCCCCTAATATTTATTGTTTCACAGATCGGCTCCGATTCGTGCTATTTTAGACAACGTCTATTAGCTGTTGCTACTTTTCTCAGCTCTGTTGCCATGATTTTTACTGCCCGTTATTTACCAAGAAATAGCCTCGGTTATAAATTTCGGTATATGCCTTTCAAATTTGACTTCTAATGGCTCTTTCCTCCTTTAGTCACTTTTAGATCGTCAAATGTTCTCATAGATAACGTAACTTTTTACGCATTTGTTTGATATCTCTATTGGGAAAATGTTATTTTTGCAGCGAGACCCTTTTACTTTGTGCTGTACTGTTTCATATCTGTCAGTTTCGATGCATCCTCAGAATTTTGGATTTCCTATGTGTGGCGCAACTCCCTTTGTCTCCCTTGTTCCGTTAGATAAACAATGTAGCTGTTACCCCGAAAGTGGAAATGACCCTTTTACAGTATGTCGGTAAAGTTGGCTCTAAAATATTCACACGTTGAAAAGTGACAATTCTTAGCCTATCTCTGTCTCTTTCCACTACCTGCCTCAACTAAGTCTCCTGCAGACAGATCTTCCGTTACATGTAATAAAAACCCTTAAACATGCAATAGCTCTTGCAAAAGGCTTTAATACAGGTGTCTTTCAGCCATCATAATAGTAGAACTTCAAAAATGAATACAATACTTCCATCTTGCTGCGATATGCACAAAATATTCCTATCTGCTCAGATATTTACATACATACAATATTAATATTAACAATAATTACAATATAAACTTAATATTAAGGAGCTCCGAGTTCCAGTTCCAAAGTTGGCAACAGGGCAGGGTAGCCAACAAGTAAAAATGATTTCCATTTACTGCAGAAAGAACCTATGAGCTTCACGTTTGTTGGGTTTGCAATAAAATTCTTAAAAACAGATTAACAGATGGAATACATGAGCGATTTATGCACCAAAAAATGCGTCCTCGAACACTCTCCACCAAGTCATATCTAAGACAAAACCGCTAAAATTCCACTTTTGCGGTTTCTGATATGCTAAGAAATAACCGATTCAATTGTTTTGTATAATCCATAAGGTACGCGAAGAACCATATTTTAAAGTTTAGGGAAATTCTTAATAATTTAAGAAGGGGGACTTCAAGGATAACTTCAAATAAAATTGCAAGAATATTAAGGCTAAACAATATTACTCGTATTATAAACTGTTTGGTGTCTTTCTTTCTGTATGGGCAGATAATCTTTCACATGTTTATCTTGTTTCTTATGTCATTTATTGTGAATATTTCATTTGATTATAAAACAATACATTTTAAACGAGATTTTACCCTTTCCCCGGGAATAGCAAGCTACATTTTACGACATCGATGAGAGCTGTAATATGGTATGAATATTTGCTGTTGATATTAAACAAGCAAAAGAAGTAACGTCCTTCTCGTGAACCATAATTAGGACCCTGCAAGCGATGGCGTAACTACCGCCACAAGGACAGTAATATGATTTTCTTCAACATGTTTCATCACGAATCCGTGTAATGAGAAAGGCACGTATATATGCCTCATTAACCTTCAGACTGTTAATAGAACTTTTTAGACTCTTATGCGATTTCCTGGAGTACGTTTTATCAACAAAAGTAAACTTATGATTCACCACTTGAGGAAATCAACCCTTTGTTATACCAGTTGCGCAGCGGTTTAAACGATATTTGGCAGAAGAGCATTGAAATCAGGCATGGCGTAGCGAAAAAGTCAAAAGACGCCTGTTTGGCATAAACCAGCAGGAAATACAGGCGTGATGCATGCAGATATCATCTCTGGACCTGCAGAGTGAAATTAAAACTAGATGAAGTAAAGAGACCTATTTCATGGAGCTTGGCATGAAACAAAGGTCGCAAATAGCATGGCTTAAACTGGGAGAATGGAAGACACGTAAAGTTTTTGACGAGAAAGGCAGAAGAATTTGTCCATTATGTTTGGAACCGGAAGACTGGGTGCACGTTTTGGCTAAATGAACACAGACAGAAGATGTTAGAATAAAATTTCTCCAGGATTCATTTTTGATTTACGATAGGGGGGGGGTGGCATGTTGGGACTTAATTGTAAAAAGACAAAACTGGCTAAGGCTGGGCAATTTCTTATATGAAATACTTATCACGTGTTGTACTATCAATAAAGTTGAAATTGATATTTAAATTAATATATTTCCTTTTCATGATGTACCAAGTGAGAAGGCGATGAAGCAAACGCTGAATGCTTATAAAACATTAACAAGAGGAACTTAATCTGCTCCACTATTAATTAATTTCGATTAAAATGGACTTTTACAAATATTATAATCCGGTTTTTCTTTCCTGTTTTCTGTTTTTACCTTTATCTTGCTTTTGAAATTTAATCTTACTTAGAAACTAGAGAAATAGTAATACTCCATTTACTTAACTGTTAGTAACCAAGAATTAGGAGCATTGAACATAACATATGAAGATTTCTTTCAGAAGTTAGCAGTTAAATTTTCCGAATATTGGGGTGTATCCTTAATAGGCCAAACATCGTGAACATTATAGGGAAACTTAAATGAAACTTCGACATTTACAAAATAGAATACTTTTAAAGGTTTGAATATCTCAAATAAGCAAAGATGAATTTATTGCTATTAATTGGCTATTAATAACAGTATTTCATAAGTTATACATAAACTTTACACTTAAGGAATTGCTAAACAATTGTCATGTAATATTATTAATTAATTAAATGAAAAAATTACAATATGATATAAAATTAAGTTTTGTGTATTTTCATTGAAGCAGCAAGCTTTTATCACAATTTCAAGACATGTACTTAATCAACACTTCAACACAAGTATACACTTTTTGATGCAGGCTTCCTTTGGAGTAGACAATTACACTACAGTCATGAAAGTTTTTTATTTTTTTTTAAAAAAAAATGGGCAAATAGAAAATGTTTGCGATCAAAATGACACGAGGAAGAAAGGTAAAGCTAGAATTGTGAAACGTCGTAAAGCAGCAATAAAAACAAATAAAAGTGATAAAATAATCCTAGGAGATGCAACTTTAAGAAACAGCAATGTTAAATATTGTAAAACACACCCATACATAAACTGAGGTCACTTACGTAGATGGTTAGGAACCGATCCTAAATAAACTAGTCATAGGTCCAGCTGAGGTTTTCATCTTGGCATATTCCTCAGCCTACGCTGAGAGCGGCTTCTAGTAACCATAGTAATATAATTCCAAATTCGTAAATTTGCGTTCTGAACTTAATAGTCAAGAAACAAGATCAAATGAAGTGCATAGAGGTTGGAGATGAAGTGCTGACATTTTTAATATACATTTAGAACGAAACGAAATTTATAATTTCCAATATATTCATTAAAAGATGCATGCATCAAAGAGTTCAGCATTTGTCTTGAAAAAATACGAGTAAATAAAAAAAAAAAAGGAAAAGAGGAAGAAGGAAGAAAATAATGAAGCCTGAGGGATAAAAAGAAATCTGTGCAGGAAGAAACGTCGATAAGAACCCAAGACTCTGCAGTCCAAAGCACCATTTTTTAAAATTGTTTGTGATTTACACCTTTAGTAAGGTGTTTTATTGTTTTATCACATTTTTTTTATTTGGTTCATTTATGGATGCTCTTTAACATCTCTCTTGTCGGTCCTGGTGGTGCAGTGGTTACCATACTTGCCTCCTATACCCAAGATCGCGGGTTCGAACTTGGCCAGGACCGATGGATTTTTTTCGGGCGTAAAAATCCTAAGTATGGCTTCCTTCGGAAGGGAAGTAAAGCCATGGGTCCCGTGTTGTACATTTACGGCACGAAAAAGAACCTCAAGCCTGAAAGAGAGGCCTCTGAGCAAAATTTACCGGCCGTTTCACGCCCTGACTTGAATGGGACGCTGATGACTTGAGATGTTAAAGAGCGTCCATAAATAAATCAATAAAAAAAATTAACATCTCAGGTCATTAGCGTCTCACTCAAAACGGCGTGAAACGGCCGACAAATTTTGCTCAGAGGCCTCTTCTTTCAGCCTTGAGTTTCTTTTACGTGCAGTAAATCTACGACATGTGACCCACGACTTTACTTTCCTTCCGAAGGAATCTACACTTAGGATTTTAACGCCCGAAAAAATTCACCGAACTCACGATCTTGGGTTTAGGAGGCAAGTATGGTTAACACTACACCTCCAGGACCGATTGATGCATCGCAATTGTCAACTGGAAAGTTTGTCCTTATGGTTTAGTGGTAATCATATATGCCTTGTATACTGAAGATTGTGGGTTCAATCCCGCCGGGGTTGATGGACTTTTACGGGCATAAAAGTCCTAAGTATGGCTTCCTCCGAAAGGGAGGTAAAACCGTGGGTCCCATGTCGTAGATTTACGGCTCGTAAAAGAATATCAAGCCTAAAAGAAGAAGCCTCTGAACAAAATTTATCGGCCGTTTCAAGCCCTGAATTGAATGATGACCAGAGGTGTTAGAGAGTCCGTAAATAAACCAAATGTAAACCATTTGGAAAAGATTCAATTTAAGTGACCCATTTTTCTCTTGACAGCGATCACTATTTGGTTAACAAGAGAACATATAAAAAAATACCAGAACAAAACTCGGAAGGGAAGTGCCAACATAAATATACAAATTAAATATGGCGAATGGAAAGTAGCCATTGAGACACTAATAATGCAATGTAGAAGCTGAACATTCTGCAATCAGGAACTGGAAAATTAAATATCAGAAAAGAAAAAAATTATATAACATTTGTTTAGAAATTAGAGATGTTAGATACTGTATAAGATAGAAGAAACAAACAGCTATAGTTAGTAAGGGATAGTTGAGACGTAGTATAAAAAATTGGAATTAATTTGTATGTGGAATAAATAGATATATTATTGCTTCTGATTCGAAACATTAATCAATTTTAGTGAAAAAAATGGACGAGTTAAAGTAAATGCAATAAAACACAAAAATGTGTACAATACTGTACAGAGTCACAATTTTATAAAACGGAAGAGAAAACTATACAAAGCCTAAATGAGCAAAGCCAAATAAAAATAGAATTAGAGGAGATTCTAAGAGAGTGAAAGAAAAAAAGGGCAAAACTCTAGGATATGATAACATCAATATGGAGTTATGAAGGAAAGATATTACAAATTATATTATTACAACAGTAATATGGAGTGAAGAAACATAAGCAGACATATTATTAGACTAAAATAATGAGTATTCATTAAAAGGAAATGGAAATAAATAGAATTGCCTCCCTACTGATAGTAGTATATAAATTTTACTCAGCATAATAGAATCTATTTTAGAAGAACAAGAAGACATTGGAAAAATATGTGGATTATTGCCATCATTTTACTATAAAGCACACAATTGAAAAAAGACGCAAATATAATTTATAAAGCTGTCTTGTGTTTCTAGAGTTTGTTAATCTTATGATAGATGGGTGGAAGGTCTGGGACGTAGGAGGATTTCTTCTTGCTCATAGCTGGCTTTTTTTGCCTACGCCCCAACGGGGACCCCTCCTGTAGGAAGGGAAAAGAGAGGGCGGCCAAAATTTACTGTGACTGCGCGGACGCAGATGGGTTAACTAAATAGCTTTCAGATGAAGCACTCCGACATCGTTGGAGGGGTCCCCCCTGAATTGTTAGAGCCCTTTGGAAAGTCCACTTTCATTCCAAAAACAGGGACAGAAACCTTTCCAAAGCGCAAACAACTATCATACCGCGCCAGTCCACCTTGCCCTGGCATTTTCGACCTTGTAACAGCCAATGGCATGAAAGGATGTGAAATGAGAGAGAGGACAGTTCGTATACTGTAAATATCAATCTCCTAAGTGACCGGGGGAAACATGAAAATACCCAAGATCAGGATGGTCGATCCTATCATAATTAAACACCCGTGACCACCCGAATGCGAGTCTCACACGTTACAGCCTGAGCACCCCACTCGCTGAGGCTTATTTTAGGGTATACCGTAAAAACACCTGGCTGGTCTTCTAATGGTACCACGCTTGCTTCGTAGACCCAAAGTCGCGAGTTCAAACCCCAACAGGATGTATGAATGAATGGATTTTTTAGATGTTATAAAACTCCCAAAGGGAAGTAAAGCAGTTGGCCCCATACCACAGATTTACACCACGTAAAAGAACCTCAAGATTTAAAGAAGAGGCCTCTGAGCACAATTTTTGGGTCTTTCGCTCTGATTTGATTGGGATGCTAATGGTTAGATATGTTAAAAAGTGTCCTTAAATTAACCTATTGATAACAATTATGGATAATAATGGAAGTATTTAAAACACTCTTCAATCTTATTAATTCTATTACACCACTTTAAAGAAAAACAAGGATAATAATTATGAATCATAAATAATTAACAATGAGGTGTAGCTTGTCACCAATATTATTTGAGGTGTATCTAAGCAATTAATGAGTGTATGAAAACGGACAAACCATAAAGAATAGAAATAAATTATATCAATATAAATACCATATTATTTATAGATAGTCAGATAATATTAGCGAACAACAAAGCAGATTTACAGAAGTTCCTAATAAAATTAAATGACGAAATACGGATATAATATAAAAATATCAAATTAAAAATAAATTAATTGTTATAAGGCACAAAATAATGAAATGGTAATTGAAATATATTACTAAGTTATTACACTGAAGTACCTAAAACCAAAATTTTAATTTGGAAAGCTTAAGCAGAATATATTAAATCATATAATAAATTAAATGGTTTCATAAAAAGTGACTAATAAAAATCTGAAGAAACATATAAAACAACGACTACACAACATTATACCAAACCAGCACATAAAACATGGGTTCTGAGAAGTAAAGAAAAAGAACGTCGAAGCAGCTCAACTGATGTTTCTAAGTTGATTACTTGGAATAACAAAAGCAGTTAAAATTAGCAAAACACATATATAAAATGGTTAAGGAAATAAAGCATATTAGAAGAAAGCATAGGTATTGAAATCACTTAATAATCCATCTTTTAAGATATGCAAGGAAAGCTTTCTTTATTAACTGGCTGGAAGCAGGAGTCTTGGAGGACAACATAAAAGATGGAGTGGCCATTCAGAACAGATTTAAAGACCTTGTTTTTAAGGGGAAAAAAAAGGTTCTCTCTTAAGAATAATTAATTTTATATTTTAAATTACATTTTTTTTTTTTTTTTTTTTTTTTTTTTGCATATTCCACGACCAAAAGTTCAAATTACTAAGAATTGGACAATAACCGACCTTGTTCTTGGCTATTTAAAAATAACACGAGATTTGCATTTTTATTTTTCTCTGATTTGCACTTAAACTGTGATGTATACTATATGTTTAATGGGTACCGTCCTTGAGAAATGGCAACAGCAAGGAATTGTGGACCTAGAAGTGTCAAATTGCTACCAGCCAAGTACATTGATATCCACCTATCGCTGATTAATGAAATTTTCCATATTGTTAAATTAAAGTTTCTAACTTATCTTATCGTCATATCGGTCACGATATTTTCTGCATATATCTCACAGAACTGTTGATGAATTTCTTTTGATTTCGGTTTTCATGTATTCAAGAAATGCATTACAGATCATATTTTACTGCAACTCAACACGTATATCTGTATTCACTACCGAATTTCTTTCTGGATATACTCGTATGTATATATATATTGATTTGGTTTATTTACTGAAGCTCTTTAACATCTGAGATCATCAGCGTCCCATTTAATTCAGGGTGTAAAAGGGCCGATAAATTTTGCTCAGAGGCTCTTTTTTCAGGCTTGAGGTTCTTTATCCTGCCTTAAATGTACGACACGGGACTCACGGCTTTACTTCCCTTCCGAAGAAAGTCATACTTAGGATTTTTATGCCAGAAAAATCCATCGACACTGGCCGGTAATGAACCCACGATCTTGGATTTAAGGGGCAAATGTGGTTACCACTACACTATCAGGACGCACTTACAGCGCCATTAGACATGAGGAAGAAGCAAGGAATCATTGCTCAGCGAAGGCGTGGACAGTTTGCTGCACGTAACAATAAATTTTTCTGATACAACTTCATACACAACTTCATTGTAACTATAAAAATAATAATAATAAAAATAGATACCTATTCGAGAACTATTATTTGAATGGGCAAAAGGTCAAGAACCGTTTCTTTTCCTGAGAGGACATGATGTGAAACATAAATTTGTGATAAGCAGGGATTCTCAAACTGAGATTCGTCAAGTCCTTACAAAGAGACTGTGAATCATTAGATAACTATTAACAATATTACTTTACTCTGGAATGTGTATACACGCATGAAAACGAATGATACAAATTTAAGATATGCGTTTATTGACGTAAAGTAAATTAGAATAAAATTTAAGGCGACTGGATATTGTGGAGGGAGCTTTCAAATAGGTGAGCCGAAAACATGGATCAGGCAGATACCTCAATATTATATCATAGTTTCCCTGGTATCAGCTTGCACCTTTCGGAGGCGAACTGGGGACTATCTAAGAAGGTCATGAAGTTATTGATGCCTTTCGTAACAGGTTATTTGTATGAAAATTAGTACAAATAGAAATATTCATAATACAAGTGTATCCTGTATAAATCATATAAACCGTCACGGGTGGCCGAGATCGTAAAGGCGCGGGCTCATGAACGGAGGTTTGCAGTTCAAATCCCACCAGGACTGTCCTCGCTGACTGAGGTTTTTTCCAGATTTTCTTCAGTCCTCATAATTGCAAATGCCGGGGAGGTACCCTAAACTTAGGCCTGGAACGTTTCCTTCCTTAAAAATCCTTTCCCAATATATCATTTCAACTCATATATCATCAGTGTCACCGCCTATGGTGTCTCAATAATAAAAACGGGCTTTAAGCACTATTTAAAAAATCATATAAATATAACATAGCATAATCATCTCTCTCATCCAGGAATTAAAATGAACGAGTTTTGCCATCATTCATTGTTGGTTATTAGTATTAATGATTTATGTGTTTTGTATAATGTTAATTTAAAATTGTTATATTTATTACAATCTTGTAAAGATAAACTAAAATTTAAGTGCAAATAATGAAAAAGTGAATTTATTTGTTTGTTTTTATCTCTAAATTTGTACACCTCTAAAATAGTGACTAAAACATTATATAATACAGAAATTTTGGATTTTAAACATATGAGTTAACAACAGATAGATAAACAGAGGGAGAGAGAGATATCTTTAAAGGAAGTGCAAGGTCAAGAACCGCTAACCTAGAGGATGCAACCAATAGTCAAAATAGCCACTTTCGACAAACTTTCTAGGTTGTTTTTACTGCAATGAAATGAGAAAAGAGAGAGAGATTTTCCTGAGAAAATCGCAGAGATAATATTTATGAGAGAATAATTAAGAAATAAAACATATTTAAAATGTACATCTGGATATCGTATGACTAACGTAGTTATGCAGTTGTCCGATACAATCACCACCGATATGAAATGTGAATATCTCCTCACTCAGTTAAGTTACAAATTCGATTTTCATCTTATCTTCTGAGGAAACTGTCCAAGTTTTGTAACAATGAAAGGTATGACGGACGCTAGTGCGCCTGAGCATGACATGACCATGCACGGAGTTTTATAAAAAGGCATCAGCTAGATTCTGTGTTAAGTAAGAAGGGAGGCGGCTAAAACAGTGTCTGCGAATAAGAACTGTGAATATGCCGGTGTACTTTACCAGACTGGTGAAAGTGGCTTCATCTGAGAATGCGACATCATTGAGGAACCCATTGTCATCATCAATGTGAGATAACATTGAATTGGTGAACTCACCCTGTATGTGATTATCATTTGACTGCAGTTTCTGTTGTTTGACATTTGTGATTTATATGTGCTAAATAAATGCGGATGGTGTTTGCGTATATACCAGGATAGGGCCAAAAGTTTCCGACCTCACTGATAAGGACTATTGCCTTAACAAAATCCTCATCTAATGTCGTACTTATCTGTTAAGTAAATAATTGCAGATGTAACTTCCGCTCCATTGTGTTCAGTTGTTCAGATATAGTTGCATAAAGAAGGCTATATGTAAGGATTGTGACAAATTCGAAATGGAGTATCGAGCTATTTTTAAGTTCTTCAAAACAGTTACAGCCGCAATTATTTACTTAACAGACTTATGGTTTTGTGAAAGCGATAATCCTTATCGGCGAGGCCGGAAACTTATGGACCTACCCTCGTAAATATGCTCCAAAACTTTAAAAAATACTGAATATGCATTTACGAGTAGGTGACCAACATGACACTTTTACTTTCATTATAATATTAGACGCATATTTAAATTTAGTTTGCATCATGAAAGCATGTAAAGGAAAACATGTGACATGTCGTAGAAATCCAGCTCTTAATGAATTTCTAGCGATGCTACTTTAAATATATTTCCCTACAAGACATTCTGTCACAAGTTGGTGCTTCTTTAACACCAAATATATGTTCTTGATGTGCAATATTGCTTAACAAATAGCGGTTGCAAAAAGAAGGGGCGGAAACCGTCGTTCTCGACTTGCTTATTATGGCTGCCGACTGGCATAAACATTGCAACACTTGCCCTTTTTTTTTAATTTGCATTCACACGCCAAGATTTATGACACGCTTCATCAAGGGTCCTTCAATGCCACCGTACAGGTTGGCCTTCTTCGTTACCCAAAGGCGAACACAGGTTTCCGAATGAGTTATCTGAATATAAATAGCAAACACGTCTTCATACTTCTCATCCAAGACCACGTTTGAACGTATTTTTAACACACTCGTATTTCCCTGTCTGACATACACTACTTTTGCATCTTTATTAGATCGACTAATAAAATCGCAAATTTACTAACGTTCATAATTATGCACATATTACACGCTAGGTAATTATTTATACAGGCTGGTCAATTATGTAAGCTAACGCTATGTGGCATTCTTCTGCGAATGCACCAAAAATTGCAAGCAAAACACGATTTTTATTTATTTATTTAAATAGCACTAAGTTTACAAATATTACAACATGGTCTGGTTCTAGCCCAGGTTTTATTACACACAAATATTTTAACTCACTCTGATATAAATTAACAAACTAATTTATACCATTCAACTAACTATATTGAACAGCATTTGTTAAGACCCGGTACTCGGTTATTCAGACTTTTGGTACCACCCCTTCTACTAAACAAAGAAACACTATGATGACACACTGAAACAATTTATACAGTCCAATAGTCCCCCTAAATTGTCAATGAACTTGTTCTCATTTATAAAAATCCTTCCCTTAACTAACTTACATCCACTCATTTAAACTTCTGATCCTCTACACATATAATCACAATACTACTATCAGCCAGTTACCCAATACAAACCCAATCAAACTCAACATAACCTTTCTCCTCACTGATCATATACATTTTTTCTTAACCCCAAATATGTAAATTTATATAATACGTAATAATGGTCAAAATATGTGATTGTATTTCATTATATCAACGGTAGTGACTTAATTTGTAAAGATTTTTAATTTACTGATTAGTAGATAAGAAGAGACTATAAAAACATGGAGTTCTGGGCCCTAGTGCAACTTCTACTGCAAATGTGGCAATAGGCAATATCATCATCATCTACATAAATGAAATAACATGAAATATTTTCATACTTTTCTCCAGATAAATGAACAATTTAACTTTGGTTTTTTAATATTTTTATTTTATATTAATTCATTTACCAATTAATTCCTCCCATCTCTCTCCCCCTCCCCCTCTCTCATGCATTCATATATTAAACATTAAAATTCCTTATAACAAAAGACTACCATGGCTTCTTTGCCTCATTAACCTATCAATTTGAAAACGTGAATCCAAAATACGGTAGTAACAAGTAGTCTAGATAAAATTTATTTTCCCCAGAAGTTTTCTTTATCCTGAAAATGCGGTTGCAAGTTATAATAAATACTGGTAAACGAAGGTTCGTTTTATAACACTATCAGAAACAATGTACTCATGATGTATTGACGTTTATCATTCACGCAATGTAAGCGGAATTCGTGACATTTTCAATATGCTTATTTATACACTTGTCCTGACTTAAAACACAAATGCTAAACACATCGATCCTCAGTTTCCAAGCATTTGGCGTCACTAATGAAATTAACGTTACAAACTGTAGTCCCTTCAAGAAATGGATGCCATATTGTAATAGTTCTTATTGGGTTTGAGTTCAATATATGTTTGTACACTTTATACTCGCAATTCCTCAACATATTGAAGTGGGAAAGCCCCGGTTCCCATCCCGGATAGTCATTATCAATAGTTAATTTAAGGATGTCCATTTATATATGCATGTATATTTATATCTCATAATGCACTTGTGATGTATGTTTTGTATTCATTTATGTTCCTTCAAGATGGCAAGCTTGCATGCCGTAAAAGTTTATTGCCCGCCATAAACACGAGAACACTTTGCTGATCGACGGAGGACCCAAATCCTGCCGCCCATTGTCAAACATTTCTGTGTGACCTTGTTCCGCTTTGGACGGAGAGAAATATTTTAATAACAATAAAACCTAACCGTACAGCAAAGGGGCTGTAATATTGTTGAATAACAAGAGGTCAATAGCTTTTCTCCCCTACGTTACCGCCAAGGGTGGCTGAGGTCGTTAAGGCACGGACTCGTGAGCAGGAGGTCTGGGGTTCGAATCTCGCCAAGACCGCCCTCCCTGACTGAGGTTTTTTCCAGGTTTTCCTCAATCCTCATAAATGGCAAATGCCGGGGAGGTACCCTAAACTTAGGCCTGGAACGTTTCCTTCCTAAAAAATAAAAATATCCTTTCCCAATTGATGATTTCATCTCATATATCAACAGTGTCCACCCCCTGTGGTGCCTCAGCAGTAAAAAAGGGCGTTGAACATTATTTAAAAAAGTTTCCCCTTACGTAAACCTAACGGTCTAAACAGACCGTTATACAGACGCTCAAGAATTACCCTTCGCAAATAGGAAACGACATAAAAGTAGGAAAAATAGCCAATAGCAAGCCTAGATCAAAAATAGTAATTACTGTAACGTAAATACAATAACCCGACCGACCGACTTTAAGAATCATAAAACTTGCCGGAATTAGACGCGGGTCCGTAAGTATTGAAGCCTAGTAGTGATACATAAGAGTACATGACCAGTGATAGACAGTAATAATACGACAATAGTGTAGTCAGAAACAGTAGATATTAGATCGCAGTTATAAAGTTCACAGACCTGTTAAGTGCTTCTGAATGTTAGAGCTGATCTAATAACTTTGTTATCGGAAAGCAGGTTCTGTTGGACGCGGGAAGTGAAATTTGACATCGCCAAATTTCGGGTTCGAGTCCTTTCAACGGGGAAACTTTTAACCCCATCTACGGTATATGTTGTAAGAGAGTATTTCTGTGATAATGACAATTAAACATCCTCAATAAATCTGACGCCGGAGTATCTCTTACCAGTACTCTTTTCAACATCCCTTTCACCCCAGGCAAGCCATTGCCTCAAAACATCCAGCAATGTATAAAGTGAGAAGGCTCATATTTATTTCAGTCTACAGAAAACATTTAAGTAAAATTCATGTTTATTATCGGAATTTGCATCTGCAGTTAAGAGTTTCATGTAAAGTTGCAGATCTTCCACGTTATATAGCTAATTGTTTTCCCCATTCAAGGGAGGACAGCCTTTCTTACCTTGTTAAATGGCGAGATTCTCTTTCATCATCTCCGGTTGTGTTCGATGTGATGTCCACGAACCTGGACCATTGTTTCACACCGCATTTTCCACTGTAGAACAATTTCCGCCTTAACCACGTGGATCAAACTTTTGAGATATCGTCATCAATAACAAAGCATCTCTTCATTAAAAATGAGATTCATGACATTCATTTGGAATTGGACTGTTACTTTCCTTTTCCGGATTAAGTCGGAGCGCCCCTTTAGCTCTTTGGACAGTAGTAAATTGCATAGGATCGGATTTATCATTCAAACAAAACCACTCATTGCCAATCAGGTGCCATTCAAACATTTTGCCGGCTTTAGTGAGGCGGTACGTCATATATTACTCTCTCAAGGAAGAAGCATTCCACGTGCTTTATGATGCCGTTCTCTGCTTAATCTTCATAACTGTGCTTTTGAATATTCCTATCGGTTGACAACATTTCTCGGTATTGCTGTGTTTTCTTGAGGCACTGCTTTCTTGACGTGAGCTATTATTTCTGCAGTTCGTCTTAAGTGTGTTCCCTTTACATTTTTTTTTTTTTTGCTTGACTTCAGAGGGCAACCCATTCTTATACAATTAAATAATATGATCTGCTAATGGTTAAGTCCTTCTCTTTATATTGTGATATGCACATTACTATATCAAAGATGATCAGCTAACGTTCGCAAATGAGCGACCTTTGTAGTCGGCAACTGCTGGCCGCCTTGAGAGAAAATATGTGCATTGCGGCTTTGGTATACCGAACTGATCACGTTGGTGTAGGTATGAAATTATTTAATCTTCATTTTTTTATATCAAATAGGACATATGGATTTTTATATCTGAATTTTTAACATTAGAAAATATTTTAAATATTAATTTTTGCAAAAAGTATGTATAACAGCAATTTAATTACCAAATCTCATTGATTTGAAACTAGGAATAATTGTAATGCTTTATTGACCGACAATGACAACATGCATAAAAAGCTTTAAGATGAAATTTAAAACTAATTAACGTCATTTTACAAGACAGTTGCATTAGAACATACATTTCAATGAATACTTTTAAGGTTAATTTTCAAATTTGTTTTTGGAATAGAAAAGGAGGGTTACCGAAAGAGAATATATTTTCTCAACATCAATGTAAAAATTTGTGAGTAACATTTCAAAATGTTGTATTGGATATGGAAAATGGAAATATAACTATTCTTTAAAATTATTTTTCTCATCCTTTTTGGAATTTAATAGACTAAATGGCATATGTTGCTTTTTGTACGCTTTTTAATTTACTTAAATTTTGTTTCCCCATGAGCTTGTTTTTTCATATATGGTTTTAATTTTTTTTTAATTTAGCCAAACATGTTCGATTTGCCTTGACTAATAAACTTTATTATATACTTTAAAGACTATTATAAAATGATTAAAGTGAGTATATTATTTACAATATATTCAACTAAACATAAGCCTGAGATTCCGTTAATGTTTCTTTCCTCTATCAACAAAGCAAAACTTATGATTTTGTTTGCTATTACATTGTCCATTTCTTTGTCTAGTAGTCCATATTCATAAGCTGTCAGATTTTATTCCCGTCTTGGGCATGGCTATTTCATTTTCTTTTATTGTATATATGGAGGTTGCGACTTCAAATATTTTCGAAATGAAACAAGATGTGAAAAATCTAGTTGCCCAGGGATTTATCCATGTCGAGGGCTCACACAATAGGGGGTAAGCACAAATTCAGAAAATTTAATAGCATCGCTTTCAACTCAAGTTACATTTTTTTTTAAATGGAACATGTATGCTTTTTTTCTAGCGAACTGAAAACTAGATACAATTAGTCATAAAAGAATTGAGTTTTACTTTCCTAAACAAAATTACTAGTGGCCTATAGCTCAAAGAAACTTCATGTATGTAAATTACATCCAGCACAGAAAGCATACTCACAAATAATCAGTAAGGTCTTATTTGATGAAACTGTGTCACTTCAGCAGATGTTCAAAGTGAACACCGTTTGTATCAATTCACTTGTGTAGACTGTAAACAAGAGAGCGTTGCACAGATTGTAGTGTTTCTACAGAAAATGCCGCACACACTGCGGTAATAAGCTGCTTCTTATTCTCTAGTGCCATTGGCAGTTCCTGATACACTCTTATCTTTCACTGCGCCCTATTGGTAGTAGTCTAATGGCTTCTAATCGGGACACCAACCGAATTGTAAACCTTGCATTCACAACTTCTCTGCAAACACGGGCGAAACATGTGGGGCACCCATCATGCTGAAATACTTTGATAAACGAGTTGCAAACCCCGCGTCCTCCATGAGAAGGGGTAGAAGGTCTTGCAGAAATGACGCGTATCGCTCTCAGTTTAATGTTCTCAGATAAAAATAGGGACCTATAAATTGGTTACCAATGATACCGTACCAAACACTGACACTTCACTGTCGTTGATGAACAACCACGCGAAGCCAGTGGGATTTTGCACGCACCAGTTGTGTATGTTTCTCAATGCACTTTACTATGATTTGTGACCGAATCTTCACCCGTAATCAAAATATTACGTAGAAATGAATTATTATCTTGCAACTAATTCGAAATATAAATACGAAAGTATGCATTAGCTGAGAACAGAATGTACAATATTTCCCTGTTTGACACTGACAGCAGTACAGCTGACCAGATCAGGAGATACTAACACACAAGCAAACTGATAATGGTTTGTTTACAGCATGCCTTTAGCACAGAAACATTGCAAGCAGCCCATACTCTTTGCATAACGTCAGAAACATGTATCCATTGCCACTCTTTAAAAGTTTATCTATTTCAGAAGGTATATGGTTTAGAACAGTAAAACCAATTCTATTATCACTAATTGAATCTAAAGTTTTCCGTTCGATAGAAACACATACATGTTCGATTTAAAAAAAATGTAATTTTGAGTTAAAAATGATATTTTTTAATTTCTGGATTATGTATACTCTCCCTGACATGGGTACAGTCCTGTGCGACTAGATTTTTAACATCTGGTTTCTATTAGAAAACATTTGAGGTTGTAGAGTTTGGTGAGACACCCTGTATATTTCCCCAATTTTTGACTACGCTTCAGTTATGGATGAAAACTATTGACTGCGATTTATGGATTAAAGGTGTCAAAATATTCCTTAGCACATTGGCTTTTTCCAAACATATTTGAAATTGTATCTCTCTCAAAGTAAATTGCCAAGAACACAGCTTTAGATTATTTTAAGCCTTTAACAGGTGTCCAAAGGTTTGATCATAGCACGTCCAATTGGAATTATTGTCCTAGTTTAGATCCACAAGAGGATGAGGCCTTAAGATAAAGAGATTCAAAATCTGAATAGCATGCTACCAAAGCATAGAACTTGCACACTTTTTTTCAGTGTAATATTTCTTTCGAGGGCTATACAATCATTCAATACTCAAAGAACTCCTACGTAAATGCTTACAAATGGTAGAGGAGCTGTATTTTTAAATTAATCTAATGACAATTAAATCCCGCAATTCTTCTTAGAGATCTCTTTTCGGTAGTTTGTACTCTGTAAGGAGTGTTCAGTAATGATTTGTCTATTTTAGTATGAAAAAGAGCTATGAGCAACGTTGTGATATGTTTTAAGCCCAGAAAGTCTAGAATATGGAGGAGACAGGAAGTTTGGAGAGTTTTCTTGTGAACTTAGGGAGAAATTGTGTAATTTGTAGCACCGTTCAGTGATGTTCCTCACAAAGGAAAGGAAGTACACCCATGAACCCATGACTACTGTTTATAACGAGTCTTCAGTTTTAAGGTTAGAGAGTTCATCAAAAATGACCTCAGAATGAGCGGCTTATGGAGGAAAGTGCAAAGAACTTGAGGTTTCAATAATTTTGACGAACTAACGAATTAAAGTTTACAAAACAGTAGAAGAAACTGGCATTTTTGGCCGGTCAATTTGGACAATAATTCATCTAAGTTTGGACATTTTCAGGGTTAGTTCAACATGCTCCTCCACAATAATACGCCAATACCAATGTCAGGCAAAACGCAGGCTGCCATCCAAGAATGTGGGTTTCAACAGCTGAGCCATGTATCCTTTAGTCCTATCTTAGTCACTTGTATAATTTCCTCTTCTGAACTTTGAAGAAATTTCTTCGTGGACAGCGGTTTTCAAGTAATAAAAATGCCAGTCAGTCCTAGTGGTTTAGTGGTAACCATACTTGCCTCCTAAACCCAAGATCGCGGATTCGATCCCGGCCATGACCAATGGATTTTTTCGGGCGTAAAAATCCTAAGTATGACTTCCTTCGGAAGGGAAGTAAAAACGTGAGTCCCGTGTCTTACATTTACAACACGATAAAGGACCTCAAGCCTGAAAAAAAGAGGCCTCTGAGCAAAATTTAACGGCAGTTTCACTTCCTGAATTGAATGTGACGCTGAGATGTTAAAGAGTATCCGTAAATAAACCAAATGGAATGTAAAAATGCCAGTGCTGTTAAATTTGATATTCGAATCAAACAGAAGAATTTTTTCTAAGGTCTTAAGTCATTACAGAAAAAGTAGATGAAGGGTATTGATTTGTCAGGAGATTTATTAAAAAATTAAAAAAAAATTTTTTTTGCAGGTCTTGTCTTTCATGCTCAGGTATTGAGAAGCCCTCCTGTATAGTCATGGTAGCTTATAATCCAACTTTCCAATGTTGCAACAAATGCTACAGCTATCTATCATCTTCATAAAAGAATTTTCCCACACTAACGTATGTTTACTCGCTATTTAGTATAAATTAAACTCGCAGAGGATTAGACGTCATAAGCAGTACAATATTTCATTCCAATTCAGAGCAACGCCCTTTAATTTTTATATTTCGAGTCTGCATACTTGTAATCGTTCGTTTCAGTGCATAAAGGGGTGATCAAAATTTAAAGCGGTAATGAAAATATAATTAACGCATTAGTTTGAGGATTGCCGTCTACTTTCTGCATCCTAATTTGGTTTTAAAAAAAAGTTAATTAAATACGGCACGTACAATCACAAGCTTGAAGGCTCATAAAATTTAATATGCTATATTATGTGATTTAACAAGTTTATGATTAGTTATCTTATAACATAAATACCTTAACTTAATAACTTCATTATTATGGTGTAACTCGATTAGAACTAAGCTTGATTATTGGATATATAAGAAATCGAACACAAAAGACGAATGTTAAAAAAACCGTAAATATTAAAAAATATTTTTTGTCAAGTGAAACACATCATTCATTACTAACACAACCATAGAAAAATCATATTCTGAAGTTTTTTTGTGAGTAGTGCCCGTTTTTACTGCTAAGGCACCACAAGGCGGTGGGCACTGATGATACATGAAATGAAATGATAAACTGCGAAAAGATTTTTTAAGGAAGGAAGCGTTCCAGGCCTAAGTTTAGGGTACCTTTCCAGCATTTTCCAGTTATGAGAACTGAGGAAAACCTGGAAAAAACCCAGTCAGAGAGGATGGTCCTGGTGGGATTCGAACCCCAGACCTCCCGCTCACGAGTCCGCGCCTTAACGACTTCGGCCACAGGGGCGGTATATTCTTAGGTAGCTAATTAGTTTAAAGTCTGTGTGCTTTTTGTTTAATTAACACGTTATTTTCGTTAATAAATATTAATATTGACTAATGATATCACATTTGAAAAATAATTTGAAAAAAAGAACATAATTTCGATATGTGCCAGGCTTTCAACTGTGATCTACGTAAAATCTATTATACTAAAATTATATCTCAAGAACTTTATTTTGTTCTTTAATTCCATGCTGTTATTTGCTATTACTATTTGGGATCACGGTAGTGTATATCAAAGAAAGAAAGAAAGAAAGAAAGAAAGAAAGAAAGAAAGAAAGAAAGAAAGAAAGAAAGAAAGAAAGAAAGAAAGGAAGAAAGAACATTTGAATGCTAAATGGGTTCTGCCAGTAAATCTTATTTTTATTAGTGAAGGAAATTTATTCCTTAATCTATCATATTTAACTGCTTATTAAAATATTATAGGCATAAACAGATATAATTCTTAATCAATCACAAATAACAATCCTACAATATACATTACCATCTTCAAGAAACCAATCTTTGATTAACTAAATAAAATCAATGGTTTAGTTTTGTGACAGTGTATATGTGTTTAATAAGTTGCAAAAGTGATACATAAATTAAAATACAAAGCGTTTAAGTTCTAAGCTTCTATAATGGCTGTTGGAAAACCATTTTTATAATCTTAAATTATTTAAAAACTTATTAGATTATATTCTTAGGAATATAAATTACTTAATTTAAGTGTTAGATGTTACTATTAGAAATTTACAACAACTATATTTAATAACAAAAATTTGTGTTAAATTGTCTACAAATTTATATTTGCATTTAACAGATCCAAACTTGCATTTTTCATTGTTAGTCTATAGCGTCACTTTCAACGCCCATGACTCAATGCAATAAATAAATGATTGGAGTGGAGTCATATGAATCTAAGAGCAGATTAAATGTTTTGTAAAATAAGAGATTTAACATTTTACAGCCAATATTTGCCCACCGTATACATTATCAAGTTGACTTGAAATAATTGTAGAAGTTTTAAGACATAAAAGTTTTAACGATCTTTAGAGGTAAAGACAGATTAATTTAAAATCTAAGCACTCAGAAGCTGTCCAGGTTAAAATGATTCATGTATCCTACTAACTGCAAAAGTCCAGTTCTCGTTGCTCCTCCCTTTACGTGATAGCTTCCGGCGCCCGCTTGCAGTTCTCTAATTTCTCCTCCAGCCGACCCACTTCCCCATTTTACTGAGAAAGTAAACACAAAAGAAAACAATTTATTTCCAATATAAAATAAAAATTCTAAAGATGCAGGGGATATTACTTAGTTTTTTTTAACATATATGCCAGTCTCATGCACGCAAAAAAAAAAAAAATGGATAATATATGGTGTATGGTGCACATTTGTTTGTATTTTGCTTTATGTACATAAAATGATATGATCACGAAGATTTTTAGGTAAAAATCAACATAATCGAGATGATTGTTCTCTTCCGAGAGATGTGACTACTGTATTAACAATCATGAAATTAAATACCACCTCTCTGGCCTAGTCTCCCCGACTTCTGACTGGGAGGCCCGGGTTCGATTCCCGGCTCCTACTTGTGAGGACAACTGGGAAGTTGCCTGATGGAGAGGTGGCGATTTTCGATCTCGCAAGTCGATAGATATGGCGATTGGTGAGTTTCAGTGTGATCATCACATGCTCCCCCCCCTGCAATACTGTCCTATATCGATGATGTCATGTGACAGAGATAGAGGAAGCAGTGGTCGCGGTAGGTCAACGGCCCTCCTTGGGCTATGGCAAGCCATAGAAATGAACTTGAGCCATGAATTTAAAGATGTTGGTTCATGAAATTGTGTAACATATATACTGGAGCTACACTAAAGGAAAAAGTGAAACTTTTCGACTACAAATAACAACTCGATACTTTCGATACCTCGATACTCATGAGGTGTTGATATGAACGAAACCCCTATAGGTACATGAGGCCGATATTTTTCGATTATATGTTAATAAAACAAAATTTAATTAATGTTGTCACAAGTGGTACATACTTTTTAAAGTGGTCGCAAGAAATACTTGCCTCATCCATAACCATAAAAATAGCAGGTACCTAGATAAGAAGTGCGCTTGTGCTCCCATATTAAAATGGGTCCCTTTCGTATATTTCTGCAGGTGGCTAAGGGTAGCATATCTGAGCTACAAAATTATTTAAAAAAAATCATAAACCTGAGCAATACAACTGCTGAAATGCAGTTTGAAGCAGATATTTTAGAACGTGCTATTGCATTAATTTCTAGCACGTTTTTCACATATCGTGGATATGAAAAAAAAAACACGGTTAACTTACAAAATAACCTCAGTTCTAAGTCTGAATGATAATAAAGTAAACTTTTAGTAAACACATAATGTGAATTGTTAAATTACCTGAGTTTATATTATAGGATACAGCTGTTTATACTTAGTCAACTTTCCCACTTTTCTCAATGGTTCAATGCTATGCCCTCCCCCTCCCCCAAACATTCCGGAAGGAAACAAAAATGATCGCACGGTACTATAAATACTATAGGCTAAGCAACTGTATGGAGAAAATTAGGGAAATATGTAAAATAATAAAGTAAGAGATTATTGTAAAGTTAATAATAATAATAATAATAATAATAATAATAATAATTAATAGAAACTTTGATATACACGCCCTGGTTTAGGAAACCAGGTACCAGAGTGGCGTATACAGATTTTATTTATTTATTTGTATGAAGAGAGTATTAACGCTGCATCAAAAGCATACTCCTTGATCAATGGATGTAAAACTTCAAATTGTTTTGTGCTATCATCACTGACTAGTTTAACCTTATGCATTTCAAAATCGACCTAAAATTATCATGCAGTAAAACATATTTGAGAGCCTATGCATAAGAAAGATTTGTCAATTCAATGCGCTTTTAAGTTTTTCTTTCCCAGTACATACTGCTGGGGGCTGGGGAGATGGCTAATCAGGGAATTTGTTGATAACGTCTATCTGTTCACTGTTAATATTCTGCTTTCGTTAACGGCTCGCCGTAAGTATATGAATAGATGATACCCATGCAGTGCGTAATATTTTACTCGGCAGAAAAAGCCTTCCTCTCTCCGTACACGTCGGTAGCCATCTCTCCAGCTCCCAACGCTAGCAGTCTCATCAGAATGATGCTTCTTTTCTTTCCATAGATGTTTTGAGTACTCAAATGCCTAAAATAATCTAAAAATAAAATGAATTAATTGATGCATTTTTGTTTTTAATTAGTAATGCAATTAATACTAGCGATGCACATGAATTAAAATAATAAACACAAAAGTTAGCTCTTTTTCTCTGAACAATGTACGACACCATGCATTCCATTTCATCCCCTGCTAGCCACGCCGCCGACCAAACGAATTTCATTATTTTTGATTCACTGCTAGAGAACTAAATGATATGAATTCACTGGAAAATGTTAACTCAGCATATTTTCACCTTTAATGTAACTAGTAGTAGTGGTGGTGGTGGTGGTATTTATTTCTCATGCATCAACACACCGATTTTTCAACAAAATAAACACAAATAAAAAACATTACTTTTAAGTATAATAATTAGGAACATTGCCTTCTGCAACTCCAGAAGGCACTAACTCCAATAAAAAGTTATTCCAATTTGATTGGCTCAACCCCCTATTCCCCGATTTTATCAAAAGCTACCTACTGGAAAATTCAGGGGATGGGGCCCCGATCCAAAAAAAAAAAAAAAAACATAACATAACATTAAAAATAATTTATACATTGAATACAATATTAAGTTATATTTCCTACAATACTAAACTTTTCTTATTTTTTAAAATTAATTCCATTCGATCAAATTTCTATCCTTAAGAGTTGCTTATTCCTTAGGACCTTATACATACTAACAGGAAATATGGAAAAATCTAAAAACCAAAAAATCTCTAAAATTATATAGTACACTAAAAATGTATGGGGAAGAGAAAGATATGTTGAAATTTGTGATAAGGTAGGAAGGGAAGGAAGTGGCATGATTTAGGACAGGAGTAAAATATTTAAGTAGATTAAAAATGGATATACTAAGAGGGTATGCCCCCTGTGTGAAGAACCAGATACTTGACATTGTATATTAGAATGTAAGCAAACCAAGTTTTGGACGGAACAGTTCATATTATGAAAGTGGGAAAACTTACCAGATGAAATAAGAGGTAGAAGAATTTTAAATTTAAAATCAGATGAAAACATTAAGGAACTGGGAAAATACATAGGGAGGGCAGAACAAAATTGGTTATGGGTGTAAAAAACTTAGGAAAGGTACTTGAGAATAGTATTGTCAAATAGTGAAAGGAGGATGAAATGAGTAGGGGAGCGAATAGGACTAGTTATCTAGTATTAGTTAAACAGGATCCTTATACACCAATAACCAGGGTGCTAGTGTTAGTGTAATGTAACTAAAATAACTTAACACAAAATGTCAAGTGAAGGAGGCAAACATTTGTCTGTTTTCGACACATTGTCATTAAGAACGCTCTCTAATGACTTCTTGTTTGCACCGGTTCGTTTCAGGAAGGGCTTGCTTCGTTCTTGCTTTCGCCTATCTCGAATGTGTCCTTCACGGTCGTCGAATACAGGTGATTGATTATTCCTCCATGATATTCGACTGTAAAAACTATCGCGATACCATAATAGCATCAGCAGTAATCATAATAACAATATTAATAACACGAAAGGCCGCATTACTCCGTGCGGCAGCTGACTGACAAACTGCATTACCTACCTGTCAGTCTATACATGGACGGATTCCAACTGGTCACGGTTACATTCCAAGCCGAAGCTTGCTAACCATCCAGTTGGCCGTGATGATTATTGTGGCAGTAAAAAGTTATGGCTTCAGGAATTTCCTTTTCTTTTCTTCCCATAAGTAACCTGAATAGGAAAGACCACATAGAGCCTGCGTTCCTTTTGGAGTCTCCAAAAAGTGCATTTCTTGTTATGACCTTCATAGTGTGTTCAATAAAGTACTCATATTAAATAATTTAGATGAAACAGATGACGACCAACAGCCTAGGTTTTTAACATTTTGAGACATCCTAAAGCACTTAACAAAGCTGTAGGAGTTATAATAATTCACACTGAGCTAAAATATTTGCTCGTTAAGGATTGTGGAAACTGTTATCCATACTCAAATAAAAGAGCTGCTTGTTCTAACTGAATACAGAACCACAACTCTGAGCTGTGCCAGTTTTCATTTCAAATGTTATCACTAATGTTTATTTCCTGAGACTCAGTTCGTTTATGGTGTAACTCTTGTCATAGTAAGGGATTATGAATATGTTGTAAATAATTTCTTATCGATTCACTAAGCTTTTTTCTAGCTCTTTATCAAACGAAGTGGTACACGTGGTAACGCTTAGGACTCGCATTCGTGAATTCCTGGGTTCAAGTCCCCTGGGGTTGGTTATCCTGGTCACTTAAGAACGGATATTTACTTTCCACATAATAATGAATAATGTTTAACGCCCGTTTTTACTACAGAGGCACCACAGGCGATGAACATACGATGAAATGATATATTCGGAAAGGATTTGCTTTTAAGGAAGGAATCGTTCCAGGCCTAAGTTTAGGGTACCTCCCCGGCATTTGCCATTTATGAGGACTTGAGAAAACCTGGAAAAAACCTCAGTCAGGGAAGACGATTCTGGCTGGATTCGAACCCCAGATCTCCTCTCATGAGTTTACCCCTTAACGATCTCGGCAACCCTGGCGGTATATTTACTTTCCATGAATTTCTTGTCTTTCATACCTTCTCATTTCATTAACTTGTTCATGAAAAGCTAGGTGACATGCTTTTTTTTAATAGTGTTTAACGCCCGTTTTTCTATTGAGGCACCCAGGCGGTGGACACTGATGATACATGAAATTAAATGATATATTGGGAAACCTCCCAGACTAAGTTTAGGGTACCCCTCCATTTACCATTTATGAGGATTGAGGAAAACCTGGAAAAAACTTCAGTCAGGGAGGACGGTCCTGGTGGGTATGAACCCCAGGCCTCCCGCTCACGAGCTTAATTTTGGTTATAGCCTTATTTTTCAGAATGAATTCTACCAGAACATGGCCTGCAATATTGTTCATTACTGTAATTGTATTTAATTTTATTCCACCGACAATGAAACACAAAGTGAACAATGTTATGTAATGAATGAACGGTGTTTAACGCCCGTTTTTGCTACAGAGGCACCACAGGCGATGGACACTGGTAATATATGAAATGAAATGATATATTGTGAAAGGATTTATTTTTAAGGAAGGAAATGTTCCAGACCTAAGTTTAGGGTACTTCCCCGGAATTTCCCATTTATGAAGACTGAGGAAAACCTGGAAAAAACCTCAGTCAGGGTAGACGGTCACGGCGCAATTCGAATCCCAGACCTCCCGCTCACGAGTACGCGATTTAACGACGAGGTAACAGTGTTATGTGAAAGCTGTAGTATTCTAATGGCAAAATTAATTAGAAGTTTCCTTGAAGCTTTTTATGCTACGCTAAACATTTTTCTAGTGTCTCTAATAAATTATTGCTATATGAAAACTGCATGCTTCTGCGCTAGATACTGGCACTTTATAAATAAAAATAAATATATTTCTGGATTTGGGAATAAAAAGTTCCGGTTCAAAGAAGCTGATGAATAAGGTTTTTCGTGTGAGAGATTTCCTCATTCCGAAAGTAATTATTGTAGATGAATGATTTCATTTATTGTCCCGTAGACAATGAATGAAATCCGTAAAGGGGGATAAAGCGTACAAAATGAAGAGTATTCCTTTGAATTAAGGTTCAGTAAATATACTTAGTTATCTCTAATATCTTAAAAAAAAAAAAAAAAAAAAAAAAACAAGTCCCTGGGCAAAATTGCTGGCCATTTCACGCCCAAGTAATGCCTTAAATTACACTAGACCGCACTTGAACCAATGGGCTGATTTATCCCTCTGATATCTGAAAATGCAAAGTGTAATTAAATTCGTATGGTAGTGGTGAGGATGATAGCTATTTGTCGTTCTATTTGATTTAAGAGGCACTCAGAGGCAGTCTAGGCTAAAAGAGCAATTCAAACTACATTCATTATTACCTATAATTAAAATTACCAATATAATGTAATATCATTATGATTATATTACTACGTATTTTCCAGACATTTACAGCGTCCAGCCCTGTCGATATCTGTGGCAGGGAAGAAAGAAGTGGTCTCGCATGGTTCAGATTAGGGGCTTAGAAAGGAAAGGGTTTGCCCATTGTAGCGAAGAAAGCGATACTTGGAGGCATATTTTAGCAGAATGCAGGAAATCGGGGGATTCAAGAATAAAGCATTTATCACCACAATTTCTGAATTCCGATAGAAATTTGAACATATGCCGGGAAGTGTTGGTGCATGCGAGATACTCACACAATTTGGGAATATTTCTAGAGAAGACCCGACAAAGGAAGTTAATGGCTATAATGAAGTGGGGGAGATGAAGAGGGGGTTTGAGTAAAGGGAAGGGGACTCAAGAATAAGAGTTTAATTCATGTCTATGAATTTGTATTTATATTATATTACTAATATAAAACGTAAATATATCGAAGTATTTGTATATTTGTATATATGCATGTAGATTTGTGTATATGTCGGTATGTTTGTATGTATATATGTATGGATGTATTTATATATGTATGAGTATTGCCCTTTTGATTGCTATAAGGACGACGTTAGCATGTATGGCCGTAAGGCCCATGCGACAGTTGTATTTATTTGAGTGTATCTTAAAATCGTACAATAAAATGTCCATCACTACTGCTGCTGCTGCTGCTACTACTACTACTACTACTACTACTACTACTACTACTACTACTACTACTACTACTACTACTACTACTACTACTACTGCTGCTGCTGCTGCTGCTACTATTACTACAACTACTACTAATACTACTACTATTACTACTACTTACTACTACTATTACTACTATTGCTACTATTATTACTACTACTACTATTACTACTACTACTATTACTACTACTACTGCCGCTACTACTATTACTACTACTACTACTACTACTATTACTACCACCACCACCACTACTACTACTACCATTACTACTACTACTATTACTACTACTACTATTACTACAACTCCTACTACTATTACTACTACTATTACTACTACCTACTACTATTACTACTACTACTACAATTACTACTACTACTATTAATACTACTATTACTACTACTATTACTACAACTACTACTATTACTACTACTACTACCTACTACTATAACTACCTACTACTATTACCACTACTACTACAATTACTTCTACTACAAGTACTACTACTACTACTACTATTACTACTACTACCATTACTACTACTACTACCATTACTACTACTAATATTATTACTACTACTATAACTACTACTACTATTACTACAACTACTACTACAACTACTATTACTACTACCTACTACTATTACTACTACTACTACTATTAGTACTACTTCTATTACTACTACTATTAGTACTACTACTACAATTACTACTACTACTATTACTACTACTATTACTACAACTACTACTATTACTACTACCTACTACTATTACTACTACTACTACAATTACTACTACTACTACAATTACTACTACTATTACTACTACTACTACCATTACTACTACTACTATTACTACAACTACTATTACTACTACTACTACTATAACTACTACTACTATAACTACTACTATTACTACTACTACTATTACTACTACTACTATTACTACTACTACTATTACTACTACTACTATTACTACTACTCTACTATTACTACTACTACTATTACTACTACTATTACTAGAACTACTACTATTACTACTACTTACTACTACTATTACTACTATTGCTATTATTATTACTACTACTATTACTACTACTACTGCTGCTGCTACTATTACTACTACTACTACTACTACTATTACTACCACCGCCACCACTACTACTACTACTACCATTACTACTATTACTACAACTACTACTACAACTACTACTACTATTACTACTATTATTACTACTACCTACTACTATTACTACTACTACTACTATTAGTACTACTACAATTACTACTACTACCACCACCACTATTACTACTATTACTACTACTACTATTACTACAACTACTACTACTACTACTACTACTATTACTACTACTACCTACTACTATTACTACCTACTACTATTACTACTACTATTACTACAACTACTACTATTACTACAACTACTACTATTACTACTACTACTATTACTACTACTATTACTACAACTACTACTACTACAATTACTACTACTATTACTACTACTACCATTACTACTACTATTACTAGAACTACTACTATTACTGCTGCTATTACTACTACTACTATTACTACTATTACTACAATTACTACTACTACTATTACTACTACTACAATTACTACTACTATTACTACAACTACTACTACTACCACTATTACTACAACTACTACTACTATTACTACTACTGCTGCTACTACTACCATTACTACTATTACTACTACTACTACTACTACTACTACTATTACTACTATTGCTACTACAACTACTATTACAACTACATTACTACTGCTATTACTATTACTACTACTATTACTGCTACTACTACTACTCTACTATTACTACTACTACTACTATTACTACTAATATTACTACTACTACAACAATTATTATTACTACTACTATTACTACTGCTATTACTACTAGTACTACTATTACTAAAGGATTTTGCAGCCTTCCTTGGGAAATTCATAGAAGCTCGTGTCGCGCCTAACCTTCAAAACTACCCCAAAACTTAGGAAAGTGTTTCATATCAAATAATAGTTTAGAGAAACTATTAGTTTTGCAAATTAAAGACAAGATTAGATCTTATTTCCTTTGAAGTTTGGAAAGTTTTATTATTTTTGGTATACAAGACCAATGTTTTGTTTAAACTTTTAAAACTTATGTTAATATATCTTTGTATTGTGTTTATATGTGGTCTATGAACTTTTATTTTTAGAAGTAAGCTTTTATTAGTAATTTGCTCTCAAATCTGATCGATCTAATAATTTCTACCCTTGCCAATGTTCTAAATGTGAAACTTATACATTGATAACACTGTCATTTCTTCCATAAACCCACTCTAGGTAGAGGTTGCAGAATTACATAATTCTCTAACTGCGCCTCAAAGATTTTTTTACTGTCATATAAATTATGCGAGACATTTTACATCGGATTGACCTCTACAGCTATTCCGCTGCGTATTAACTATTAAAAAAAGGTCTGTTAAAGTGAAGATGCCTGCCGGTTGCCCAGCATACCCTGTTGCATAATAAACAATCTGAAGAATTATTCACCTACATACTTATCGATGCCTTGCTCACTAATGCTCCTGAAAGCAATCTTAGATAGAGAGAAGGATGCCATTTTTCTGCACGAAGCGTGTATTCCCCTAGGCGTTCGTTTTACGATTTAATTTTCACGTTATTTTAGCGTTTATCTGCCCACGGTAATCGAATACTTTCTCCTGGATATCTGTCACTTATGCTTTCGCTAGAGCTCTGTCACCTTCGTTCCCCTTTCCAAACACCCGCAAGTCCTGACGTGGCCAATCGACTAACTTCAGGAACAGCTTTATTGGCTTTTTGACTGGTATTCAAGAGGTAATATGTACACTGTGACGAAGGATACTTAGCTATTCAAAATATCGTGTGAATTTTGTGCCTATTTCCATTGTTATTGTTTTTGCATGTATTTCAAACTTTTAACGCACCTTATACATGCTACGATGAAGAGTTATTTCTATCTTCCTTATTTAATATATATATATATATATATATATATATATATATATATACATACAGAATGTAGTTAAAAAAGCTATGTCAAAACTTTGGAGAAACATTCCTTGCATATACAGCATAAAAACACAATATGAGCATGGGTTCAAAATTGCTTTATTTCCTATTTTGAGCCCTTTTTCTACACTTGTACCACATAGCAAACTATTCAAAAACAGTACTGTGGGAAACAGAAAAGCATGTGAAATGTGCAAAATTCCTTCTGTTAGCACGGATACGTTCATCAACCCAACGTTGTGTGGACTTCCTGATGCGCTGATGTATCTCTGGAATATCTCGTATTGTCCAGCAGCCTTGCAGATAACGAGAGCGAAGACTCTATAAACCTCCGCTAACCCATAGATCATGTGAACATCTGCCAACTCCGCATTAAATACCTTATCGTGGTCCGTAAACACACACAACTGAAACTACGTGCTCGGTGCTACGTCAAGCAATGAAGTGAGTAGCATAACAAGCGGACTGCATGGAACAGAAAGGCCACAACAACGGTGACCTTGGAACTAAGACAGTTACAACACCCCCAACCTCATTTAACCAGAGTTAAAGCGATTGTTTAACTACTATACATATTAAGCAACTTTTCTGTTGTGGGGTTAATGTCACAGGACTGCTATACTGACATTCCAGCTTGCATATCACACCGCGTAAGAGGAGTTGTAGACAAAGAACTCTAACAAGTAAATAAAGCATTTCTGGACCCACATTCATATAACATACTTGTACCTCTATGTAGAAGAAATGTTTCCTCATAGGCTTGACAAACCTTTTTGTTACACCCTGTGTATACAAATATGCACACACATACACATATGTAACAGGGACAAGAAGCGTTTGTATTTCTGCTTTCTTGTTCTTATTATATATGCCACATTGTTCCAAGAGTTGTTCTATTTTTTATTTGTATTATATACCACGAAGCCCCTATTTTTTTAATTAAGATATATTTCCTTGCAGTACATTGTGAATCGATAAAAATCCCATATTTTACCTTAGATACCAACAATTGCTTGATTGAACATTCTTGTGTTGCAGGGAAATCTACCTTCATTTAAAAGACGCGTATAAGGGCCATCTGGTATATATGTATGCATAACGAAATTGCTACCTCTAAAACTTCACTAGATAATCTATCAAATCATCACCAGCATCAATTTTCAGGATTAGGCCAAAATGGCCTGTTCCTTCCCCATTAATATTACAACTACTCTTTCCATAGCTTTTGCTTTCTTCTGCTTCTTCTTTTTCTTCTTCTTCCAATAGTTTGTGATTAAGCATTTTCATAGGTATCCAGTCAGTATCCATTTTTAGCAGCTGTTAGTAATATTGTTGTCTGTATGTGTCAATATTATTGATTTATGAATTTTTTATTCTAGACATAGATATTCATTTATTTGATGTTGTAATAGACTATACCCGTCACAAGACCATATCACAGCAATCTCATTTGTGCTGTTTTGACTCTTTTTCTGTTATTTTTATTGTTTCTTAATTTTTAGTTCTACACAACAAATTGGAATAGTCATAGTTTTATAGAATCCACTTTTTATTTATTTCCTGACTTTTCCTTTTAATATTCTTTTTTAGTTCCTAATAACTGTAGGAAATTGGAGTGTATTGCTGTATCTTTTGTTCTATAGTATGCAACTTGGCAACACAAATAATTTAAACTAGGCGTTGTTCTAAAATAAAGTCAAAATTACAATTTTAATTTGAATTGGCATTCTTATGTTATTTTATGCAATCCAAATATTGCTCTTTGAACTTTTTCTTTATAGAACGAATAAATAACCAACCATCGTAAACAGTAATTATTTAGAGGTAGATTTCCTATATAATTTATTTTCAATCGTGTTTTACATTTCTCATAGCCTCACCAATGTATATAAATAAAGTGGGTGACAAAAGGGCACTAAGTGAATTTCTTTCTAAAAATATGTAGAAGGACGAAAAATAAGGAAAAGAGAGAAGTATTACAATCAGTATCATGCTAATAATGAAGATGAACAAAATAGGCAGCACAAAGAGAAGAGAAAGAAGGAAATGATTATATGACGACGATGGTGGAGGTAATGGTGGTAGAGCATCAGGAAGAGAAAAGCAGAAGAAGAATGTATACTATTCTTGCGACATATATTTAGTGCTGAAAGTTACATTTGTATGCAATTTTGCCCTATAAAACACTAAAAACTTCTATTGCAGATTCCCCTTACAAGAAAGCTTTTGTGTTTCTGTACGTGCTCAAGCTAGGAGCTTGAAGGCAGTTTGAAGAGTTGCATAATCCACCAGGCGAACGTAGCGTGGTGCTGGAGGGCACCACTGTACGCATCAGTATCCTACTGGAAACATAACAACAACAAAGATGATTAAGTGAAGAAATAGCATCTTGACGTATATTATAACATGGAAATTAAATCTTCAGCGGAAGGTTTGCAGAAACAAGTTCATTATTACAAATAACAATGTATTGGGCAAGTTGATTTTTTTGAATGTTTAGAATTTGGCTTAGAATGTTACATATCTACGAATATCTCAAGTGATACACAAACATTCATCATATTAATATGGTTAATAACTATTTTTAAAGACTTACAATATAATATTAAAATGCAGTTTTTAACAGTTCCATTAAATCATTTAAAATTATTTTTATATTTGTTATTTGGTTTTTTTAAGCATAAGTTGACATAAGGTGACATTTAGAGTTTATTAAAATTATTACTTATGTTAAAATAAGAAAAGCATATGCTGCAGAGCTACCTATTGAAAGAAGAGTTCAAAAATGAATAGGTACAGGAAAGTATCCATAAAAAAATAGAGCTTGTTTTATTGTATAGTAATGGACACTTTTCTTCTTCTTGTTTTTTTTTTCAAAAGCACTTCAGACTGGCATTAATTTTTTTAATATTAAGTTATACATCCCTTACTAGAAACGCTGCTCTCTTTCAAAAATAAAGTAAATCGCTTTATTTCCTTATATTGTGCATAATAATGATCTTCCAGAGACTCAAGTTTCTCTAGTTAAATATAACAGCGGAGCTTTGACAATATATACATTTCTGATGTGGAGCTAAAAAGTCAAAGGAGATTAAGAAAATGCAACGCATAAGAAACATTGGAACATTTTTGTATAAGAGATGTTAAAAACGAAATAGGTACGAAAGTTTGCCTTAAATAAAGAACAGCAATTTATAAACTCTAAAAAGTAAATGTAAGCATTTTCAAGAGGCTTCCGTTCTTAAAGTTTAATATAATTATATTTAATGATTGTATACAACTAATTTACAACATTCTGAAATAAGAACATTTTAATGTGGCATTTAATTAATATTATGAAAAATGATTTCGCTGCCAACTTTTACTTTTTTAAAAGCTATCTACTAGTGCTGTCATAAAGCAAATTGGATTACAATATCAAGTGCTTTGAATTATCAAAACATTACCTAGAGGGCCCTTAATCTTGCATAGAACTAATTTCTGAAAACGAGTACCAGAAAATGTTCCATGAAGAGTCAAAGCTTGTATAGAAATTAAAAAGTCTTTTTATTACTATATTATATCAATTCCTTATAGAGCTGTAAAGGAAATTCATAATTTGGAATATTGTTAAAAGTTCATTTTAATTACTCGTTTTCATTTCCTTACTTTGACTTACCAAACGTAAAAGATACTATATCAAGGATTCCTTTAAAGTTCCCAATGGACTTTGTTTGTGCACTTTATATCATTTGCTTAACTATTTAAATATAACTAAATTTGGTTTGGCAGAAAAAGTATATGTTTATGTATGTATAGATAGGTAGTAATTTGATGCATTACATCAGAATGTGCTTCGTTGCATGTAATACAAATAATCACCCAGTTAATTTAAACTTGGAATAATGGGCAATTTCAGTTATATAATTCTTAATACAATAATTTGTTTTTTATTATTTTATGTATAAAAGTATCTCATTTATAAAACACAGATACACAGTTTTCCAATGGTCATCATTCCGAACAGCTGATTTAGGAATTTTTCAAGCATTTAAATGTGGATGATGTGCTCATAATCAATTCCATCAAGAATTTTTCTCCAATTAATTTTTTTCGCGTTTGGCAAAGTAAACATTTTCATGTGATTGTAAATATGGGCGTCGATTTTTTATTTATTTATTTTTATTAGTGTTTTACGCCCGTTTTTACTACTGAGGCACCACAGGCGGCGGACACAGATGACACAAGAAATGAAATGACATGATAAATTGGGAAAATGGTATTTTTTAAAGAAGGAAGCGTTTCAGGCTTAAGTTTAAGGTACCTCCCCGGCATTTGCCATTTATGAGGACTGAGGAAAACCTGGAAATAACCTCAGTCAGAGAGAACAGTCCTGATAGGAATTGAACCCCACAACGCGATATTCAAAATTGTTCTGAATACTTTCGTAATAAACGTGAATAAATGTATTTAATGATTACATTTTATAAGAGAATTTGAACAAATTTCGTTTTCCACTTTCAGGCACAAATGTATTTCATTGTTGTCTATTAATTTAACAAAAATGTAGTTTTCTTTGAAAATGCCACTATGAATGCTGTTTTAGACGTTCGTGCTCTTTGTATTACATTAGATATTGTAGAATTATTTGTATTACATTAGATACTGTAGAATTATTTGGCATTCTAATGGACCATTTCTGCTAAAATGTATCAATGCACCACAATTCATAAAACACGCGCAACAAATATTCTCCAGACTTAAACGTTTTTTTACAATTTTTTTTTGAGTAGTGTTTAACGCCCGTTTTTACTACTGAGGCACCACAGGCGGTGGACACTGATGATACATGAGATGAAATGATAAATTGGGAAAGAATATATATATTTTTTTTTTTTAAGGAAGGAAGTGTTCCAGGCCTAAGTTTAGGTACCTCCCCGGCATTTGCCAGTTATGAAGACTGAGGAAAACCTGGAAAAAACCCCAGTCAGGGAGGACGGTCCTGGCGGGATTCGAACCGCAGACCTCCCGCTCACGAGTCCGTGCCTTAACGACCTCGGCCACCCGTGGCGGTTTTTACAAATTGAAAAGGCAGAATGATTAATGAGAAAAAAAAAAAGAAAAAAAAAACTAGTCGAACCGAAATGTGCATTAACGATGACTAGGAGGAAGAATAAGAGTAAATGTTTTGCGTGCGTAGAGAAGGTCAAGATTGGCATTTAAAAAATAAGGATGTTATTTCCCATAAATTGTGTATAATGAAGGCTATGTACGTAAAAATATGCAATTATACTTGATTGCAAAATAAATGTCTCGCAAAAAGAAATGAGTAAAAAGTAAACCAAACAAAATATATCCTGAAGCTGTTCAGACAATCAGTAGACAAATATCGCCTTGGACAATTTGATGCTCATTTTAATGTTCTAGTTTTAGTATCAGTATCGCGTAGTTTTTCTGATATATAGTCGAAAAGCTGTGGCTGACGCTCTTAAAGATACCTTCTAATAAAGGAACAACAACAAGAGAAACAACAAATCATAGCATGGGGGTAAAGAAAGAAAAAAAGAGAGAATACGGCAGTTGTAATCGGCTTGTGTCTGTTTTGCAGAAAGTACGGTAGGGTGGAGGCCGATGGCGCCGCCGCCATTCCGTCACATCCTGAAGGAGTGGGGAGGAGGGGTGGTAATAACTACCTTGATACACCCAGTCTGGGTTCGCTTCTTGTCCACATCGCCGGTCAGGGCTGCACAAAGTATATTCTTAACGTAGGATTGTTTTGCTAATATATCTTCAAGAAAGGTATTCATATGCAATCTGCAACCTATTTTTTGTTATTATTTTGATTTCCTTTCTTTCATCCCTTTTTTTAATTTATTTTTTGTTTTATTTATTTATATTGAAGCAATAACTTTTTTCATGTCTTCATGTTCTTGCTCTAACCTTTATTACAATATTAACATAACTTCAAGACTTTTAAATCTGCTTATCTGAAACATTTACCGAATTAGGTTTGCAGTTGTTTTTAATTTATGGCTTTTGCAAGCTAAACATGTTTTTAAAGGTAGTTAATTTTTGTTCACATTTTAGATAAAGCAATATTATTATAGTTTTTATTTAATGAAAGTCCTTAAGTTCTAATGATCTTTTTTTCGTTTTCATGCGGCAGCATTATGAACTTTTAATAAAAATTATTTCCATTTTCATTTACCTATATTTCACCTCAATAACTTTTTCACGTTTATTGATATTTTTTCATATTGTTTCAATGTCAGACCAACTGAAATTTGCAATTGCTGGTTAGCTTTCTTAATTCATGCTGCATTATTTAAAATGTAACATTTTTCTTAATATTGTGGTTTATATTAATTAAATTTTTGTTCCATGTGTAATAGTTCAAATTAAACCAAACTTACTATGATACACATTATACAAATGAAATATTTTAGTTTTCAAAAAGAAATTAAGTTAATGAAATGATATTTTCATTTACAATAATAAGTTACATTCATTTTAGATGTCCAGTGTTTGCTACATCTTGCCTATTGAACCTGTAAAAATAGTGGTATTTTTAAAAGGATTTTCAACTATAAAGTACTAAAAATGACAATCTCTAAATAATGTAACAAAGAAATGCATATTAAATTGATAATAATAGTAAATTTTTTCTTATGGAAATACTCAACTTTAAATGCTTTCAGCATTAGATAAAACATGCCGCTAATCCTGGAAAGGGAACAAATTTAAATTTTCCACATACTCTAATGGAGTTTTTTCTTAATCAGTACTGAAAATAGATAAGATAAATCTGTAACATGCAACTCACATATTTATTTTGTTTCTCATCAGATCAACTATATGGATGCATGGGAAAACAAAATCTTTAAACTGGATATAAAACAGTTTATGTCAAATGGAGACATACTAGATGGACAACCTAAAGCGGTTTTGTCGGTGGAGACAGGCTGGTCGCCAATTATGAAGCGATTAGTTGCTGATCGCGATATTTTGTATTGACCATTGATCTCTTTGGTGTTGTTGCTCACGCTTCATGACAATAATGTCTCAGGGTTCTGTTCCGCTACTTTGTGACTCGTGTGCAACAGGACTGGAAGAGGATATCAACTGTGTTTATAATCACGCGATGCGACATCGTATATACGAGGCTAGTCCCAGAAGCACCCGACCTAACAAAGCAAATACATAAAAAATAGGGAAATTTATTTCTCTACATAATTTCCTTTTAGCTCCATACTTTTCCCAGCGATGTTCAATAGCTTCTACACTCAGTTTATAGTGAGAATAGTCTAATTCCTCAAAAGAGCCATCAACCGCATACTTCATCCTTTCATTATTGGCAAATCTATTACCACTGAGCCATTTTTTCAATTTGGAAACAGAAAATAATTCGTGCGGGCTAAATATGGCGAATATGGTGTGTGAGGAAGCAATTCGAACATTAACTCATTCATTTTGGTCATCGCGATAATGGATATGTGAACAGGCGCATTGTCTTGAAACAAAACTTTGTTTTTCGCCAAATGCGCTTTTTTTGTTAATTTCATCACTCAAATCCTGCAATAAGTTCGCACAATATTCGCCATTGACTGTTTTTCCTTTTTGAACACAATGAATGAAAATTATCCCTTGTGCATCCAAAAAAACTGACGCCGTGACTTTGCCTGCAGATAGAACTGTCTTTGCCTTCTTTGGAACCCATTCTGCCCTTTCAGTTCATTGTTTTGATAATTACTTCGTCTCAGCTGTGAAGTGATGCACCCATGTTTCATCCATGGTTATGAATGGACGCAAAAACTCGGTTTTATTGCTGTGAAACATGGCCAAAAACTCGGTTGAAACATCCTCAAGAAGCTGTTTTTGTTCTTTCATGAGCAAACCCGACAGCCATCTTGCGCACAGCTTTTGTATGTCCAAATTTTTATTCATTGTGTAATGTACAATACTTTTTGAAATGCCTATCATGTCTGCTAGCTCGCGCACTTTCAGTCGAAGGTGATCCAATACAATTTTGTTAATTTTATTGACTATTTCTGGCGTGGTCCCCTCATTTGGTCTACCATTGCGAAGGTAGTCTTGGCACCCAATACTTTATTGTCGTAAACGAAAAAGCACATTCCCCAGAGTAGAATCTAGCTCGGTTTTGACATTATTGGTATTTTCTACCACAGTCATTTTTTTCACACAACATCTGTACGTTAAGTCGGGTACTTCTGGGACTACCCTCGTATATATGTAGCAATTTATTATTAGCAAGAAATTTCGCGTCCTCTGGTGTTATGCGTACGATAGAACTTGGCTATGTCGAATATAAATTTAGCTGCCACGACTTCAAGGAGACGGACTGAATGTGATTAGGACTATCCGACCCCCTCTGATCTGTATGCACTGATCATCTAGCGGAGCAAAATCATCCTTATATATTCACTTCAAATTAACTAAATGTTGTCTTCACCAAGCTAAAGGGAGCAACACAAGCATGCGCAAGTCTCGATCCTTGCTTTAAAAATTCAAAATATACATTTACTATTAGCTGGTTCAAATTCTCCTGCCAACGCATGCCAGTCGCTACTATTTGAAAGTTTAAAACATTTATATGCATTGGTTGGTTTAAAGTTAACTGTACAAACAGCTGACGAGTTCATTGCTCTAACGTATTCAAAAGCCTGGATTTTATTAACCCTCAAAAAAGGAAGATCTTTTAAGTAGCGGCATAGCACTTGTGCCTTCTCTTTGTATAGCGATTTATGACCTCCTTGACTCTGCCTCATTTCTGGCTGGACTACCGCAATCAGCTACACCAGAGAATTTTCTATTTTGATGAAATACAATTAACATATTGAAGCTATACCTCATGATACATTAATATATATGATGATTAGGCTTACAATGCATATTTATATTTCAGTGGGAGTGGGCCGTAGGAACTGTTTCAAAACAGAGTAAAGCAGACATGAATCAGAGATGGGAGCCCCAGAATTTCATACCAAAGGAGGGAGTAACTAGGTAAGTACTTGGTGTCTCACTTTGTATTTCAATTACTGAAGGTAAGGAAATAAAATGCAGTAACGCTAGTTGTTCATAACAGTACAGCAATGTTATAAGATTACTGAAATTAGTCTACATCTTGATTAGCTAAGATATGAGTCAAACTTTTCAAGTCACGCCAAGTAGTAAAATTGAAATAAAATAAAGTAATACTAAACAGCAATATACTGTAAAGACTTAAAACAAAATTTACTTTAACATTACAAAGAAACAAAAATCGGACTACTAATTTGCATAAGATTATTATGAAAATTCAAAGCATATAATAAAAATACAACACTTAAATGTAATCTGAATTACTGGATATCCTACATTAATATAAGTCTATAAATAATCCTTCCAAAGTTTATAATATCATTTAAAGTGCAAAAACGATATTGTAGATTGAGGTTATTTGACTTACGGGCCCCCAAGCGGCTGCTTACTGAGGAATACTTGGAACTTCCATTTCCCATGAAAACTAAAAGAGAGGTTTGTCCTGTAAGCATACATACTTACCATTTTGCTCTTCAAATTTTGGTGTTTTTATCTATTTGTCATAATTATTCAATATTCATACCAATTGCTTAGTACTTAAGGTTAATGGATTGGTGATTAATAATGTTCTATTTATTTGCAAAACGACCAACAGATGTCTTTATGACCCCTTAGCTCAATCATGAAGAATGGTGAAGATAAATATTTTACATCCGCATAATATCCATTTGTTACGGATATGAATTACATTATGTAATAAAACTACATATAGGCAAATGAGGCGCAAGTTTATAACCTTAGCTTACTCGTATGTAGACAAGAACTTGCGCCCTGTGTTTTTCAGTTGACTTCAACAAAACCTTAAAGAACTAAAGCACAGAAACAAAATTACTAACAAAAAGATAACTGAATAAGACAAGTTAGTGTGGTCCGATACTTTAGATTGCTGCTAGCTAATTTAATAAAAGCAAATTAACAAAAAGAGTCAAAAATTTTACTGTGCATTGGATAAACTGATACAATTATAATAATACTAAACCAGATAGAGGGAGCGTTAAATTAAATAAAAAACAATAAATATGCAATCCTGTATTTTCAAGATATTTTATAGTTTACCATTTTTTGTGGTGAGCATCAGTGGCGGTTGAGTAAATTATATGCTTGTTCAAATATATTAAAGGAGATGTATTCAAGATAAAATACTTGGAGTCTAAATCCATACTTGTTCTATTTTCGGTTGATTAAATCTACCAGGTGCAGATATTTTCGGAGTTTATAATTGTGCTAATTGTCTCAAGAAAGCGGTAGTCCAAAAGGAATTTAAAAACACCGAGAAGCTAATCGACGAAAGTAGCTTGATACCTTCTAATATTTACTGTAGACCTTGTATTTCTAGGATTTCGAAATGCTTAAGGATGCTAAGTATTAAACTATTGCTAATGGAAATGTCAACAATATTATGATATTGTTAGCTTTTAAAATATATATTTATTTGTTCTATTATTTTTCCTTTGTAAAACGTACATTGGTTTAAACAGACTGCCCAGATACACTTAGAAGACATCGCTGCTTTTATGGTTTGCTATATAAAAAATGTATTACACATATAGGAGTATTATTTCATAAGACACACCATATGTTATTTTCCATATATATGACATCTTTGTAAACACACGCACACACATGTGCACTTTTAAATTATATCACTATATAGTTGATATACAGAGTGCAGAAACTTTTGTACAAGCACACAGTAAAAAGGGAAAAATAGGCACCTCAACGATAGACACAAATGATTTCGGACGCTTAACTGTGAAGCGCAGGTGTTAGCTCTTAAGCTACACGTGTATTAATGAATGGTTGAGGACTTAAACATTATCGATCCTTTAAACAAAAAATATTCTATAAAATACAAAAATATTTACTTCAGTGGTTAACATGTCGTGAAACAATTAGCCACATAATCTCTTTCAAACAACAACAGTATAGACCATACAGTAAATGCTAATACACAATTTAATTTTTGGAATTCAAGTACAGAAGTAGTTAATAACATTTACCTACGCAGTTCTACAAAATGCCTCACCACCCTTTACACTGAGTGGCAATGCGTGACTTGTGTTCAGACTGAGGTGCAGCCTGCTTAAGGCCGAGCTTGAACAAATGACATTGGTTTACATTTGATTGATGAACTCGTGTCACATGCATCATTGAACCGTCTGAGATAAACCCCACTCTCAAAATACTTAGTGTCAAGTCTTCCTTTAACTTGTAAATTCTTTGTTGTATTTTCTGAACTCTGTATATATTAATGACTGAGAGTGAAAATAGAGTGCTGAAATTGTAAACGTCTTCGGCAAATAAATGCCATGCAGTGTTACCAGAAGCATGAAGAGATCACGCTCTGTCATATAAACAAGTGATAAAGAAGATGCAGCCTAAACATGGAGTGCGTCAACTGCCCATTCCGAGTCTCTCTTTCCTGTGGCTTCTGTACTTAGACTCCATTTAGTACATAGAACATGCTTTACAACATATAATGTTGTTTTACAGTCTTTTCGAACATTCAAAAGATATTGTTGCCATTGCTTATATCAATCTTCCTTCCTATATTAGAGATCTCGGACAAATGTGCTGGTGGTCGTAACTTCAATGAAACCTGCTCATTTCTAGAACAGAATTAACATAGTCTTTGATTTTCGCTATTCTTGACTTCAGTTGTTTATAAATAGTTTGTACTTAAAACTTTAAATTAAATTAAAATTTAACAGTTGAAGGGTACAGGAGAAAAACCAACAGAGTCCAAAAACCGTAATTTTACAAGAGATAAAATATAAACTTTCAAACGCTTGAACTGGGATACATGTCTACTTTCAAGTGACAATATTTTTAACATTTTTAGTGGAGTACCAATTATTATTTCTACCTGAAACTGCAGATGCATTATTTTATTTGACTTGCTCAATTAATTATTTAATTAGCCTGCGTTTGGACTCGCTGGTTTTTCCCCTGGATTTTGTAAAATAAAAATACACTTAGGCTTATTAAATTAATTTCAATTGATATATGTAATTAGAAATACAAAATATCCACTTGTGCTGAAAGACATTATTCTCTAAACATAAAAAGAGGTCTTATGGTTCTCATTGTAAATATTGTCTAATGTCAGTCTAAAAATCACTATCATCGTTTGAGATATCATCTTGGTGTTCAGATGGCAATACTTTTGGCTGATGGGTAGTAAGTGGTCGGCTGTAGTACTTTTTGAGCCCGCTCATCTTCACAGAACTTTATGATGATTATTGTTTAAAGGGTGCAAAACAGCTATGGTCATTAACGCCTCACAGAGCTTCATCAACACCAACAGGTCCTTACATTTCCCTTTAGGCAGGGGAATAGGCCAACGAAAAGCTCACTTGGTTCCTGAATATCTTGTAACTATTTCATCCTTTTCTTCCTTTGATCCCATATCAATAATGAGAAGATTGCTTCATTGTAAGTGTCCCTATGATCTTTGGTTTTTGATGGTGACTGAAGGAATCTCAGCTGTTTTAGTAGCCTGACAGCAAAAAGGCATTATCTTCTTGTAGAACTTGGAAGAAAGAAATATACTCCAGCTTTTAAACATGGCTTGTTCACACGAGACCACAACAAACGCATTAGGCATGATTCAGGACTCTGTGATTACTTCTCTGCGGTCATCACAATATCAACATATTTTTGTCTGACTCCTTGAAAGAATGGCCACGGACGGATAGGTAAATGACACTTATACAAAGTAGCTATTCAAATGAATTAATTCACCACGAAACACTTACGACCTGAAACAATGCAGTAATCTCAGTACATTCAATGATTAAATGATTATAACTTTTCAACTGATACATGTACTATGTACATCAAGGAGGTAGTGACTTGGTTTTTCCATTGTACGCAGTTTCTTCAACTGGCAATAGTGAACCATATTGGTTTTTCCCTTCATGATGATGTTTTAGCACGATGAAATAGCTAATCGACAAGCACGCAGTGCTACCGATATGTCATTTAAGTTCTTTTGGGCTATGTCGGTACCTCCCTGTACCTTTCAATTGTTATAAAGCAAAACGATGTTTGAAATAACAAAGGGTTATGGACCTAAAGAGAATGTTAACATAAAAATGCGAAAACAAATTGTTGCAATAAATGTGACCCCATAATTGAACACATAGATAATTACGAAGACATTTTTTTCTGTCCGGAAATGGCGATCTAAGCTGTCATGTTTAACAGTGCTCTGGCCTCCATAATTAACCTCATAGAGTAAATAAGATGGTTTGGCACCACCTGCTACGTTCTGAAAATTTCCCTTGAATTAAATCGCAGCTCAATTAATTCCTAGCAGTTAACCAAAAATTACCCTGCTTTTAATTAAACTTCCGTGCAATAAAAACATTATTTTAAATGCCTTCCTGGTGGGATTCTTTATCCACTCGTCTTGTTCATTTAAGAAAAAAATATTTGCTCTATTTATATTTTGTCGACATTTTCCTTCAAACTTGATACAGTCATTATCTCACAACTACATAATTTGGAGACAATTACGTTTGATAAATTTGCAGAAATTTTGATCATAAATTAACTCTACTTAAGGCCGGGGACCCGAACGTTACAATTAGGATGATCTCACTCGTTAAACGATGTTTTCATAAAACATTGCCAAAAAAAAAAAAACCCCAAAAGAAAAGAAATAGCTCACTATCGTAATTAGAGCAACATTAGATTTACCATTTGCATTTAGTCTGCAATCTCTTTTCATGAAAATTAGCTTTTTACATATGACGGTAAGCCTAGTGAAGGAATATTAAAGTGGTAGAGAAAGGTTAATGACCTCAATTTTCGACGCGTGTCCTGATAACCACTTTTGTTCATTATTCTTTGCAGAATTCTTCTCTAATTACCAATTTCATCTGAAAGAAAAGTGATATTTCGCAGAATGTCCATTAGCTAATAAAAGTTGCTTAAATTAACACAGTAACATTTTTTCCACGATATATGAAAAGTCAATAACAGATAAGTCTATTAAATGTCCAGAGAATCAGTTTATTTATTTGGTTTATTTATGGGCGCTCTTTAATATCTCAGGTGACTAACGGCCCATTCAATTCAGGGCGTGTAAAGGTCGATAAGTTTTGCTCAGAGGCCCCTTCTTTCAGGCGTAAGTTCCATTAGGTGCCATAAATCCATGGCATGGGACCCTGTAGGATTAAGATATATACTTCAGGGTGTCCGAAAAATAAAAATAAGCGTAGTTAAAGAAAGGGATCTCCACGGCTTTACTTCCCTTCCGAAGGAAATCCATGGATCTTGACCATGATTGAACACGCGATCTTGGATCTACGAGGCAAGTATTGTTGTTGGTTTGGTTTATTTATGGATGCTCTTTAGCATATCAGGTCACTAAAGACCCATTCAATTGAGGGCGCGTAAAGCTTAATAAATTTTTCTCAAAGGTCTCTTCTTTCAGGCTTGAGGTTCTTTTTCGTGCCGTAAATGTACGACACGGGACCCACGACTTTACTTCCCTTCCGAAGGAAGCCACACTTAGAATTTTAACGCCCGAAAAAATCCATCAGCCCTGGCAGGGATTGAACCCGCAATCTTGAGTTTACGAGACAAATGTGGTTACCACTAGACCACCAGGACCGACACGAGGCAAATATGGCTACCACTAGGCCACCAGAATCGACAAAAGAGAATCGGTGTTTATATGCATTGATACTTGAGATTTTTCTTCGTTCTTTGTTTTTTATTCGCCCCCTGTATCCCATTAATTACAGAACAAAAAATATAGCACGCATGGAAAAAAATTTCCTAGCATTTCCCATTTTTTCTTATTTCCACTGTAAGTCATTATGATAAAAATGGAAATAAATCTTAAAAAATAAGAGTGCCGATTGGAAAAATACTTTTATTTCTCAACATAATCTCCCTGCACATTGAGGCACTTGTCCTGTTGTTTTACAAGTCTCTGAAGTCCAACAGCATAAACTTCTGTAGGGCATTTTTGGAACCAGGCAGTAACTTCTCTTTCTGCAGCTTCGTCAACGGGAAAATGTTCACCCAAAAGATGATTTTTAAGAGGTGAGAACGGATGGAAGTCGCTTGGAACCAACTCGGGGCTATACGGAGGATGCTTGAGGACTTCTCACTTGAAATGTCTCAGCACCTCATTAGTCTTGTTGACAGTATGAGGACGTACGTTGTCATGCAAGAGCAACACACCTGATTAGCCCTGGCCGCTTCGCTTGAAATGGTCTTACGAAGGTTCCTGAGGATATTACTACAGGAGTCTGCATTTACAATTTGTTCTTGAGGCTGAAATGCGGTAAGCAATATCAATTTCTCGGCAAATGGTGTCATTTGTTCGCAGGTGACGCAGAATGTTTACACGGCATTGACGCACACTTTGTCTCAGGAAGTCTCGTCATCAGTGGCATGACCTTCATTGTGATAGCGGCTGAGATGATGATGTAATGCCAGACCCATTATTTGCACTTTTATGTTAAGGGGACAACAGTGCGGCACGCTCTATCACAGACTTTGTGAAAAGATAACCAGTCGCGCATTATGAAGTAACTTACCATGTGTACAACCAATAGCAGCAGCTATAGCGTCTATAATTGCCCTTCTGTCTTCGGATTAATTCTTCAACTCGTTGCAAATTCACCTCTAAGGTAGTCTCCTTTGACCGGCCGACGCGATATTCGCCTTCGATACATCCCCGCTCCTCAGAGAACTTCTGCAGCCAACTGTTAAGTACTTCTCACCGTAGATGGAAAGCATTTCTTTAAGAAGATCTTTCGATGTCTTACTTTTGGTGACAAAAATGGCACAACGGAGTGCTGCTCGAGGGTTGTAAAAGCACCCAGAGGCGGTGCATCTGTAGCCGTCCCTGACTCCCCGTCAGTTACAGAGAAATTGAAATAATTTAATATTTTTAATTTTAGAAACAGCAACTCTATAATTATGTGCACGTATGTTGTGCATTTTCTTTCAGTAGAGGAACTTTAATGACACAATTTTATGTGTAAAATTAATATTTTATAGTGTTTAAATGCGTTCATAAAGTATAATTTTTTTGTATTATTTAAGAGATGGCATGTAGTAATATAACAAGGTAAGGAAAAATGCACATCTTTCTCCGGACGCAGAAAGACTCGGCAAAAAGCCAACGCAAGGTAATCCCTCCTGATATGTAGGGTTGAAAATGCCCCCCCCTCCCCTCAGAACAGACACCGGCTGATTTGGTGGCTAAGTTGCAGGTTCAGAGTAAAACATTCGTTGACAGTAATCTATGAAATTTGTTCAAATTCATCTAGCTGACGAATAGCAAAGCATTTGGCTCGATCAAAATTGTTCAGATAGAAATGAAATTCACTGCCTTAAGAGTGACGTTAACACAAAATTGGCGGGAATATTTCCGAAGAATGGCGTCATTTTGTATGGTGTATAAAAGGGATATATTTTGCCCAAAAGTCGCGCAGTCTCGGAATTTTCCGGGCTCGGGCCCAGATATATGTGGCGGGCGTCGCCCGGAGATCAGCGGAAAAGCGGCCTAAGTACCAAGTACAGTTCCGGCGACAGCGAAGCTTGAGTGTCAGTCACCACGCTAACTGCCGATACATCATAGAACTGCATTAAGAATTCAGTTAAATTAACAATTTCTTCGCACTCGGCACCATGTGGTTAACGCAATAAACTTAACCGTTTGCCAAGATTACCTTGCCCGTGGTTTGACGTATAACGTGAGTTTGCCCGAATATTCATGTTAAGAAGAATAAAGATATAACAAGTAAATAACGAAGCGTTATTTATCGTTATCTTTTGCATCGGAATCCCGTCTCAAGCCTGGCTGGCTCACAGTCTTCAAAATCCAGCGAAACTCTCTTGAGGGAATCTCATCGAAGAAGAGTCGGCGTGATCTGCAGCAGCCATGGCGAAACCTACGATCACGGACATAAATTACTTACCGCAGCAACCATACAGCCCAATTCCCATCCCTCACCTACAAAATCCCTTTCAAACTACAGCTCAAAGTGGGGAAAAAATAAACATCCCCGCCACCCACAAACGTATTGTAATGGCCCCCAGAACGTGGGGCAACTCTTAAGCATTTGAAACCAACATCGCCCATGCAAGTCACCCATCAACATTCTGGTATCACATCCTGCAACTACTGTTTTGCTATTGTAAGCATCGATTGTTCCTTGTCTAATATCACCAATTAATACTGCCATCTAATGGAAATATCCTCATTCAAACATTTAGTACCTCACATCAGTTTATTACTTAATGACTTTTCCTCTTATTTAATTTTTATTGCCCCTAAAAGTTTATTGTATCAACTGGGGTCGAATCAAAATTCTAAATTTTTCACTTTGAATTCTGTCCTCACACATTGAATGGAACAGGTTATCATTTAGGAAATTCAGAATTATTGAGAGCTTTATGTAGTAATTATCCCGGCCAGGACCGATGGATTTTTTCGGGCGTTAAAACCCCAAGTATGGCTTCCTTTGAAAGGGAAGTAAAACCGTGGGTCCCGTGTCGTAGATTTACGGCATGTTAAAAAACCTCAAGCCTGAAAGAAGAGGTCATCGAGCCAAACTGATCGGCCGTTTTACGCCCTGAATTAAATGGAACGCCAATAATCAAAGGGGTGTCCATAAATAAACCAAAGCAACAACAAGATTAATTTTTCCATCATATTCTTTGAAAAAAAATATTAAACTTAGTTTTATTTGTATAATATGCCTCTCTAAATTTTGTAATATATGTTTCAACTAAATTTATCAAAGTCGATAAAATAAAAATAAAGTTAATTATAATTATTAATCAGTGAGGAGCTTTATTCATCTGGAACCTTATATTTTGGAGCTCAGATTGGTTACACGTCTAGGATGGGCTTACTGGGACAGCAGTATAAGGTGAGACATCCAGTCCGTAGTCAGGATAATTTGAAAGAAACATACATCCCCGCGATTCCTATTCCCAAACTTATTCATTGAGATGGTAATTAAAACTATTTTCCATTTGTTTTGCACCTTAATGGCGATCTACTCACTTCTATCTGGCAATGTTGGAAAGGTGTTATGATTACATTTATGAAGGATAGTTTATTTCATTTGACTAACGTTGTCTTCTTTTCTGTGTAAGAAGCTAATGGTTGAAGTCGATATTTTCGTCTTCTTCATAGACTGGGTTTGCACTGAGGTCTTGAGAGAGATCTACCTCATGTCAGTAACGATCTTGAAATGACCAAATTCTGTCTGTCCAGATAATCTTAAAAGTTGATGAATAAGTTTTGCATTTAGTATGGAAAAATACAGAACACAAGAGCAGATTACGTTAGAGAAGGCGGTCTCTAATTTATATTAATACTCACATATCCCTCCGCCAGCATCCTCATTTGCTAGTGATGCAAATCTTTTGGTTGGGAGACAAAACACTCCAGAGAGATATTTTTTCTTTCCTCAAATGTTTAAGTTGCGTCCTTTCAGGATCAAAACAACCCTATGTAGTTGACGAAATCTACATTTTACTTGGTTGAGACAAATTATGATTCCATTTAAATTTTGGAATTTTATCTGGGACAGCCTTGCATAGTAGCCTGGAGTTTTGTCTGCACGAAGATCTTCATCAAATCAATGCTTCAAAATACTATGTTTCTTCTGCATCCAGTTGTTTAGCAGTAATAGCAAACTGAAAGGCACAATACCCTCTGCGAACGACATGAGAATTGTTTCTACCTCAATACACTGCCTACTGTGTGGCCTATCAGATTACAGGCATGCTGTGATACTTTGTTACTTACGGCGAAAACAAGTAAAACGAAAATTATGACCTTAAAGAACGGAGCTATTTATAGTAAAGCAGAGGCATGGACCGTGCAGGAAATACACTGGATAATGTGGAGAATTTCGTGTACCTTTGGGCCAACTTTCTTAAAGCGAATGTGAAAGCCGCAGAAACTCTTCGTATATGAAGCGGAATCCCAGATGTGCAGAAAGGGCTGAAATACGATAGTAATACGATCTACAATGAGTAATGGAGTCGAAATATGAGGTTGGGAACGAATAGTGAAGTTGAATCGGGTGAGGACCAACTTTCTAAAAGATATTTCAAGAGTGGGGAGGTGTACAGCAAAATTGCGGAATCCTTAGGGAATTTGGTGCCTATAACGAGACGATAGAATGCAAAATGAACTACTGGTTACGAAATTTTCACGGATACCACACACTATTTAGCGATCTGCTATCAAGAGAAGCTTAGAATGGGGGGAAATAAGACCTGGATTTCAAAATTAAAAAGGGGTCTGGGAAATATAGGAATGGATAACATTTGAATCACAGATCGGGTAAAGAGGAGAAAGGTTTGGAGGAAAATTAAGAAACGCTTGAAGGCCATTAATAGGCAGCTGACTCTTTCGGGGTGTGCAGAAAAAGTTTCGCTGGAGATGCAATCGGGGCTTAAAATAGGATAGGGGATGGAGCGTTACATCCAAATAGGGGCTCTCTCGGTTTAGGTTAGGTACGTAGTGATTACTAAGTAACAGATAGAGGGTATGATAATCTGCCCTATATGTGCGGAGAAAGAATATTGGGTACATATTCTGGCGTACTGCAGAGGGGATGGAAGAATTGAGAAAGAGATATCTACTGGCCCCTGTTTGTTAACGGAGGGAGAGGGCAGTGGCAGCGTTGAACTTTGCTGGCAGTTAGGAAGGAGGAAGAGGGAGTAGGTAAATTTTTAAATAAAGTAAGACAGCTCAAATCGGAAGAGACAGATAATCGGCAAGGGGGAGGGGGATAGGGGGACATGAGTAACTATATTTTTTTGGAATTATTTGCACATGTGAGAGAGAGTAAGTTGTTTACTTTTATACTGTTTTCTTATATGCTTATTTTATTTGCACATTTTAAAAAAATTCTTATATTTTTTCTTTCTCCATTTCTTTATTTGTTTATTTCATTGCTCCATATATTTTGTAGCTCTTAAGAGTTAAATATTAGTTTGTGCAATTTCATGTATTTCCTAGTATATTGGGAAAGCATGTACTGTTCCAGGACCCTTGCGATATGGTTGAGTTAAATTTGTAAAAAATATATTTTGTAAATGAATACACTACCACTACTACTACTTATACTACTACTAGTAATAATAATAATTAATAATAATAATAATAATAATAATAATTATTATTATTATTATTATTATTATTATTATTATTATTATTATTATTTCAGTGATACTGGCCTCACACTGGCATCTTCTAACCGAAATCACTTTCTCTGAGTTTTAAATTCTTCAGCACAAATCACCCATTTTCTGCTCGTCTGGAATAGACACAAATATATTTCTCCTCTTAGAATGTAAACGCTTCTAGCAGAACCTCGGCTTGTTGCTGAGTTTGAGTTACGGTCAATTCGTATAGATCTAATTGTTGCTTAGGCAAAACCCCAAGTTGATGACCCTAGAAATACAACGCTGGGTCACAATCAACGATAATAGTCTAGTAACGCTCTTTCATTGTAGTGGACATGGTCTCATCTCTAACATAAACATCGTTCTGGTCGAGTTTTATCTTTGAATCTCCAATAACCACTTAAACCAGTTTGATGTCTTCTTTACTTTCCACGTTACACATTTCTTTAGGTGTTTATTGTAAGTTTTGTTTTTTCCAAAATAAACCCATAGACGCTCAAAGAGTGTATCTGTCGTGGCACATATTCAATGAAAAACTGTTTCAAACAAAAATTATAAATATAAATAAATGTCTGTTGTCAAGCACTTAATGACAAATGATTAGAACTTTATAAAATAAAACTCTTGAAACAATCTAATGTGTAAGCATATTACTCTTGAAAATTGCTGTGTAAAATTGATCATGAACAGAAATTTTACAGCAATAAACATTTATAATATCCGTGAAAAATTAGTTGTTAGGTTTAATTTAATTTTTTTATCGTTTGGTTTCATTTGAATGCAATTACGTCATTTGTCGCAGAATATGACTACCAGTTGCTATACGCACGCGCCCCTTAATGCTTTTTAATTTCATTATCCATACAATGTTTTATTATATAGCACGTGCTAACCTTTCTCTTTCTCTTTACAATGTCACTATTCATAAATTATGAACACTTGCACACACAATTTTTATGGTTTAGTGCCTCCTGACAACTGGGAAGTTTTCTTTGTCAAATATTTTGTTATAATAGCATTTGTTCAAAAAAAAAAAAAAAAAAAACAGAGGAGTTTTTTGCAAAAAAAAAAATACTAAATTATTTATTACACATTCTGTTCAAATTTTCATAGCTGATCGGGACAGAGTACATTTAGTAAAAGAAATTAAGCTTATGCACTTGACTTCATCTATAAATATTCTGGTTTATTCCATTTTGTTCCATTATCTACAAAACTAAATTATATTTATATTCATCTAGTAAAGAAATTATCAAAATTCGCAGTGTTTTAAAAATAACTACCATTTGAACACTAGTAGATAGACAGATAAGTAGATATACAGACACAGATATGGATGGATGGGTGTGTAGGTGGGTGGGTGGTGGGTGGGTTGGTGAGTTGATACACAGGTAGATACGTAGGCAGATAGGTAAATGGATGGATAGGATGTCGGGGGAATATGGAGTTTTAACTACCTCCAGCATTAGCCTTATAGGCTATTAGTAGCTACTAGGTTTGGAAAACTCAAAATTCACGTGTTAGGCATTAATATTTCCCTGAAAACATAAAGTTATGCTAAAATTCATTTGTTTTGGATATCCTCTTTAAAAGAGGTATTGTAATCATATTCATTCTTTGGAATTATTAAAAGTGAAATCTTTTTTTTTAATTGACTGAAAGAAGTAATAGCAATATACAGATAAAGGAACTAACTGCTCTAATTTTATGGAGTGAATCCATGCTATAAATTGAAGAAGAAATTGTGATACCATTTTTGCCATACGTGTTTCTGCATTATTTTTCATGCATTGCAGTATGTTAATGCGTCGATTATGATTTTGGATAAAAAACAGAAATAGAACAAATTATGTGTTTGCTACTTTTCATAGCTCGAAGCATTTTGATTTAATTCAGCTTTAAATTTTTATGTGAATCATTTGGGTTTGCAAAGTTAACTTTGACAATATTGGGCTTAACATTCATAACAACATTATGTTAACAAAGATTAAAAAGTGTGAAGCACTATTTATAAACATTTTTCACAGTAAGATTATGCAAACAAACACAAATTTATATGTTAACAATGCAGAACATTAAGTAGCTTTGCTATACTTTTAGATATATAACATTTATTTTCTCGAAAACACTACAAATAGGAAAAAAGCCATTTAGACGTTTTTGTTTCGGTTATCAAGCTCTACAACTAGCATTATTTATGCCTCCGAGTTGTAAATTGCAGCAATAAAATGTATCTGTAAATTTCTGCATTACCTTAAAACAATAAGAAAATGCATTTTAAAAAACATTAATTATCTAGAAGAAAGTAAGCGAAAAAATAGTCTGAGAGAACCAAATGAAAATAATAACTTAGCAGCTATTATTTACTGATTAACAGCTTATTAAATGAAATGAAAAATTCTAGCGTAAAGCCTAAGATTAATAATGTTGAACAAGGATGATGGCAGCAATAATTTATTGTATTGCAAACAGCTGATGTGCTAAACATATGCAATGTATTCTTTAGTCGCCGCAGGTGTAGTTAAAATTCTTGAAAATACGTTGATTACTCCTTATCATTTGAAAACGTTGCCGCCCATACTTGAGCAAATATTTCTTTCTCTTTCCTCTAATTATGGCCACTCTCTAAGCCAGATAGTACAGACGCTTCTATCATTCTAAAATTTGCAATCAATTCCATACATATTGACAAACTGCTCAACTTTTTCCTTACTACTTCTGTGCTTTCTTGTTGCTGTATTGATAATCGTTATTTGGCGAGGGGTACAGCAAATAGCGGAATCCATACGGATTGGTGCCTATAGCGAGGTTATAGAATGCAGGATCCGAACAGTGAAGTACGGAGATCAGACCCTAATTAGGGTTATCTGGTACTGGGAGCAGCTGAGAATGGGGGGGGGGGGGGAAATAAGACCTGGGTTTCAAAATTAAGAAAGGGTCTGAAAAGTATAGGAATGGGTTACATTTGGATCGCAGAGCTGGGAAATAAGAGGGTTTGGGAGGAAAATTAAGAAATCTTGAGGGAAATTAAGATAGACAACTGACTCTTTTGAGGTGTGCAGAAAAAGTTTCGCTGGAGATATAATCGGAGATGAAAATTGGACGAAGAATGGAGAGTTACATCCAAATATGTGCCAAACTCTGCAATCAGGGGCTCTCTTGGTTCAGGTTAGACGCTTGGCGGATGATTAAAAGTAACAGACAGAGAGAGAGTACGAGAATCTGCCCTATATGTGCGGAGAAAGAATCTTGGGAGCATATTCTGGCGTATTGCAATGGGAAGGAAGAATGGAGAAAGAGATATCTACCGTCCCCGTTTTTTAACGGGAGGAGAGGGCAGTGGCAGTGCTGGAATTTACTGGCAGATAGGAAGGAGGAGAAGGGAGTAGGTAAAATTTTAAATAAAGTGAGACAGCTCAGATCGGAAGAGGCAGACCGCTGGCAAGGGGGAACAGGGCAATATGAATTACAATATTTTTGATATTATTTGTACATATATGTGTCGGAGTAAGTTATTCACTTTTGTACTATTTTCTGTTCATTTGTTTATGTATTTTGAAAAAAATCTATTGTATATTTTTCATTTGTTTATTTCTTTATTATATATATATATATACTGTTTGTCTCTTAAAGAGTTAAATATTGGTATGTGTAATTTCATGTATTTCCTAGTGTACTGAGAAAACAAGCACGGTTTCAGGACTCGGGCGACATGGATGAGTTAGATTTGTAGCGAATATATTTTTTGCAAATAAATACACTACTACCTACTACTACTACTACTACTACTACTACTACTACTACTACTACTACTACTACTACTACTACTACTACTACTACTACTACTACTACTAGTACTAGTTGATCTTATTTATATTTATTTACCTATAGTTTTTCCAAATAATAGTTAATTCTGATAATTGCATTAATCATGTAAAAATGTTACTAGAACTTTTAAATCAAATAAAATGGGTATGCATGTGAAAAATATGGAAAGAAGTTAAGAGCAATGAAAACATGGTAGTACCAGCACATTAATATATAAAACATGTTTTATATTAATAATATTTAAATTTCTAATTAGATTCTGGGGGTTAATAAGGGGTGAAACTCAGTCATATTAAATATTAATTATGTATATCTAAAATAATAAAGATAACAAACTAGAAAATATTGTTGTATTAAGATAAGGATACTAAATATCTTATTGTACTTTTTTAGACTTGTTCTGTGTTTATAAGTATTCGTTTAATCTAGGTAATTTTAGAAAGTATAGCCAAAGTGGAAGCTGAACCTCTGACTTCCAACACTACTGATGAACTGATGAACCGAAGACAGCATAGTTCAGGGGAAAATTTGATGACTATGATTAGTGTTATAGCAATATGTTAATACATTTGTTATAGTAAATTATTTTAACAAAATGTGTGTATGAAATGTTGTTGATCACACCTGACAAATGGCCAAAGTGCGGATTTTCTGTATTTTGCTTAGTAGTCAACTATATTTTTCACCTTCAATTTTACGAACTCTCAGTTTTATATTCTCTGAACTTCAAACCATCGCGCTTAATTCTTACTATGAAATTCACAAATAAATTAAACATTAAAATCAGATAAAGTTTTTAGAATTAAGTATTTACTTATCATGCAACATCAGGATGAAAAGTATCTTTAAAATACCAGGAGTGTTCTAAAAGTTTTCGGCCTGATTTAGAGATGCGTTGATGATGGCCAAATTATTGGGATAGTTGTTAAGTATCATCCTTTAAATGACGCGCTGTAAAGTTTCAGATGGGTAAGTTTAGTCACTAGTTTGTGAAGATCGTGTAAACAAACTAGTGTTAACATTTTCTACAAAATAGATAAAAACTGAAATATAAACTGCAATTATTTTCTGTTTTCTCATATTCAACAAATGGATCTAGTATGACTTGATGGCCAATTTCAATTTTTATATTCGTCAGCAATGGATTGAAATTAACTGAGTTTAGCTGAAACAGATATGAAACATTTTCGATAAAATAACTCTTCAGTTAACCCCATAAGAAAAGTTCTAGGACAAAATTATTGGGGCTGTAGAGTACTCTTCTACTTGTCCATCATACATTAAACTTTTGCCGTCTTGGACGGCAGACAAAGTGGTGTATTTCATTTCAAACATTTAACTACAGTACGACAGTGCACTAGATGGTGAAAGGGGTGACACTAGAGCAGTTATCGAAATGAGAGCAAGTAAACCGGACTGACAAGGAAATCTGTTCAGACTCCGGTTTATTCGATACGCTGCTGGTATCGAATCTGAATGGGAAGAGAAAAGTGTAATCCCTTAGACCTAGATGCAGCCAACACTTGTCACTTATCATCTGCATATTAAGTGTTCTGATTGGCTATAGTTGAATTATTTTATGGAACACGCCTTTTTCCAAGCATTTCTGAAATGAACCCACAATTACTTCTAGGGCACAAACTAATATTCCTTATTATACACCAAGTGAGTGTTGTCCATTTCATGCCTACATAAAATATAACCAATATTCTTCTCAGTATTGTTATATCTCATGAGCATTCCAAGATTGCTTAATTTTTTGCGCAGCCACTTAGGTTTGCCTCACTAACTACTGGAATATTGTTCTTCAGATATAAAAGTCCAAGGCGATCTATGTCCATTGCTATAACGAAATGTTTCACTATCATTTGATTGTATTATGTGATCATCTAATTTATGCCTTACGCCATTTTCTGTTCCAATACGGTACGAATAGATTTTCCTGTTTAAAATATTTTGGAGCTGTCGATTTTTTTAAAATAATTTAATGTATTAAACATTTTCTTGGTGTTACATAAGCATTTAAAGTTAATTATATAGAATTTTATGTTCTCAATCGCCTGATAACTAAAATTTAAATGTTTTTGTTACAAGACCTGACATAATTTTATATGTACGTTTTAGTAACCAACATTTTCAAAATGTATACATATATAATCTATATACTAATTTTTACACTTTCCGATTATTCTACGTTTCTGTTAGACAACCGTCCATTCATTTTCATCAAGCGTTTGCTCAGAATATTTCTTTGCTTGTTTAATTTTGAAACTTCTTATTAGGTGATCTACTTCTTAGTGTCCTTCCTCGAATGAATAAGACAGTCCTTATCAAAATTGAAGCTAAGATGGTTTTAAAAAAGCTTTCCTTTAGTAATTTCATTTTTGCTAATACTATTAATGAATTTATGTTTACAACTGTAATATACTTTATGAAATCGCAATTGGACGTTTTAAATACATAATCAATAAGCCGTTGGTGCATAAAAGACCGCACGTCAATCAATACTTTAATGCCCCACACGTCCCTTGTACTGTCATGTAATCATAAATGTGTGACTTTCAAGTTATTTCATTGGTGGATTGTCCTTTGAGCTGCTCGAGTGAGATGACGTAGACAAGACGCTCCCAGGGAAAGGGGCTTGGTTTCGGATTTTTTAGAAATTTAACGGAGTTTCTTAGTTACTTCTGTGATCCAGGTTGTTATGGATTGTTTTATGATTATCTTATATATTTATAATGTGTAAAATATAAAAGTTTAATAGAAGCTTTCTCGAGAGAAATGTTGCGTATTTATTTTTTGTGTATGCTGATTTTCAATTTTGTAAAGCTTTTGTATCAGATATTGGTATGTCACTAGAGCTATGTGTTATCTGGTTAATTTTATTTTGAATTTTGGCTGTTACGAGATGTATTTAACTTTTGTGAGCCCTGTCAGGCAGGTTTCTTTGTTTCCCATTTTAGGCAAATTCGTAGATGGATGGAATTCTTTTACAGAAAGTCTTGAAATTTTAATCAAAATAGTTGATATTTATTCTTTAATGATTTATAAATTATTGTATGTAAATGTTTAGTAACTTATTTAGATGCAGTGCACAATTTCGTGTCAAATTTAACCTAATGTATGTTATTGAACTCTGGTTTTTATCATTGTTTATCATAAAAAGGTTTAAACTAATATTTATTTTCTCTTAAATGTTCTTCAAGTCCTTGTTTCCTTTTAATAAATCACATTTCCATGGATTCTCTAGGCCTTTAAGCGTTTTCTTTGTTTAGCTATGAGTAACAAGTAGTAGCAGAGTAGGCAAAGATCGTACAAGATGCTGCAAATGGCAGGTGTCGCGAGTAGTAACTTTAGCTTGGTTATTTAAAGTACATAGCCCAGTTTTCTTTTTATAGTAGAAACAGAAACGTAAAACAGCACTAACGGCCCATCCATACGGAAATGTAAATGTTCAAACCTAATCATAATATTTTGGTAATGAAGATATATATGAATACATGTGTATAATATGATACAACTTTTACAGGTGACTTATATGTCGACAAAAGAGAAAGTTCTTTGGTGTCTTATGTTTAAGTTAGCTTGGAAAACTAAAGAGGCCATAAAATTCTAAACAAAAGGAAAGAGTAAACCTGAGGGTCGTACGTGATGCCACTTTTAAAGGGATTGCAATTGCAGGATCAATATACCCAAGGACTTTAAAATTCGTTAGGGCTTTGAACCCAACAGGCTGTTATACAGTTAGCCTTTAAACTAGCCAATATCAACAAGAATTTCAAACTTTCAAATATAAACGAATGACATGTGCTGGCAGGTGAATTTAAACCAGTCAATAATGAATATATATTTTGAACTTTTAAACCAAGGCGCGATACGTGTGCTTGCTTTGATATCGTTCAGCCAAAGATTATTAGGCTTTGAATTTAATATATAAGGAGGCATTTTCTCCGCTGGGGTTAGAGATAGCAAGTTCTACTTTAGTTCAGGCAGTTCATTTCAGTTAGAGGTGGTTCACGCAGACACTTCAGTTTAGGTAACATTTTTAAGTTTTACTCGCGACGAAACACACTCATTTGTAACAAATGTATGCCGCGGCACTCATTTCTAAGTTCTACACGCGCCAAGATAATGCCCAGGCATTCGTAATAAATTCTATTTCAGAGGCGGTTTTCAGATTCAGTTCATATCCGCGAGAGTCACAGCAGCTAAGTATATATTCCATATAGTTAAATTCTATCTCACCCAAAACACCAGAGGACGCGAGATATCTGGAGCATAATAAATTACCATATATATTATGTCACATTTTGTGGTTATTTGTATAACTGGTCTCCTATCCCAGTTATGTTGAGTATGAATCAATAAAATAACAGGTTAGTCCCCTGAGAAATTGTTGTCACCGTAGCGTAAATAACAACACACCAAAACTGCTTCATAATTTGTCATCAAAGTGAGGCCAACAACAAGGACAACCACACCACGTACAAACCGCCTCATAATTTGGCTTCACCAACATGGGGTCATATTAAACTATCTTAGACGCCACAAGTCCTAGCTAGAGCACGGTTAAATAACTACTAACAGTCACAAGTAACGAAGTTACGCTGCTGTAGGTAAAATAAATCAATATAAATGTATAAAAACCCTCCATATATGGTAGCGGGTCACGGTTATTAAAGGTATAAGTATCAGAGGTGCCACAATATAAATAAATAACTTTTGTAATATAAATTTAATATCAAAAGCACGCGCACAAGCAAGGGATATTTTGAATAGTCGCATATCCCAAATTAGTGATTAAATCTATTTTAAGTTATTGTATACAAATGTGTTACGCTAGTTACGATACATGGCAAAAAGTCTGATTTTTATTATTCACCAGAGCAGAAATATATAACCTTACATTTATCAAGTCTTTATTAGTGAATTTTGACAGAAAAATTGTGCCTCGTTGATGTAATGCAACGATAGAACTACCAAAATGATTAGAATTGCTTTCCTAAAACCTCAAAAGTTAATTTTTTACAACTCTGTTTTCATCTAATCCAGTATTTTGAGGAAAGATACAGCTAAAGCCGTACGTCTGCTGCACGGGCGTTGGGTCTGTTAGTGTTAACTGCATCTGCAAATTTCATGTTACAGAGTATGCCCTTATATTACAGAGTAGCAACCCTACTATGATCGAATTCGGTCATCCCTAACCACAAAGATTCCGCCTCATCGATTCTTACGCCTCTACCACGAGCTCGAGTGTACATTATTTACTTAGTCGCATGTCATTATAATTTATATCAATCTCGGTAAATCTGGTTAAAATTGCTTCAAGTGAAAATACTGAACATCTATGTGACCGCATCGATCAATCAGAAAAAAGGGAAGAAAAGAAACTGGTTCAGATAAAATCGAAGAAATGCAAACAGCCTGAGGTAGCTCAAAGAGTATTTCTAAAATACTTGTTTTTAATAGATCATGCTCAAATTCAACAGAAAATAAAATGTTATACCTCACTTTAATATTTGCTATGGTTAAATTATCAACGATTAAACCAAAAGCGATTTACATAAATAGGATTCAACATTTAACCAAATGTTTAAAACTCATAAAGAACAATAAATTGCATAGAATCACAATTGGTAATAACATAGTTATTCAGTACGAAATTGCCGAATAATTTAACAATTTAGATTAATGCATTTTATACCGCTTGTAATGTACAGAAACTAATAACACATTTTAGACATAACGGTCGGCCCATAAGTTTCCGGCCTAACCATTTTGTAAGGATGATAAAGACAAAAACTTATTTCTCTTTTCACTACAGTTACCCTTTATTGCAATACATTTCTCACATATTTGAATTAATTTTTCAATCCCCCCTAAAATAGTCAGAAGGCTTGTCTGCAAAAGGGCCTTAACAGCATTCATAATTTCTTCGTCACACTTAAATTTCCTTTCTCGAAGGCCCTTCTTGAGCTTTGAGAAGAGGATATAGTTACTGGGAGCTAGATCTAGGCTGTAGGGAGGACGGGAGGACGGTCGATCTGCTTGAAGCCACATATCTTCACAGCTTACTTTGTAACAAGCCTTTTCGTGAAGAAGGCGCACACCATCACTCAGCTTTTCTCACCTTTTCTCTTTGATGGAAGCACGTAGTCTGTGCAGTAGGCCAGTATAGTACTCTCCATGTACTGTGGTGTTCCTCTCATTGAAGTCAATGAAGAGTGTTCCTTCACAAGTCCCAAAAGAATGTGGCCATGATCTTCTTAGTTGACGTTGACCTTTAGAGGCGGTACTTCGCGCCACTCCATTGACCCTATTTTGGACTAGGGATCATAGTAGAGGACCACACTTTCCTCTCCTGTAACACAATAGTTTGCAGAACTTCTCTCTCTCGTTGCCACGACAGAGCTCTAAAAATGCCTGACAACAGATGATTCGTTGCTGCTTTTGGACTGAGGAAAGATATCTAGGCACCCATCTTGCACTAGTCTTATTCATATTTAAATGTTCATTAGTTATTCAAAGGACTGTTGCTTTAGAAAGGCCCAACCTTGCTGCTGCTATTTCTGGAACTTTGAGCTGCCGGTCTTCCATAATTTCTCCCTCCACAATAGCGATGTTTTTAGGAGTTTCCTTCGAAATTGCTCATGTTGTTGAACATGTCACAATCGTCTACACATAGCCTTCTTTATTCAACCGTATCTGAACAACTGAACACAGCGGAATGGAATTTACAGCTGCAATTATTTACTTTACAGATAATGTATGACTCCAGATGAGGCTTTGTAAATGCGATAATACTTATCAGCGAGGTCGGAAACTTATGAACCTATCCTCGTATCATCAGTGTCCGCCACCTGTAAGCACAACGGGTGGCCCAGGTCATTAAAGCGCGGACTCTAAAGTGGATGCCTGGAGTTCGAATCTCGCCAGGACCGTCCTCCCTGACATGGGATTTTTCCAGGTTTTCCCCAGTACTCATAAATGAAAAATGCCAGGGAGGTACCTAAACTTAAGCTTTCCTTTGAATAAAAAATACTTTCCAAGCTCATCAGAAATTAAAATGCACAGTAAAATAAAAGTGTTAATGCCATAAATGTACACAGTATCCATATAATGCATAAAATTAGTTTAAAAGTAAGTAATCTATATAAAAACGCTGGAAAAACGCACGCGAGATCATACAGAATTAAGTCCGGCACGCAGGAGCTGCGTAAACTAAGTGAATTCATCAGCAACTTTAATAACTTTAAAATGGAATATTCTATTCAAATTACGACCTTATTAATTAATAAAATGAAATAAGTTACGGTATTACTGTGTGGTATTACGGGAACAAAATTGGAATTCTTGCAATCTATAAGTACCATAAAAGAAAAACCTCGATCTTAGAAGTATTATTATTATTATTATTATTATTATTATTATTATTGAGATAAAATCATAAAAATTAATGGTATATTATTGTTAATTAAATTAAACATATGACCACTGATAAATAAAAATATACTGTGTGAGTATTTTTAAAAAGTTTTAAATGTAATCATGTTTATGAACTCGGCCCTTACTACCATCTTTACATTCACTAAAATATAGAAAAATAACAACGATTTGCCATTTAAGAAGAGTTTATATGTTTTATAAACAAAAATCAAAACATGTTACTATTTAAAACAATTACATTGTAAAAAGCAAATATATTCATCAACAATATACAAATCAACACCCCATCTATTTTCATTGCCTTTGATATTTAATTTATATGTTATTGTAGTAAAAACACGTAACTCAACATTTTCTGAAGGTTATTACGGAGCTTTCTTACATACATATATAATTTTCAAACACATATTTGATGAATATTTCACATTTTCTATCTTCACGGCGATACTTTTGTTAAATATAAAACATATGTAACGTTATAAATACAAGGTTTTTATTGCTGAATTAATTTGTCTTTTCTTTTAAAATAATAGACAGAAAATTAAAGACGAACCCTTTTAAATTTCAATTTTCAAGTATACCCCTACTCCTAAAGGTCCAATTTCCCTAATTTTCAGACTTTATTTTTCTTATTTTATTTAAATGGCATATACTGAATTTTGTTGTGAAGAATCAAATATTGATGCTCTAGGACGATTTTCAAATTTTTGGGTTTCAGGTTAATCTCACTTTAATGGCCCAAATTCCATAATTTTCATAAAATATTTTTCTTATTTTATTTAAATAGTATGTACCGAGTTTCGTTGCGAAAGAGCAAATATTGGTGCCGCTAGAGTAATTTTTAAATTTTGGATTTCAGGTTAACCCCATGTTTAATGGCCCGAATTCCATAATTTTCAGATTTCTTATTTTATTTAAATGGTATGTACAGAGTTTCGTAGCGAAAAAAAAAAACACATATTAGTGTCGCTAGAGTAATATTTAACTTTTGGGTTTCAGGTAAACCCCCACTCTTAATAATTTTATTTCACTGATTTTTCAGAAACTATTATTTCTATTTCATGCCAATGTACCAAGCTTAGTTGAGAAAAAGCAAACATTTCGGTCACTAGAGCAATTTAAAATTTTCTCTTAACTCGGTTTTCAAGTATTACTCCATTCTTAATGGCCGATGGTCCCGATTTTCAGAAACTACCTGTATTAATTTATTTTAATGCAATATACTGAGTTCCAATGAGAAAAACAAAAATTGCGACCGCTAGAGCGATATACTTTTTTTAATAAATTTTTGCTTGAGGTTTACCCCCCCCCCCCCCCCAATGATCCAATTTTGCTGGCTAACGAACTCACGAGTCGTTTGTTAAATTATGGTTACATGCCGAGTTTCGTTGGGAAAAAACAAAATTGCTAGAGCGTTAGTTTTGTGTGTGTGTATGCAACTTTTTTCTTTGTCATTTTCGGTGCCTAGTAGGTAGAATCGATGGCGATTTGAATAATTTTTTTTTCAAAATGTTTCATGAGTACAATTGCAATAGCTACTACATTCCTTCGGAATTGACTAAAAGTTGCTCATATATTACTAACAAACTGCAAACCGTGTATGATAGGGGAAATTATGTACAATCTTTTATACTGGACTCTTATTATCTACTCTAGATAGTAAAAGAGATAAGGAGCTTGAAAGCATAACGCAACAACTTATTTTCAACATTTTCAGCTTTATAATACATGAAAATTTTGGAAATAGCAACTTTACTCAATGACATTTTTTAATTAAGACCTACAGAGCGCAGTAGAGAAGTCGAGGTATATAATACATGTGCAGTTAGCAGCTTGTAGTTATTTTGAGGCAGAGCTTGTCAGCAAGTGGTTGTGCGTCCGTTTGTCACTTGGTTCTGTCATTATGTGCTTTGTTAGTTATGCCACTACATAAATATAGTCTTAAAGAACGAGTCTTCATCTGCGATACATATGCGAAAATACATTCTTGTATAGAAAAGATAAGGCTAGTCGCAAGAAAATACCCTAAAAAGGCTCTAGGTACATTCGACAACTTGTTAAAAATTACGAGATATAGGATGTCTCCTGAGAATTTCCTATGCAGATGCCAGCAATGTATTGCCGCTGAGAGGCACCAATTTCAATATCTCTTATAACAAAAGTTAGTGCTTATTATTATCATAGTTTCGAAACAGTATTATTTTATGATTTCAGTTAAAAATATAAATTTAATAAAAACTAAATTTATGCCCAGTTATATAGCCTTTTCTGTTGAAGAAAAAGATATATAACTTTTCTACAGGTAAGCGCAACTCCTTATAAAATACACGAAATTTCAAATAACTGGACACCTTAAAGCTAATCAATATTGTTGGAACAGCACCACATTTATCATTGTCTATTTTAAGTAAAAGCACATAGTCTTCCTTGGCAATTGTTATAAATGGGATTTTCTCTCTTGTCTTAACCTCACTTGCAAAGGAGTCGAAACATAATATCCTGCTCACATCATTCATCAAAACTCTCTTCATCTCGCTCCAAAACCCGCTTCATACGTTCTTCCGGATATTTCCATTTCAATAACTCTCACTGTTATTTAAGATACATTAAGGAAAATTGCACTAAGAAAATGCCCTTCCTAACCACAAATTTTAGTAAATAATATTTAATATACACCACATTTCATCATTAACTCTTTTTCACTCCTCCTTTAATTATTGTTATTTAGGAAATGCAAATATGATATAATGCGGTGCACTGCTATAATTAAGACATAAGAATAATCCCATGTGATACTAACATTTTCTATTACACAAGGTCCTGGTATGATTTCACCAAATCGATATTAACTTAATAACAAACAAAAGAAATAACATGCTACTTTTTATTTACTTCCAACTATAAACCACTGAAATAAAACACGTGACTGCAACTATCAAATAAACAAACCCAAGTGTTTAGTAGCAGCAACATGAACAATTTTACTACTAGTCCACCTGTCTCTGCATAACTTCACTTGCAAACGAGTCGAATTACGTTATAACATCAGGCTTACTAAAACTCTCATTATGTCGATCCAAAACCATCTTCATACTTTTTTTTTTATCGGATTTTTCCTTTCTTTGCTAACCCACACCGTCATATACAATGTTAGATTAGAGAAATTTGCTGGAAAAATGTCCTTACTAACTAAAAGGTTTGGTACAAAGTTTTAATGCACATTACAGTTATATCATTAACTTCACAATTTGCATAATGTACATATAAACACTCTTTATCCACTCCTCCTTTAATTGCTACTATTTAGGAAATTTTAAATATATTATTATGCGGTACACTGCCATAATAAAGACTTACAAGATCCAAACCATATGGTTCTGACACTTTATATTAAACAAGTTCCAGCTATTATTTCATAAATCAATATTAACTTAATAAAATACAAAAGAAGTAACACGCTCTGTTACTTCCAACTATAAACCACTGTAATAAACCAGATAACTACAAATTAATAACGTGATGAAATTAACACACGGGCCACACATATTTCGGCATTTTATCTACTTTCGATACTTACATGCGGTCTGGTAAATATATTGCTGCACGACCACTGGTAAATATAGAGGTCACGATTTTTCTTTACTATTTGCAGGATCATACAAAATATGTAATTGCGTTTCTAATTTTGTTCACTTTTATTTTTTAGTGACAATAAACATTTCTCTATTTAAAAATTAATTTAATTCTAGATAAACATTTTCCGACTGTTGAAATCTCTGCACGGACTACATTTGTGAGTACCTCGCTGTTCTTCCATTCTGTTAAAACAGGGCATCAATTGCACATTTCGTTTCGGATATATTCACGGTGATAGTTTTACACAATTCACTTGGTATATTGCAAATTGTTGATTTGGTTTATTTACGGACGCTCTTTGACATCTCAGGTCATCAGCGTTCCCCTCAAATCAGGACATGAAACGGCCGACAAATTTTGCTCAGAGGCCTTTTATTTCACGCTTGAGGTTCTTTATCGTGCTGTAAATGAATGACACGGGACACATGGCTTTACTTCCCTGACAAAGGAAGCCATACTTAGGATTTTTACTCCCGAAAAAACCCATCGATCCTGGCCGGGTTTAAACCCGCGATCTTGGGTTAAGGAGGCAAGTACAATTACTACTTCACCACCAGGACTGACAGTATATTGCAAATAAGGGCAGAAATGTAAAATATGTATTTTCACCCAACTTATATGCCGAAAAGATTTCTGTATTATTATTTACTATAATTCCCTCTGCTTACTAGTTAATGTTCGTCTTTAAATTTTTCTCCAGTTTTGTTCTCTATAATAAATACGTTCGTAAATGGTAATGGCATCAGTTGTAGAACACTGATTTTAATCTCGCTGGGAGCAGTGAGACGAATGGCGCATAGATGGCAGTGTAATGGATGTAATTTGAGGGTTTGTGTAAATAAAGGTACTTACCGGAATCGCAATGGACAAGGGCGTTGCGCGGAAAGCCGGCAAGTCCTTCCTTGTCATCAGAGAAGTTCCATAGCCGCTCATTTATCTCTAGGAGACTGTTACTTAACGAGAAAATGATGCTCGACTGTAACGTACACCCACGTACTGTTACTTTAACTGTCACTTGCACGATTTAACTTGAGGTGAGCAAAGAGCGTTTTATTAGCGGTAGCAATCGCAAGCAAGCCCATGGAACCCGGAAGATCAGCCATTTACTTTGGCATACAAATCGTTCGTTAATGATGGAAACAGGCAGCAAGGAAAACAAATTATACTCGAACATGCAGTTTAAAATGAAACAAAATCAGTGCTTAACATGAGCGCATAGAACACTTTGCATTCACTGTGTTTATGTCTGATTTATAAAGCAATACTTAATTGAATTATAATAAATTATGTTCTTCTCATGTGACCTCGGACTGCCGCAGTGACCTCAGCTTCCTCTATCTTCGTTTTACGACTTCATTGATGTGGTCAGCATGCCGGCTTCCCGCTGGTGCCTATCACGCGGCTTTCACGCCACCTCTCCATCAAGCAGCTTCCCAATTGTCCTCACGAGGCTGACCTCCAGACCTACCTACAGCAGAAAATTTCATAAATAGTTACTGGGAATCTAACTCGGGCCTTCCGGCCAGCAGTCAGCAGCGCTAACCACTAGAACAGAGATATGGTCAAATTATATACATATAATTATTCACACATATTATTTTAAATTGTAACATTAAAAATCTTAATAATGTCCATATTACTTCTAACGCAATTTTACGTCTCAGGGCTTCAAAATATTGCAATAAAAATCAAAGTTCCTCCCACTTCTAATTAAAATGAAGAGATTCTCCCACACTTTTTAAAAGAAGAGTTTAGCTTTCTTTTCTAGTTGCCAAATTGTGTCAGAACTACCAGATAAAGCTATCATATCTAATCCTGTTAACCCGGAAATATCTAATTACTTAGTAATTATACTTTTACATCTCTTATAAATATGTCAAAAAATTAAAAACAAGTCTAAAATATGCAACCTCTGCAAAATGTTTTTGAAAGTTCTATACCAATGTCGATTATATTTTAGAATGCACTTTTTTTTTATAATTTATTGTTTTATTTCATTATATATTTTTAATCTAATGCCTTATAATAATTATAATATAAAATGGTCCTTTCTATGTACATGTTAATGAAGATTTTTTCACTAAATATGTATACATATTTACTTTGTTTATATAAAACAATATGCACATGACAAGAAAAAGCAAGAAAAAGAATGCTTTCCCCTTTATAAACTCTAAGTGAAACGTATGTTATATGTTGACTCATATTAGGTTCGTTAGTTTAAATGATATAAAATGTTTAA
>CM060832.1:88387500-88447500 GCA_030762175.1 Metallyticus violacea | reverse complement strand
TATTACTACTACTATTACTACTACTACTACTACTACTACTACTACTACTACTACTACTACTACCACTACTACTGCTACTACTACTAGCTACTATTTGTTACACAGCATAGGAAAACTCGGAGACTATTACACATTAGAACCCATCCATAGTTTTTTGTGGAATCAGAATCCGCTTCCACTCAATGTAGTGAAAATTGTAGAAGTGAAAAATTTTAAATCCCTTTTCCCATATTTGTAGTATACGTTAAAGGAGGAATGCTAAATTAGCTATGATTTTTTAAAAAAAAAAAAACTTCAGCAGCATGAAAATATTTATTTTACTTTCCAAAACCGATAATGTTTGCGTTATATTCGACCATAAATATGTAATCAGTTGAATTTAAAATTTCATTGTATAAAATGTTATCTATTTTTACATATTTTAAGCATTTTATATTTTAAATAATATTTTAAAACCAGAATAACTTGTAGTAATGTCTATAAATAAATATTGATAATATCGCTAAATTTTGCCCAAAAGGACAAATTTCAATAGTTTTCTTACCTGCTGTATTTGAATAAGTGTTTTAGTAACACGTGACATAGAGCATTATTGCATACAACAACAACGCTACATCGCCCTAGATGATTTATTTGCTCATCTGACGTAGGCAATCACATTGTTGAGTAATGGGCCTTATTGCAAATGCAAGGGTTAGACTCATTCCAGTACCTACTCGAGAGTTGTGTTGTAACGCAGAGATAATGTTATTTATTAGGATAAAAGCCATAAGCATAACCATGATGTGAATAATTAATGGGTACTTTAAGACAGGTACATTTTTTGATAAAAGACGTTCAGGTAGGAGCGCTAAAGGTGAAGGCAGAGTGAAGCATTTTGTTATCTCTGAAGGATTTTTAATTAAATTTCTTCTGGGCTCGGTTTCGTTGCTGAGTAGAGAGAGGAAGAAGGAGAGAGAGAGAAAGATGAAGAACAAGAGAAATATGTTTATATCTCCTTGTACCTGTAAGCGAATTTACACAGTGAATATTTTGCTAGATAGATGATGAGATTAGATACTGGATGTTACAACCTTACATCAGATACTTCAATCTTTCCCTCTTCTTTCTACGTTTATTTTCTTATCATCCTCCAGGATTATTACGGGTCTTGGATTAATGAGAGAATTCGTGAAAATAAGCTTATCTGTGACTGTAAGGGATATTTTATTTATTTACTTTCTTCTGTTTCATCGTATTTCTGTGCATTTATTTCGTTTCTTCTCTCCATAAGTGCAGAGGATAATGCTTTTGGTCCTTAAAGCTTTGTAACGTTATTATTATAATTGCATTATAATTATTTCTCTCATAAGTTCTTTAATGCCTACAGCAATTTCACCTATATTTAGATTATTGTTTTATCCTGATTTTTGTACATTATTTCTTTTCCGTTCTTTATTTATCATTATTTCTCTTTTTTCTTCGGTTTCTTATCTCTCCTTTTAAATCTTCTTCTTTTCACCATTCTGGTTTACTCTCCTAGGCCTTTCTTTACCTGTTCCTAAATGCTTTGTTTGCTGCACGAGAAGGAATAGCAATTATGCTCTTACGTGTTTTCTCCTCATATCCGAAATGAACTACGCTATTTCCTTGATAAACAAACTTAACGTATCATATGCTGTAGGGCTAATTTAGATTATTTATGTATATTTATATTTTAGGTAATTTATGTACATTTTATGTATATTATGTATATTTTAGCAAGAATCCCATAAACTTGAGCATCATATATAGTATGCTTTAGCACTACAACATTAAATCGTTTTATTCTCCATTTTTAAGCTAAACATTTTGTAAAAAGAGAAAAACAATTTTTACAATTCCAAAAGATTATGAGGAATATATATATATATATATATATATATATATATATATATGTGTGTGTTGAACATGTAAATACAAAAGCATATATAAAGACAAAAGCATTTCTCATATAATATTTGCATATTATTAATGAGTAAGCGTTATGATAATATACTTTTAATACAGTAATGTGTAAGGGAGAGCTACCATTTTGAAGCGATTATGTGGTGGGGTGCTGAGGTCGTTGATGTTGTTGTTGACCCCACGTGGATGAGCCAAATTATGTAGCGGGTTTGTAGACTGATATTGGTCGCTTTGGTGTTGTTGCCTACACTTTAATGACAAAATTTTCTCAGGATGAAAGCTGCTATTTTATTGGGACTCAACAGGTACGGGAAAGAAGTTCCATGGTGTAAATAAGCACGCGATGCGACATATAGGTAGGGTAAGGTAAGGTATTTTCGTGGTATAGGCAATTTCGTGATACATTCCTATAAGGTTCTCACAAAGTACCCTCTCGTTATAGAGGTTTAGCTTTCCGTCTCCAGGTAGCAAAGACCTTTGTGCTTTGCTGTAGAAATGGACAAAGCGCTAGTTGCTGCTGGTCGTTAGCAGCAAAATGAATTGTGGCAGTGACGCTGAGATTGTTAATGGTGGAGGTCGAGTGTTGCAGTGGCTCACATTAACTTGTTCTCAAGGTAAGCCTTTTAGTAAATGTTGTAGTATCTTAGAAGGAAGTGATTGTACATGAAATGCATATTAAGATAATATTTTTTTTTCAACTAAACGTAATACTGAAGCTGTGGAATCTTAAGAAACTCGTTGATAAACTTACGTTTTTCACCTTTTGTTTTCTAATTCATACAGAAGGTAAGCTTTGCGTAATATTTAAATATTCTAAATATTATAATAAAATGCTTTCTATTGAAAATCCTGTTAGATGCACCTATTTATTAAATTTATTAAATTATAGGTGCCTAGAACTCAATATGTACTATAACGAAATTACCTTACCTCTAACGTCACATTATATCATGAAATTTCCTATCTTCAATTTTTGCATATTTTAGGGCTAAGATGCTGCAAAATGCTGGGTAAAAAGAACACTAAAGTGGAAAAAGCATCAGATAAATCAAAGAAAAGTAGGCATACTAAGAAAGGAAAATGTGCTTGCCGTAACTATTCGCACAGAAACATTTTGGAAGCCAGAAGATTGATTAAAGAAGAAAAATATTCCATTTATAAAGCGTCTAAAAGCCAAGGAATTCCGTGGTCGATGTTAAAGGATTATTTAAGCAAGGAGAATGACGGTCACACCCTCAGTTTGCCAAAACTTGGACGTCCTTTTGCCTTACCTGTGGAAGCAGATCAAAAATGAAAGAATGAACTGGACCAAAATGGATACAGAGTTCATTCTGTCTGGCAATATATCATGAAAAGTGTCAAAATCAAAGGATTGAAGATGATGATGTGATGATCTATTTGTGTGATAGCTGCTGTAATAAAGAGTCTGATTAGTGAATACTTTGTCCTTGTTTTTACTTGTTCTTTTTCTGCAATAAACAAATTGTCACAAAATTACTTAACCCGTTTCACGAAATTACCTGCACATTCACAAAATTACCTATGTTTGTTGTATTATTTATTAGAGGGTGTGCACGGATAAAAGGGGGGCTTAAAATTCAGCAAATAGTCTATGTTGTATTACAGAAGGTCAGTAAATGGTTTTATTTACTTTTACATATATTTGTACTATTTTACAGACATGAAATACGATATTTAATGAAATTACACAAAATTACCTTACCTTTCCCTATTAGTATTTTATTATTTCCCAAATCTTTCGCGTCCTCTGGTTACATAAATTTGTTTGCCGCATGTGAAACTTACAGATGAATGCTGCAGCGCGAGAAACTGAAAGGCGTACTTACAATGAGTAATGCGCACTGCTTCTGCGAAATGCGTTTATCTTGCCGCCTGTCGAACTAGCGAATGAAAACTGAGGAATGAGCCTAACTGAACTGACCCGACAGAATTGATGTATTTTGCCGCGTTTAGATCTTCAAACTGAGTGCCCCAGCCGAGCAAACCCTCCCTTATATATTAAATTCAAATCAAATGATCGTTGGCTTTAACGGTGCCATGGGGTTATACAGGCACGTGCAATCTTTAAAAGTTCAAATATACATTCCCCATTGGCTAGTTCAAGTTCACTTACTACACCTGCCATTTTGTATTTTTTGAAAGTTTTAAAATATTTTGTCAGCATTGACTGGTTTAAAGCAATGTGACAGCTGATCGTGGTCAAAGCCCCAAGCGGTTTAAAGTCCTTGAGTTTATTGACCCTGCAAAGGTAGGCTACTTAAAAAAGAGAAGAGCTTCACACGCTATACCTCGAGATGAACGCAGTTCGGCATTTGCTCATTCCTCAGTATGCAGTTATAGGATCTACACGTGGTAAGATACTAGCAGTTTGCAGTATTCTAAGTTCGACTTCACTTTCACGCGCCGCGACACTCGTCTGTTAAGTTTCGCACGTGGCAAATAAGTTTGTATCGACGTAGCTAAGTCTATCGTGCGCAAAATACCAGAGGACGCGGAAGATTTTGGACATAATAAAGTATCAATATATGTCACATCGCGTGCTTATTTACACTATTTAACTCTTCTTCCGGTCCTTTTGAGTCCCAATCAATAAAATAGGAGAATTCAACCTGAGTTGTTGTAATTGAAGCATAGGCAATAATACCGAAGCGATGAATAATCAATCTATAAAACCACTAGAAGTTGACAACAGATGCTTCAAGATTAGTGCCTAACTTGGGTCAAATTGCCGGAGCCTACTAAACAACTTTATAATTTGGTGTTCACGTGGGGTCAACAGCAACACCCATTTCTAAATAGCTTCAAGTTTTACTTATTCTCCCCATCTTCTAACACGATCATACCATTGAAGAGCTCGCCTGCCTAATGTCTTTATATTTCTACCGCTTTAACAACAATATCCCAATATGTCTCCTTGTTGCATCCATGTGCACTAACTGATATGTAGAAGTTTCACTTTGTTAGAGTTCATCCCCCCTGCAACACAGGTCTAAATACTTTCTACTACACTTTGGAGATTTCTCGCCTTAGTTTTCTTGGATGCAATCCTATTCCTCAGATTCCCCTTCAGCAACTTTATAGTTTTTCTTAGTTTCGCGGTTTCTAGATCGCTGAATGATTAACCCTTGATATCAACATGTTTCAAGAATTTGATGATTACTAGAGCTAGGTGATATCTCATCAAAGTATAACAAACACTGATATGATTAGGAATTGCAGTTTAAGTTTTTCATACGCTATTAAGGTAAGAATTTCAAAATCATAATACAAATACGGTTATTGACATCGAATTATAGGAATATGTCAGTTAATTTATTAGAATGTTCTATTCAAGTGGTCTGTATTTTTTCTAACAAACTGTCGGCCAAACGGCGAACTTGACGACCTAAATTACAGCAAATTATTCGAGTGATATTGGGTGTAGTGGTAATGGAAGCCTGACTAATTTGTTGATAACTGCTGGCTCAAAAAAACTATGAAACACGTTCCACCACTTTGCCAGGATTATCTTGTTGAAAAATGAAGTCCTTGTGAATTAACTTGTCATATATTTCTGCAAAGCTTCACGTTTAAAGTCCGTTGATAGCTTCCAGGGACTAGGAACCCCTCACCATGGCGGTGCTACGCTCTTATTTTCTTAGATCATGAATTAGGTCATGTAACTCATTCATGCAAAATATTTTTCAACATTGCATCATTCTCTATGCTGCATAAGTTTTTCTTGTATAGAAAAGGCGCTTTAGCTTAATGGTTTTATTTTAATTTAAATGACTTTATATGTGATAAACATTTGAGTAATTTACGTACTGTTTCTATTGATGTCAATGTTTCCGAAAATCAGAGCAATCGGGTCATTAGGAGTGGGAGTATACGTGAAAAACGATTGGGGGTTAAAGGGAAATTTAAAAATCGCTCTAGCTGCAGCAATTTTAATTCTTTTTTAAGGAAACACCATATTTGCCATAGAAATAAAATAAGAAAAATAGCTTCTGAAAGTCAGTAAAATCGAACTACTAGGAAGGAAGGTTTACCGGAAACCCAAAATTTAAAAATCTCTCTAAGTGGTATTTGCATTTTTTGTAATGAAACTTTGTGTATAACATTTAAATAAAATAACAGCTTCTGAAAATGAGGGAATCGGGTTATTAGGAGGGGGGTTCACCTGAAACCAAATTTAAAAATCGCTCTAGCAGCACTAACATTTGTTTGTTTTTTTTTTTTCACAGAAAAACTCGGCATGTACCATTTAAATCAAATAAGGAAAAATAGTTTTTGAAAATATCAGTGAAATCAGATTATTAGGAGTGGGAGTTTATCTGAAACCCATAAATTAAAAATTGCCTTAGCGAAAACAATATTTGATTTTTCGCAATGAAATTCTGTGTGTACTATTTAAATATAATAAGAAAAATGTTTCCTGAAAATCAAATAAATCGGGTCAATGGGAGTGGGAGTTTATCTGAAATCTAAAAGTTAATAACCGCTCTAGTGGCACCAACATTTGTTTCTTCCCAACAAAAATCGTTATACACCTGTTAAATAAAAATAAGAAAAATTATATTCTGTAAATTAGGAAAATTGGACCATTAGAAGTAAAAATGTGCTTAAAACCGAAATTTTAAAAGGGTTCTTGCATTTAATTTTCTATATCATGTTTTAAAATAAAATGACTAATTAATTCAGCATATAAACTGTATTTATAACTGTGTAAATGTTTTACATTTAACAACAGTATTGCCGTGAAGATCGCAAATGTAAAATATCAATGTAATATATATGCAAGAATTATATTTATATGTAAGAGCACTCTATAATAACCTTCAGAAAATGTTTGCGTTAGATGTCTTTACTACAATAACAATTAACTTTCAAAGCCAATGAAAATGGATAAAAAGATTAATTGTTTATTGTTCATTGTGTATATTTGCATACTGCTATTTCTCTCTATTTTAGAGAATGTAAAGCTATCAAAGGCTCAGTTCATAAACATGATTACATTTATAAATGTTTAAAAATATCCATACAGCATAGCTGTAAATATCAGTGGTCATATATTTAATTATTATTATTGTTTGTTATTATTATTATTATTATTATTATTATTCTAAAAATATGGTTTCTTTTTAGTGATACTTATAGATTGCAAGAATTCAAATGTTGTTCCCCTAATACCACATAGTAACATCATAACTTATTTTATTCTTATTAACAAGGTCAAAAATTGGATTTTTATCACAGCAAGTTTCCAACCCCTCGTTATTGAAAACGTGTAGAATTCTCTGTTTAAACTCTGTTGATTTGTAGTTAGTATTTCAGATTTAATTCCATCACCCTCATTTGTATTAATTTAGACGCATATAAAATAAAATATCAGTGCTTACAGGCATTAGGAAATTTTAAGAAATGTATAAAGAGACAACGTAATGATACTCAAAATCTTAGAGCAATGTTTGTGGCTACTGAAATGAGTTAGTGCTAGGAAATAAGGAACAACGTGTGGTCTATTGCATATAAGAAGAACAAAGAATGTATGGGAAGTCATCTAGATTTCCGTTTGTAAACATGTCTGAGATCCTGAGATTTTTGATGATGACCAAAAAAACTGTTACGCATTGTCATCTGATGACACAATATTCTCTGTAGACATATAAGGATGATACAAGGAGAACATCTTCCTTCCCACAAGAAATCATGAAAAGCTGACACAATGCCAAAGCAAGTTCTCGAGATAAGCAAAAAATTAAGTGGTAAAGATTAAATCGGAGACAAGCAAAATAACAAGTTGCATTTACCGTCGCAAATTATGAAGTGTTATCTTGAGGCATTCATAACAGCCGCTTCTGTGTTACGGCATCCAGTGTATCTTTATTTTAATTATCAACTTTCTTGATACTTATCTACGAGCGCTTTCAGAACCCTTCATTCTCCGTTTCTGCCGCTTTTCTTAAATAGAGATTACTACGTTTGACTGATGATGTGATTCTGTACGCCCTCATTCAGTCCAGGAAGTCAAACTGGATCTCAAAGAACTGAGTTGGGAAAAATCACCCCTAGTCTACATGGTGAAGGTAAAAATGGATAGGCTGAAATTAGGCTTTTCTCGTGGATGAATAAATTAAACAAGAATTAAAGTTTGGCTCCCATAAACAGGAATGCTTGTGTAGAAAACTATGTACAATAATATTTCTCTTCGTCTTAGCTGAGAAAATATGTTGGAAACTAAGTGAAAGTATCTTAAGGTGGGGGAGAAATTTGAAGAAAAGAACTCAAGAATCCCTAAAAACAACGATCACATTATGACTGTATGTCGATTTCAAAATCAAGACATTCAAGTTTAGTTTCCACTTATTTCACGTGCTAAGCGAATCGTACAGACATGAACGTATGCTAACGTGATGTTGCATTCCTGTGGAGTTTGCCTCCATCTTTCATGGGTTCATAAACAAGAGCTCTTTTCGCTAATATAGTCGTAAAAGTACTTGCGTGAGACCTCTGGTCAAGTTTTTATAATTGTGCGATAGTTAACAAAGCCATCATTACTGCTCACCTTCGTCATAAACTGTAGATAAAGTGGTGCATCGCATAACCCTGCACTCGAATTCTCCTCAACACAAAAAAGTTAGTTTTTTGAAGACTTAAGGCATTAAATAAATAAATTAAGCCGTCTTCTTTAATGAACAGGTGAAGAATATTACAAGTTTTCAAAACAATGAATAATGCGTAGAAGAAAATTACATTTTATATTCAGTTAATCATTAGTTATGGTGATAGCTGTAAATCTTCTACATTTCGGTTATATTAGTAAAACTGAATAAACAAACCAAACAGTCGTCTTTAAACATACATAAATTTTCATAGTTTGAGCTCATTAAGTAACCGATTAAAATATGTATATACAGTAAGGTTATTTTAGTTACTGGCCACCTGAGCGCGGCTGATTACTGCTTACTGTAGCCGCCGCAAACGGAAAAAGGGATATATAGATACTGCGCGTAATGAGTATTTTTTTTTTTTTGTATTTATATTTATACTGGCAGCATAAATTGTACTGTATTTAAAACTGATGATAATAAGCATTAACTTGTGTTATAATATATGTTGAAAATGGTGCCCCTCAGCGGCAAAACATTGCAGACATCTTCATAGGAAATTCGCGTATTTCATCTAATATTTCTACCATAAGAACAGAGAGGATCGGAACATGGTTCATTTCACTCTCGTAACTTTAACAAGCTGAGAAACAGTTTCTCTACCTGGAACACGACTATCAGTATATTTTCTTATGAAATGCCGTGCACTCCTTTGCAAGAATCTGTTTTCACTTTTGTATCATATATAAAAACCCTTTCTTTAAGACTATGTATTGGCATAGCCAACAAAGAACATTTACCATTATATTTACACATAAATAAAGTTCCGAGTAACACACGAACACACAAAACTCGCAACAAAACCCTCCTGAAACAAACTACAAGCTGCAACTTAAGTACTATACATTGTACGGTTTTTATGACTGAATTCTCTCAGTACGCAACCTCGCTTTGCAGACCCGCAACTCGACTAACCTCACTGTGAATAATGCCATGAGAATGGGAAATTTATACTATTCTCAGATGGAAGTTCTAATTTCCCGTCAAAGATCTTTGAAACAGTTGCTTAACAATGTACAATTTGTCCTAAGTTTGTTGGCACCTAAATAGTATGGCATTTTCCTTTGCAAGAAGATAAGATGTTCCAAACAACGTTCGAATATCAAGTATCTGAGAGGCAGACACTTAATTAGATAGTATTTTAAATATTAAATGGCGAATCTTACGTGTCTTTCTGACACGTTTCACTAATTTCGGAGAATTTGTCTCTTCCATTACATCTAATTTCGGCCACGTTTTGATGTACACCTCCATTTTTAAAGCGTACTTTATTTTAACTTATGATAAGTATGTAGATTATATTGAAATTTCACTTTTATTTTTTGAGCTATAGTCACATGCTTCTGAATCTAGTACACCATGTAAGGTAGCGAGCGAGCGATCGATCGATCTTCTGGGTCGCTCCTTAGACTTGAAAAAGGTCCTTACGACCTACCCCTACTAAAATATGAACATAATATAATATGTAAGTGCTAACCTAATCATAATTTGTGAATTGTAATTAATAATATAAATAATGTGTAATATTTGTGTATCATAAGGTTTAACTTCCATACGTGAATGTATGTCAACAAAAAAAAAGTTCTCCGATGTAGCCCGGAACGCCAGGGAGGCCATAAACCGTTATTAAAAGGGAGAATAAACCCAAAGAGACAAGCTTTATGCCACTTCTTAAAAGACCTTCCGTTGGTGGGGGTTAATAAAGTCCAGGTTTTCAAATACGTTAGGTAAATGAACTCGTCAGCCATTGTACAGTTAACTTTAAACCTACCAATGCAAATAAATGTTTTAAACTTTCAAATAGTATCGGGTAGCATGCTTTGGCAAGGGAGTTTGAACCAGTGAATTGGTGAAGCCAATGTTTAGTTAATTTGAATCGAATATATAAGCAGGCGTTTGTTCCGCTGGGACATCAGTTCAGTTCACATAGACAGTTGACATCAGTTCAGAGGATCAGATCAGTTCAGAGCAGATAATGAATTCAAAGGTCAGTGCAGTTCAGATAGTTCAGTTCTCTCCTTGGAAATCGCGGTAGCTAAATTTACATTTGATGCAGCTAAGTTCTATTGCAAGCAGAACACCAGGGGATGGGAAAAATCTTGCGAATAATGAATTACCATACATATTATGTCGCATCGCGCTATTATTAATATAGTTTATATCCTCTCCCAGTCCTGTTCAGCGCAAGTCACAAAATAACTAAACAAAACCCTGAGAGATTGTTGCCACGAAGCGTGGGCCACAACACCAAAGCAACCAATAGTCAATTAATGGTACGTCGCTACAAAATATGGCGATCAGCAACTTAATCACTTTATAATTGGCGAACGATCGGTCATCACCGTCAAAGCCGTTGTAAAATTGGTGCCTAACCCGGGGCACTCAATTTTCATAACTGAATGGTCCTGGAGATTAAATATTGAGAAATGCAATGATTACACCTTCTAACAGCAATAGAAACCCGATACCCAGAAAGCCCAATTTACAATATATTTGTTGGTCAGGGTTAACATTAACGGAGATAGGAAAACGGAAGGCAATTTCCGCGATACAAAGACTAAGACTAGTCTGATATGCTGTACGATAAGTCCACAAGTTTCCGGCCTCGGCAATAAGGATTGTCATCTTCTCAAAACTCTGGGTCATGCCATATCTGTTAAGTAAATAATTTCCGCTCCGCTGTATTCAGTTGTTCAGATATAGTTACATAAAGAAGGCTATGTGTACAAAATTATGACATGTTCAAAATGGGGTTTCGAGCTGTTGTTAAGTTCTTCACAAAAGAAGGACTTACTCCTAGTAAAATTAAACAGCGATTGGACGGTGTATATGGGGAAGCATCCCCCTCATATTCTACCACAAAAGAATGGACAAAACTTTTTCGAATGGATCGAGAAAGCATTAAAGACGAAGAGCGTGCAGGTCGGTCCTTGGAGGTGCTCACTGCTGAAAACATCGCTCTTGTGGAAGGAGAAGTTATGGAAGACCGAACAGGGGCTCAAAGTTACAGAAATAGCAGCATGATTGGGCCTTACTTAAACAACAGTCCTTGGAATTATTCATGAACATTTAAACATGAATAAGGTTAGTGCCTTGACTTCTTTCCTCAGTCCAAAAGCAGTAACGAGTCATCTGATGTCAGGCATTTTTGAGCTCTGCCGTGACAGCGAGAGAGAAGTTCTGCAAGCCATTGTTACAGGAGATGAAACTATGGTCCTCTACTATGATCTTTTGTCTAAAAGAGAATCAATGGAGTGGCGTAAACCTAGCGAAGCAGCGCCTATAAAGGCCAAGTTCACTCAACAACCAAGAAGATCATGGCCCACAATCTTTTGGGACTGTGAAGAAATACTCTTCATCCACTTCAAGGAGATGGGGAGTACTCTGCTGGCCTACTGCACGGACTACGTGCTTCTATCAAAGAGAGATTGCGAAGAGAGCTTAATGGTGGTGTGCGCCTTCTTCACAATGCGCCAGTGCACGCAGCTCTTGTTGCAAAGGAAATTGTGAAGAATTGTGGCTTCAAGGAAATCGACCATCCACCCTATAGCCTAGATCTAGCTCCTACTGACTATTTTCTCTTCTCAAAACTCAAGAAGGACCTTCGAGGAAGGAAATTTAAGTGTGACGAAGAAGTGATGGATGCTGTTTATGTCCATTTGCATACAAAACGTCTTTATTTGGGGGGGGGGGAAATTGAAAAGTGAAATATAGTTTTTGTCTTTGTCATACCTGGAAATTGGTTAGACCGAAAACTTACCTACCAAGGACCTACCCTCGTAATGAAAATTATAATTACATTTTGTGGTTGAAAAAAATATTTAAGTACGCCACTGATACTCAACATAAAGAGAAATTAACAGATTTACCTTATAAAAATAAACTTAACTTAAAAGTTGTAAAAATCATTGTGTAATAAATTATTTTTAGTGTTAGTTGTAATAATTTCAGTTCTAATTGCAAAGTAATTATGCGGTAAGCTAGCATCCGGGATAATGCCTTCATTTTGCTGGGTGTTGCGAAGTATTTTTCTTACACGTCGAAAAGTGTGATTTGGTGCAACTATGGTTCCTTTATACTGAAGCCTGTCATGATATGGTAGAGACACTTTTGTTTTTATTTATTTTTTCGTAGTATTTGTTTTTTCGTAATACAAAACACAGTGGCCTTGAATAGCCTATATTTTTGAACTCCAATGCTTCTACACTTGGCCGGATTTGTCATGCAGTTCTAAATAGTTTATGATCAAACTTAATATTGATGGAAAGGCAATTCTCTACCGAGTCATGCAGAGATTTACAATGTGGTACACGAAACTGGCCGAGATCCAATAGGCCAAGCATCTCGCGAGAGAGGGCTCAAAACAGCGATAAGGTCGCCAGCTTCATTACCATACTGATACCGTCCACTATATTTCATTGCATAAACATTATACTGCCTGCCTGCACCAGTAAATTATATTTTACTAATAGTCATGATCAACCACAGCAGAGAAGCAAAACTCAAGCCTAAGTGCGATGTCTGTTACACACCAATTTGGACAAAACTAAGGCATGAGTTTTTTAGGCGAGCTTTTCACATAATTATGGTTGCTACTACCATTAACATATAGACCAAGATCAATAGTTTTCTAGAAAATAGCAGAATATCTCTCTGAAGATGAAATTTCAGATTACTGTATTTCATATTTTAAGGTAAGCCAAGTACAGAAATATAAGGCTAAAAATCAATTTTAACTGAAAATTACAACAGAACACAAGCCAGTTTGCGTACGTTTTAAGACATAAAAGCTTAAGAATAAAAGGAAGAAGTCAAGAAAAAGCAGGAAGTGATAAGGTCTTTAGTATTTTTTTTTTTTTTGAGCAGTGTTTAACGCCCGTTTTCACTACTGAGGCATCACAGGCGGTGGACACTGATGATACATGAGATGAAATGATATATTGGAAAAGGATTTGTCTTTAGTATGGGAGATTACAACTTTACAATTGTATTAGTTACAGGGAGGTTATGTGAGATACGGCAGAGCACTGGGAGAAACAAGTCGTCAAGGCCGTATAATGCATGTGAAGGTACCAGCTTATGGTTAATTTGAGGGAGGCTTTGTCAGCTAGTGGTTGGGTGTTCGTATGTTACGGGTGCTTTGTGTACTTCGTTAGGTATGCCATATAGTTTTGAAGTACCGGTTTTTATGTACAATTCGTAATCTTGCAAGGAAGTAGTAAGGCGATTCTCAACAAGCGGGTTGGCTTAGGCGGTAACGCATGAGACTCACATTCTAGAGGACCCGTGTTTAATTCCCGCTGGGATGTCATTCTTAATGGTTTTTTTTTTTCTTTTTCTTTTTCTCCTCTCGTGGTTTCCCCTTGTGACTTTGATAAATGCTGAAATGTATATTTACATTTCACCAATTTCCCGCTTTCCCATTTCATTCCTTTGCTGCTTTACAGGGCCGAAAGTGCCAGGACGAGGTAGGGGCTGGCGCGGTGTGACAGTGGCTTGCGATTTGGAAATGTTTTATCCCGGCATCTGGTACAAAAGGGGCTCGCATAAATCGAGAAGGGGCGCTCTATCGCCTTCTGGGTGTTTTATCTCGAAACGTATTAGGAATCGCTTTGTGTCCGCGCATTCGCCACCCGTGGATCTAGGCAGCCTGCTGTCTCCTTAATCTCATCCCTTCCTCCCGGAGGTTTCCTATTGGGGGCGTAGGCACAAACGGCCTACCGTGAGCTAAGCTGAGTTGCCGAAGCAACCTACTCCGCACTGGTCAATGTCCAAGGCGATTCTCTTCTGTAGACGATAGAGGCCTAGCAGTTTCTTCCTGGACTTGTGATGTTACATGAATTTACATGCAAATGCCAGTGATAAAGTTACTATTTATGATATATTTTGGCGTTAATTGGCGTTGCTTTGATTAAATTAGGAGATAAATGTTGTCATAATGATAATGAAAGAAAAGAGTTGACATCCATGAACACTACGATCAACAATTAGCGATAAATCTCCTTCGTACAGAATAATCCACTAAGAACATAGTTTGGGAAGACAAATTGTTCTAAATTTATACTAAAAAGTACGAACAAACTTCCGAATATAAATATTATTGAGATCATAGCCATATTTAATATTTCTATTTATTATTTAAAATGTCCTGACATCCGACAGAAGTTATTACAGAATGACCTTGCAATTTATAAAGCGGATCAAAAATACATTTTGCTAGCTTGCTCTTGATAATCCTTTTGGAGATAAAAATGTTTTACTTTGTCTACGTTTTGGGAAAGACAAGGAAAAAAATTTATGCTATTATAACAATTAGACTGATGATGTTATTTGAAAAATACGATGAACTGTACGCGTTAGAAATTGAAACAATTTTGCAAACCCGAACAATAAGGGCGTAATAATGATACTGTTTCTTTGGAGCCTCACGTTGGGGCCAAGTTATGAGGCTGTTAGTAGATCACTTCGGTGTTGTTACCCCACGCTTCAATTACAACAATTTCTCTGAGTGAATTCTGATATTTTGTTCATTGGGACTCAAAAGGAACGGGAGATAAGTTAATTAGTGTAAATTGGCACGCGATGTGACATAATATATATATATATATATAAATGAAAAATAATATAACACTATTAACAATGTAACTACAATAAGAATAATAAGAAAAGTAGAAAAGGATAAAACACCAAGAAAAAGTCACATATGAGTAATCGCTGTATTTCGAACCGCTAGAGTTCTTCTATGGCAAAAAGACGATGTTTTTTATCCATATATATGTATATATTGATAATTTATTATGTTCAAAATCTTTCTCGTCCTCTGGTGTTTTGGGTACGCAAGACTTAGTTACGCCGATACAAACTTAGTTGCCGCGGCGCGTGCAACTGAAAACTGCTTAATTGATGTATCGGAACTGCGTAACTGACCGATAACTGCTTCTCAGCTGAATATCAACTTAAAAACTGTCTAACTGATGTGTCGGAACCGCGTGCCTGCGTCCGAAGTAGAATTTTTTTTTTCTGCGTCTTAGAACTGAGCAAATGATTTATGTCTCACCGCGTCTGAAACTTAAGACGGCCTGTGTCTTGTCGCATGTAAAATTTCAAACTGCGTACTGTTTGCCTCATCAACGTCGAACTTACAACTGCTTTTGCGAACTGCTTAACTGAGTCGAACTGAATGTCCCAGCCGAGCAATCGTTCCCTTTTATATTAATTTCAAATCAAATAATCGTTAACTTAACGATTGCCATGGGGTCACAAAGACATGCGCAAGCTTTGCGACTATCTTTAATAGTTCAAATATACATTTCCCATTGGCTGGTTCATGTTCACCTGCTCAAAGTGTTATTCGCTATTTTCAAAGTTTAAAACATTTTATTGACATTGACTATTTTAAAGGCTACCAGTACGACTTATCGAGGTCAAAATCCTAAATGGTTTAAAAATCCTCCAGTTTATTAACCTTGCAATGGCAATTCTTTTAAAAAAAGAAAGGGGCTTCACACGCGACCTTCGGGTTTTATGACTTGTTGGCCTTCCAAGTTTCCGTAACAAAATATCAAAGCGGTTTTTTTTTTCTTTTATGCAATTCTTACATTGAAGTTAAAGCTTTTATAGATAATATTTATATTGCTAATAATATTATATTACAATTTTAATGCCAAAATACTTATATTGGGCTTACATAAATATACATTATACTTATATTTCAGTGGGGTTGAATCGGAGGAACTGTCACAAAATTTATATGTAAAGGTTGATAACATAAATAACATAATAGTGAAACGAAGAAGTGAATGGTGAGCCATAATTTTTTTATTATTACATATTATAAACCAACTAGAAAGAGGGATTTAGGTCAGTGGAAGAAGAAAGGCTGGAGTCTATAGTGGAAACTAGCTCATTACCTTTATTAGAGTTTGATGATGAAGTTATTGATTATTACTGGAAGACCTGCAGTGATTTCAGCACGACCTCTTAATCGTCATGGCAATCAGCGTTTATTTCTTACTACTTCGAACATAGCCACCACTTCCATGAAAGTAACTGTAAAATTTAACTCCAATTCTATTAATCTCAAAATTAATTGGAACAGAGAATACTGCTCTTTCATAATACTGCAGAGATTTCTTTTGCTATGGTATAGGCAGATTTACAAGTGTAATTGTTGCAGCTTATAATACTCAATATAAAGAACTAACTACCTGTATGATATGCATGCTGATATTCCGTAAGAATGTGGGTCAGGCTGTGAAGGTCATGACCTGTCTAGAGCAGGAGGCCTGGCATGACATCTGCATTATTTAAGTACCCGCATGATACAAAACTCCCGTAATGAAAACTGCACCAACACAATATCTGGGATCATATTGTCTGCTGTCAACCTCCAGTGCTCATGTTACACAATCTCAAAGTTGCCGATTTTGCTTTTCGAAAGTGTTCCTTAGGCATTTGTTTTCGAACACGTATTTCTTCCTTCTCCTTTTGTTCTTCATACGCTAGCTGTTACGTTCGGAAGGAATAAACATTAACTGCTCAAAAATCGTCTTTCACCTTTGTGTTTGCTTACAGCCCAGAATAGAGCTGTAGTAGTTTTTTTTTTTTTTCGTATGATGTTTTTACGTCAAATAGATATTAAGGTTTTAATTGCTTATTCTTCTGTTTCACATATAGGATTAGTTATCGGGGGATTAATAACTTTAAAAGAATAAAAAAAATTATAATAAAAGCATGAACTGTTAAAATGACATTGCACATTTAATCATCTGTTTCAAAGCTAAAAATAGATATTCATGTAAGTCTTAAAACTCTGGTAACTCTTACTGGCGCTAAGCCAGTAGCTGAAAATTTTTAAAGGATATTGACTTGTCATAGAAAGTAATTTTTCGATCGATAAACTTCGTTTCATTTTCATATTCATAATACGTTCTTGCTGTTCCAAATCCTTTGCGTATTAATAAGAGATTTATTAAAATAAAATCTACAAAACATGTCAAAAGTCAAAACATTTTAAGACTGGAACAAATGTAAAAGGCTTAAATCTTGAAGCAGAAAAAACAACAAAATCATCTCAGCAACTCTCTTTTTCTACTGATTTAAGATCAAGGTACAAGACTCAAATATGGGAGCATATAGTAATATTAATAATAATAATAATAAAATCCTTAATTTTTTTCTATTTCACAAAAATTGTTTGAGCATGTCATTCACAACGTTTTTAATTAATATTATCATCATAGCTTTCACAATTAGGAGTGAAAATTCCGTATTCTGGTGCGCAATGCACTACTAGTTAATGGATTGCAATGGTACTTTGGTCAGCATCAACATGCACACCAGCAATTATGACATGCACAGACCCATGGCCGAAGCGCCTGTCCATGTCCATTTCCTAAATGAAGATTTTTCAGATGTTTTGTACAAGTAAAAATGCTAAGACTTTGCGAGGGGTTTCATATGGCAGTCACGCTGGGCGCCAAACTATGAGATAGTTTGTCGGTGGTGTTGTTGTTGTCATTGTTGTTGCCCTCACATCAGTGAAACCAAATTGTGAAGCGGTTTCGGTGTGTAGTTATTTACGCTTCAATGACAACAATTTCTCAGAGTGAATTTTGCTATTTTGTTGATAGGACCGGGAGAGGATTTCAATAGTGTAAATAACTACACGACGAGGCATAATATATATATGTGTGTGTGTGTGTGTGTGTGTGTGTGTGTGTGCGCGCGCGCGCGAGCGCGCGCCCGTGTAAGTATGTATGCGATAGTTTATTATGCTCAAGATCTTTCGCGTCCTCTGGTGTTTTACGTACGATAGAAGTTATCTACTTTAAACGTAAATTTAGCTGCCGTGGCTTCCATGCATATGAACTGAAAACCGCGTCTGAAATTGAATTTATTATGAATGCCCCAGAATATATGTCGGCGCGTGTAGAACTTAGAATTCGTGTCTCGCAGCGTGTAGACTTTAACAATGAGTGAACACTTCCCTGAAGAATGCAAGGCTTCAAGGTTTGCCGCGGCGTGTAGAGCTTAAAATGCGTGCTCGCGTCCGAAGTAGAGCCTGTTATCTGATATCTAATCTGAAAATGCATCCTGCTATATCGGAACTGCGTGCTCCAGACGAGTAAACGCTTCCTTATATATTAAATTAAAATCTAGTAATCGCTTGAATGAGTCAGAGGGGGTCACCCAAATAAGCACATGCTCGCGCCATGGTTTAAAAGTTTAATGTATACATTTACATGGCTGGTTTAAATCTATCTGCCAGCATGTGGCATTCGTTATTAATTTAAAGTTTAAAACTCTTGTTGACATTGGCTAGTTTAAAGTCTAACTGTACCACGGCCTGTCGGGGTCAAAACCCTAAGGGATTTAAAAGTCTTTGAGTTTATTAACCAACCAAAGGCAGTTCTTTTAAAAGTGGCATCAAACTAGACACTTGATTTTCTTCTTTGAATCGAATTTTTGGCCTTCTTGGCTTTCCAAGCTACCGTAACAGAAAACACCAAAGAAGTTTCTCTTTTGTCAACATACAAGTCGCATGTTTTTATGCAGTATATAATATATACACACACATGATATCTACATTACTAATTACAATATATACAATATTATGATAATTAGGTTTGCAACATTATATTATATTTATATTTTATTGGGATGGGCCGTAAGGACCGTTTCAGCTTCTATATCTGATATTAGTTTTCAAAGAAAAATGATGTACGCTTTACCTCATTTCTAAAATTGAGTTTTTTGACGCACGACTGGCTTATTTTATTATACAAGAAATTTAGTGATAGTCAGTGGTATTAAATTTTAATATTATAGAAACATTATAAAAATATATTATTCATGACACAAATATTAAAATTGGCATTTTATTTTCACTCCCCAAATGAACTCATTTTAAGACGAGTGTCAAATAATTTATCTTAAAGTTTCACGGCCGGTGTTCATAATATTAAAATTAAAAACTTCCGGGCTGTTGTACCGTGGTCTTTGTTTTACAAACTAAAACAAAGCTACACTTAACTAATGGTGCTGGACGTAGATAGCCGGCGAAAACTCTGTTTTAGCTTTTAACACAAAGACACAACAACCCGAAAGTCTTTAACATTAACGTGAGTCATATACTATATTTTAGATAGTATTTAAAACTTACAAATAAATTAATTATTATTAATTTAATTTATTCCAGTCGTTACGAAACGTTCCTTGTTTCAAATAAATAGTTTACATTTTTCTCACCAGGAGTAGCATGGAAGAAATGTTACCTAAATCTCTGGATAATGTTACTAATATTGTTGCAGTGATTATTAGTGATTTTTAAAATTAAGACGGATTAAAATTACAGGTTAAAAGTTAGTTTTTCATCATGCATTTATTTTTATATTATACCAAATTACTGTTTTCAAGATACATTTTCTCACTGTGAAAGAAGCTAATCACTTGGGTATGCGCAATGATATAATCAGTTGTTGCTTTTCTTCCATTTTTAACGTCAAATAGGAAATGTATGTAAAAGCACTAATTGAACTATGGCCTAATTTCGACAGACCTACAGAATGTAAACAAAAATATGCATATCTGCTTAAATAAATTAATAATAATCACATTCCGTATTACACCATAGTGAGTAACAGTACTCTAATGGCACCGATTGTTACAAAATGCAGTTTCTATTTTGTTCCTTACGTTAAAAGAACTACTTTTAGTATGAGTTGTGTAAAAAATATAATAATTACTTTTAACTAGTGCGAGATTTCAACAAATTTAAAACAATTGACTGAAGATCGTGGCCTAGGTTACAAAAATCTCTAGTAATAAATGCGAGTATTTCATTCTGTTTATGGCCCTCTTATGTTTCATCATTATTAAAACATTATTGCATTTATTGCGAAAATATATCGGATAAATATCACGAAACAAGTAAATAGATGGATATTGTAATCATAAAAAAGATAAACTCGGGCGAATAACAGCTTGAGTTCTTATTAACTTCTTTGTAGACTAATTTGTTCACATTTTCTCATAATTTGTTCTCTTTATTCTTGTCGCATTTTCGAAATTCGGTATCTCAAGAAACTGATTTATTATTATTATTATTATTATTATTATTATTATTATTATTATTATTATTATTATTATTATATTACGTTATAAAATGGCACAAATTTACATTTTAATGCATAATAAAAAGGTTTCATTATTAAATATTTTGAAAGTGTGATAGCTGGTCAGTTTGTAACAGTAACACCGCTGAGGTTGCGACAGAGACCTTGTGCCAGGTTACGCATGGGGATATCAAGAGTAGGTGAGAGTCACGGACAAACTGAGTAGCCGAGCGTGTAAGATCGTTACAGAATACTAAATCACAGGCACGTGGTTCAGCCAGGAGGAGACCAACTACATTGTTTTCAATTGGAGGTTGATGACGTGGTTAATGACAGGCGGAAACGACTCCAAGAGAAGTGTGTCAGTGCTGGATGCTATGCTATGCTTCGCTTATTCTCTTTTTACCGGACTTTACTTCGTTTAAGACCTCCTCTGCTCACGTATTCGGGAATATTTTGCTTTCGTCTCGTAACCTCAGTCATAAAGAGAATAATGGAACAAGGGAGTAACTCCAATGCTGTTGGCTTTCTAAACTGAACTAGCAGAAAGGGCAGAGAAAGTATAAAATATTTTTGTATAATACGTTTCTTAAATTTAAATAAAGTTATTTAAGTGATGTGTTTTAGAATTCTTTGAGTTCCAAACACCAACGCTTCAGTATACTATTTTTGTTTTGCAAACAATAAAATATTTTACACATTCTTCGTCCTATAATTAATCCTAAAAACATAAAAATAATTAAAATAAATTTATAAAATATGTATTTAAAATTTCCCAATAAAATAGAATTTAAATTCTTTTAAGATTTATACCGAAAGAAAAGTACGAAATGTAAGGGTTTTAGTAGAGTTTGCATTAAAATCAGTAGTTTTATTTCAAAAAGGATTCTACCGTAAATTTAAAACCATTGAGCCAATATCTGTTTACTATCCTACCTGCTAAATACAGAATTGTTATAAATATTTTACACTTTTATAGACATGAAAATATAGAGCTTATACATGCCTCCTAGACCCAAGATAGCGGGTTCAATCTCGGTCAGGGACGATGAATTTTTTTCGGGGGTAAAAACACTAAGTACATTTTCCTTTGGAAAAGAAGTACAACCGTTGGTCCCCTATCGTAGATTTGTGGTAGGTAAAAGAGCCTCAAGCCTGAAAGTATAGGCCTTGAGCAAAATTTATCGGCCGTTTTACGCCCTGAACTAATGGTACACAGAGGATTTGACATGTTAAAAGATCGTCCATAAATAAGTCACATAATTAAAAAAAATAGAGTACATTCTTATTCTTACATCGGTAGATAATGTGGAATGGAAATTTGAAAGGAAATGAGCATTTTGTTAATACATTTATATTTCCTCTTTATTTTCCGTGCTTTCGTTTCCTTAAGTCGAAGTTTCAGTAAGTAGAAAAATAGTTACACAACAGTAGTCCTGAGAAAAATACCCAAAACAATTGCTCGGCCTGAATGGAAGTTTGAAATGCAAACTTAATTATGTAATTGATAAGTATGTTTTTTAAATTATTAAAGTACTTTCCCTTGATGTGACCCAGTAAAGTTCTTGCAATCAGTCTAAAGGAGACAAGGAATGTAAAAAACGTATTCAATTTTCCTCTCCACATATCTGGAGGTGTGCAGGTAGCAAATAAGAGAATGCTGCAATATAGAAGTCATCAAGAAACTTGGCACAGTTTAGTATATAGCATAATTATCTTATCGTATAGTAAAGTTTTTTGAAATGAATACCCCAGCAGTAATATTGGATTGTGCCTTTGTTGTGAACACGGTTGAACTGCTCAATTGGTGAATAATACTTCCAGGTTTAATACTTGTCAATTCATTTGGCAAGCTATGATAGGTAGAATCCTGATTTTCCCATTAGATAAAAATTTCAACGCCCTTCTTTAGAAAAATGTTTTTTGAACAGAGTCCAAAAATGAATCTACTTCTATGCGGAGAGAAGTTCATAATTAACTCAAAAAAAAAAAAAAACTAATCAAACCTTCGAATGTCTTTTAAACCATGTATTTTTCAATGTAGTATTTCAGAGAGGTAAAACTAATATTTGTGCATAGATGAGTTTTATGGCTTCATTTATTTAATAGTGTAATCGTGTGTGTGTGTGTGTGTGTGTGTGAGAGAGAGAGAGAGAGTGATATGTGTATGTTTCGGCTTTCACTACAGGTGTCATTAATTCCAAAACTTGCAACTTGCGGGCTTAATGACTGTGGTCGATAAGTCAGATGGTGTTGCACTGGCGTTTCTCATACTCTGCGGTGGACGTCTTCAGAGGCGATGGGGAACCGGGGGGAGTTGTCTCTTCAGAAGTTAATATAAAAGGTTTTTATATATAGATGTAAAGATGCTTCCAGATTTGCATTAATATGTTGCATGATGTACAAAAATTATCTAATCTTTATAAACTTAAGATTATACTGCATTTCACACACAAAAATGTTAATTTCTTAGAGATATTGCATAAAGAGATGTTAATTACCTATTATGTAGAATTTTATTCCATATATACACTACCGAATGGCATATAGTTTGTTGATAGTTCACTTCATCTTAACAAGCCTTTAATGAACATGAAAAATTTAGACACTTTTGAAAGACTTGAAACCAGTTTATAAAGCGTCTGTCTGGGTCATTGTGGTAACTCCAAACATTTGAACATTTTTGTTTTAATGCCTCACTTTTGGAAGAGGAAAATATTTTAAAGCTTGTTTTTACAATTTCGAAACGTTCATATATTTAACTTTAGTTTCATTCTTACATAGCGTTTCTAATTATTTTTATACCCAGTTTTAGGCTACAACCAAATACATGTTGGTGCAATGTAAGTTTAAAATATAAATTTTAATTTATACGTTTTATTTGTTTATTTATTTAATCGGTAGAGATTTTTTAGTTAGAAAACCCAGAAAAATTCGCCAAAAACAACATACAGTTTCAAATTAAAGCTATTAATTATTGAAGAGCAATACATTAATTCCTTTTTCATAAGCTACATTCATTTATGAGCTAAATTGTTGTTTCATTTAATATCTGAATCACTATAACTTTAATTATTATCTGAAAATCTCGTAAAAATGCAAAATGATTTTCTATTATATTAATGATTCAAGCAAAATATAAACCTAAAGCACTTTAACTTGGTTAAAGTTACACTTATGGTTCCTGAAGTTGATATTGAACTCGAAAAAATAAAATACTAAAATCGATAATAATAAATTGTCTCATTCCGTACTTAAAATGAAAGCTGTTATCATAAATCGATGTAATAAAATTAAATTTGTTACCGGACTTAGATCGATGAAAACTCGGCTGTAATTTTATTATATTTATGTTCCCATTTCACATACCACCGAGATGAAATATTGTTTTTACTCTGTTATCCTTTGAATTATTTCCAGCCTAAAGTATCGTACATTTGCATGAAATTTACAAGAAATAAAATTTCATAGGCCAACGAAATGCAGATAAGTTTTTCTGAGAGGATTCGAATCCAAATCGCTCTGAAGTTCAAGGTCATTATAAAATAAATAATGTTTTAAACTATAAGAATTTCAGATATTTATGCTACTAAAAACATGGTACACAATTCAGTTGTTTCATAACTCAAATACCTATGCTGTATTTACATCATAAAATCAAATCACGAACTCTTGCCAATGCACTGTATTGAAAGATTTACGAGTGTGAAAAAAAATCTAAAGCAATATCTACAGTAAGTATAGAAAAATGTGGGGGCAATATGAAAATTAATGTCCAAAATTGTTAAAAATAACTTGCAGGTCTCTACACACACATACACCAACTGGCACGACTCTCAGCCTCTGAGTGTGAAATAATATTTCTCAGGCGGGTTGTTCCAAACGCAGTTTATGTTCTACTCATAACAAGATAACGAGGCCTCGTGAAGACTAAATCATGACATACTTTCTTCATTATATATAAGAGCTATCGCCTCAATAGTTAATGACCTTACTAAACATTGTTTTTTAATATTTTGGAAAGATTATGAATTATTCTTCTTCTTTTCATTTGGCACTACAGCCCGAGGTGAGCCTTGGCCTGCCGTAGCGACCTCTGTTTCCTCTATCTTCGTCTTGCGACTTCATTAATAGAGGGCAGTATTGCAGGGGTGAATGTGATTAGCATGCCGGCACCCTCCAGGTCGCCTATCATGCGGCTTTCGTGATCGAAGAACGCCACCTCTCCATTAGGCAGCTTCCCAATTGTCCTCATGAGGCTGGGTGGACCCGGTTCCAGACCATCCTAGAAAAATTCCTGAGTAGGTACCGAGAACCGAACCCCACTAGACTAAGGAAGTGGTCAAGAATATGAATAATTCATATTTTTGACCACTTCATTCATTCCATTCATCATAAAAAATATAAGTACTTTTATTTATTATTGTTAAGCAACTGCATTTTTCTTTATTTTTTTGCTTTTATTTCCAAAGCGATGAATGGCTATTAAGAATAAATTATCTTCGAGTACGGAAGCGGCATAATTAGAGACAACACCTTTTCTTGAGATTGAAAGAAACCACCAAGTAATTTTTCAGCTCAGTTGCTTGGACCAACCAAAGTACTTATTTATATTCTGTAAGAATGCAACTAATTTTAGATAAGCAGTCAAATCATTTTCCCTGTTTATTTTTCATTTAAAAAATTGTGTTGTAGGTTATTAATTAATTAATTATGCCCCATGAATGAGCGTAAAGAGTTCATTTCCATTTTAATGCCAACATAAATGGACAAAATGATATAAAGGAAGACAAATGATAGTTTATCTGTGAAGCAGTAGAAGAGCGTATGATGCTCAAGGTTCATTTGTGAAAAATAAGATAAATGCTCTTAACATGACTGAGGAGCATAGACCAGAATATATATAAATAACTTTAGACTTGGTATTCAGTTACAGTTAATGCGCTACTAAAATGAAGTCAGCTGTATGTGTAACGGCATTAAAGCTAAAGATTAGCGCAATTATCATGATTTAACTGTATCTTTTAAAAAATTTAACATACATTTTTTGTACTTGCATTCCATATACAGAAACTCAGGAACTAAACGCTAAAGTTTTTGAGTTGTGTCAATATGTTGGCAACAATTCAAGTCGATTTTTGGAAAAGAGTTTTCGGACTCTTCAAAGGAACCTCAAACTTTGGGGACGTGAGGGAAGTGGGTTCTTCTGAAGATATATAACTGGCTTAGACTAATGCAGTTCACACATCGCGCTAAATGCTATAAACACCAAATACAAAATATAACTCCAACTTTTTGGACTGCAGAGGTGGAAAGAGAACTCAGAGGAATTGGCCTGGGTTTGATATGGCAATGAAGCAATGAAAATAATAAAAACTTATGGAAAAAAGTTAAAACAAGGCTAGAGGATATCAGCAAACAGGAAATCGAGGCAAAATGTAACACGAAAGTCTCCTTGAGCCTTTCGAATGAAATTGAACTAACCTGGAGTAAAGAGGTGTATATGCTTGTTCTAGGGAGAAAGACGAGATCAAGAATGACCTGATTTAGACTAGGAAGTTGGAAGGCTAAAAAATAATGGAAGTTCTGGTAGGAGAATCTACCCATTTTGTGGAGGGGATGAGATTCTAGCAGAATGTACCTACTCTCTAGTAATTGATAATTTTGTTTGAATTGTGAAAGCAAAACTAAACTATAAGAATAGCAAATATTGATAGAATTCTTAATTTATATGTCGTGTTAATTTCATTTCATTTTAGCTTCTTAGTATGTACAAATGCAGTTAATTTCCTAAATTCTCTTTAATTAAAATAGCATTTCGATAATTGAATAAAAATACTAATTCACTCCATTGTTTATGTTGCCAAAGATAGTGAAATAAAGACAATTTTAAATGGTATTGGGGGATTAAACATGTAATATCGCGCGCAATGACTGCAATTTATTACAAGTTATAGCCAATGACATATTCTCACTTTTAAGCTAAAGTTTATAATTTGAAATATTTTGGTACAAATTAACTAAAAATGAATATATTAATTACTGATTTCAAAATGAATATGTTATACTTCATAACGCACACATTTTAATAAAATTCATTTTAAAAATTGCGTTATAAAAGACTAATAATAAAAACAGTATTATGTAGTGCCAGTAAATTTACAAGATAATTATTCAAATGAAAACACTCACCTTTGTTAGAAAAAATTACTTACGTCCATCTTTTTTGTTTGTTTTTGTTGTTTTTGTTTTTGGTTTGTTTGTTTGTTTGTTTTTTTGCAGAACTCTTATGCAAGATTTGCTTTCTTGGCCTTGGATATTTTATGCGTTTCAAAGCGGAAAACGAATGTCTGACTGATGATGTCGTTGAAGGAATTTATTAACTTCCTGTAGTCCTCTGTGGCTACCGTTTTAAACTAAAATAAAAATCCCCAAATTTCCTCCCTTAAAATACTCAGAATTATACACTGCTTAGCTGTACTTCAATCTTACAAAATCGTCGGCCCAGATGGTGTAGTGGTAAACATACTTGCCTCCTAAACCCAGGATCGCGGGTTTGATCCTGACCAGGACGGACCGATGGATTTTTTCGGGCGTAAAAATCATAAGTATTGCTTCTTTCATAACGGAAGTAAAGTCGCGGGTCCCGTGTCGTATATTTAAGGCACTTAAAAGAACCTCAAGCCTGAAAAAAGAGGCCTCTGAGCAAAATTTGTCGGCAGTTTCACGCCCTGAACAGAATGGGACGCTGATGACCTGAGATGTTAAAAAGCGTCCGTAAATAAACCAAATAAAAAAAAATCAATCTTACAAAATGAAAAGAAAGCATCTCATATCTTTCTGAGACTAAAAACATTGCTATTTCGTAAACTTTTGAAATAATTGTAAGAATTTAGAACACAGAAATTAATGAATCAAATCTACTGTAGCATATATTTAATAATAAGGTCTCTAAATATCGACGTCGTTTCTTGTTTTCGTGTTTTACTCTGTAGATCACATGTTTGTGTGGTTTCCGCCAAATTCTTTCAAAACACCTGATACGTTTTGGCAGTAAGGATTAAGTTACTAGTTTCCTTTCAACGGTAAGAAATATCTAAAGACTTGGCTTTTAAAATGCTAAACATTTGGTTGCGGATTAGATACAGTTTTCAAATTTATTGCTTTAACGGTATTTTGATTATGGATATTCCCAAGGGGAGACGAATTCGGCACTTGTCTAAAGGACATATGTAGTTCCAGTGATAGAAGTTCACTACTTCTCCAGCAACAGACTGGCTGTAATATGTGACAAGTGTCTCTATCTTTAAGACCAATACAAACTTAGTAAATGCAGTTTTGAACCTGCAGTCAGCAAGACTTATCCCACTCTTCCTGCAATAAATGGCAATCAGAATTCAAATGACGTCACTGAATGAAGCCGAGACTACCTTACACATACGTCGAACCTTGTCGAAACTAATCTGGTTCTTTGAACGAGAATTTAAACTAGATATTGAGTGATCGTACATTTATCTATTAAAATAAAACACATTTTTTTTATTGTCTTTTAAAAGGTCTATGACCAATGTAACAAAAACTAGCCTGTTGTATTTTGTACCTTTCGTAGAAGTTTTTCTTTTTCACTCGAAAACAAAATGTACCGTACATTTTCATCTATGTTTATATTACCTTCTTGAGGAACTTTCTTCCGTTTTCATGTATAATGTGTAAACGAGGTCCAAAAGTATTTTGGCGGGCCTTTAGATGTTGCTGTTCCAAATGTTTTTCTTTTTACCATAGCGCGAAAATGATAAATTCAAGGAAATTTTAGACGTTACAGTACGCATGATATACGACGAGATATTAATATCATGACAAGGGCAATAAACCAAGAGGCGCATGAAGTGACCGTGAGTGGTATAGCTTATACAGTAATACCAACATTTTAACAAAATCCTTCATCATGTAACAGGATGTTTGAGGTAAACAAAAAGAAAGGAGCTTAAGAATGATTGTCGGAAGTGAGCGTTGCCTGTAACAGTGATTGATAGCAACATGGGTCTGGCAGCCAAACTGTCAGACCTCTTCTTGTTTCTGAGGTAATTGCAGAGAAGCCTTGAAGCAGGATCCAGACTTGTCTTGAGGGTCCTCGAAACGCGCTTTCTAAAAACCACTCCGTGAGAAATGCAGGGTTAGGGGTTTAGGTCTACAATAGGTCAGTGGTAAGCGTCGTAATTTTAGAGGCCCATGCTGCCCTTCCTCCTATGCCACAGTAATGTATTATTTCGTTTCTTCTGGCTTTATATATGAGTTATTATTGCTGAAGGCGTTGGAGAATGTAGTTTACTGGCTATTTGTGTGCGCATACTGTTCCTATGTGTGCGCCCACGAGAAAAAGCTAGTACCTACTAATGTTCTAGTTTTGGTATTTCCATTTCGCTGCAGGTGTTAAAAGTTTCTGCATTTTCTATATTTTTATCACTTGCTAGGGGTTGTAAGGTTTGAAATATTTGCTAAATTAGGTAAATAAAAAGAATATATTCATAAATAAAAGAATTGTGATTCACGAGCATTGAAAACAAAATGTACCTAACCATTAGTTGCAAATTAGAATGGATTAAAAATATGGGAAGGGATAAAAGGCAATTCTTTATTTTTATAATTTAAAAAATCTTTTAAAATCTATTTTAATTACACTTGTTTATTAGTAAAGCTAGGAAAATATAAAACGAGGGAAATCTATAAAAAATAAATACGAAATGAACAATTTATTCGCTTAATTATTTCAATAAAGAAACAGCTTGACAATAAAATGCATTGAAAAATATTTGGTCAACAAACTGGCAAGCAATTTATTTTGGATAATTAATATGAACCATTTGAAGGTTTGATAGTTTCACAAATGTGTTCATTATTTTTCACTGTGTTCACCGGTAAATTTTCTGCTCAGTACATTCCATGAAAGATGAGTTGCTTATAAATATTGCAAGATCCAATTCTTTTCATTTGAGTGCATTACTTACATGTAAATAAAAAATCAAAGGGGAAGACTGAGATTAAATTAAAATTAAGAAAAGTCAGATATGCTAGATTAAATTAAATTAAATTAACAAATTCATAAACTAGAAAAATAGTGGCTTTCAAGATTTGGAAACATTCCATTGCCTTAGTAGAAAATTTACAAATGTAGAAAATAGAACATTTATATATTTAATTTTGTTCTTTAAAAAAGCTTGAAAAGAAATAAATTTTACTGAAAGTTCATACTGCACTTGGATTGCATATTTCGTATGGAATCAAGGAAAATGGCAAATGAAAGAAATCTAAAGAGAAACATAAAAGATCATATCTAATGAACATCTTTAGACTTAAATCATTTCAATAAATAAACAGTTTGGCAATTAAATCCAATGAAAATGATTGGTAAGCATACTATACGTTACTTTTATAGTGCCAAGTTTTATCATCATTATTATTATCTATCATTATCATCGTTATTATTGTTATTATTTTTATAGGTTAACAATATCGTACTCTTCAATATTTGTTAACTCTTTCCCGCTTGTCTGTATATTGAAACATTGGCCACAGCTATTTAAAAGTTTCCCTCACTGAGTACTTTCAACAAATGAGACTCAGGATTTTCCATGTTGGTAACTAGTTATGAGTTAATAAATAAATTCAAAGGGAAAAGAATGGAAAGAAACTTTCTAGCAAACGATCCAAAACAGATAAACACGACATTTGTTACAAAGATATCAATGTGAAATATTATATACGGGATGGAGGGGGTATCTATGACTATCCTTTTACAGAATGATTCCTTATGATAAATTGAACAAACAAATTTTGTGTCATTTTGCCCTTATTTAAAATATATTGGTAGATAATTGTTTACTTTTTAAACTTATCGTTTATGTACTCTTTCTTGTGGAAAATGCCAAGATAATCACTTCTCTACATATTAACTCTTGTTTCGCAGTCATAAATTTTACAGTCTTCTTTTTAAAAGCTTTGCAATATTTGGATTTTTTTCTTTCTTCTATTGGAACGTTACAATTTGATGACACTGCAGATCCAAGGATCGAATATGTTATGTGTGTGCTTTAATAGCTATCTTCAATTGTTTATCTTTGAATATGAAACAAATGACACCAGTTTATTGTACGATAGTATAGTTTAGCAATGCAGAGTTTCCTATAAGTTTTGCATAGTTTTATCGTCCAAGCGCACGAAAGCATAAAGTAAGATTCCTGAACACTAGAGGGTCGTATTCTAGGACATTTAATTAACCTCTGTCAGCTCTGTACGTAACGGAATTAACAGCAAGTACTAATTTCCTGCATTGCAAGGCTATTAAAAATTAAATTGTGACTATATCAGGAGTGACTATTGCTGTGACAAAGTTTATTTATAAAACTTCTCAAAGTAACACGACTTTTATCCGGTCAAGAGAAGTCATAGATTTATTCCTGCTCTTTGTATATAAGACTGGACTATAGCATACTCTATATTCAAATTAAGTCACTTCATGACGTCATAGTTATGTTTGCCGAGCCTAACCGTAGCCAATAATCTATTTTTTCTCCTTGATTATGAAACAATAATAATACCTACATGTGATTTCTTTTATTTCGAAGAATTATTTAATGAAGTTTTGTTACAATAACAAATGTTATTATATCCATTTGAAATTGGTCATATAAGTTGATCGATTTAAATCTACGCTATTGGTCAATGAAACTGCTACGCTCATAAGAGACGCGTTAAACCGACCCCACCTCATACGGCAAAATTTCCAGCAGGTGTCTGAATTTGATCAAGGGAGAACTGTGGCATACCGAAAATGTGGAATGTCATTTCGAGACATTGGTGGTGGTGTTGCACAAAATGTTCCACAGCGCAACGTATATGAGATCAGTGGATCGAGATGGACGAACACACAGACATGAAGGATCCCAATGGCCCCGTCAAACAACTGAACGAGAATTTACAGATCATTTCCGCACAACTATTATAAACACTCCAAAGTGTTGCAATTTTAATGGCCAGAACTGTAGGTATGTCTTGAGAGTTTAATCGCTCCGAAATAATTTAAAATTGAACACACAGTAGAACATTCCTAATGAATGGTGAATTACGGTTAGGTAAATCAACACTGAAAAAAGCGCAGTAATTGAAAGGAAACTGCGGATAACATGTCTCTCAACTTTTAAGTAATTCCAAAGCAAGGCAATCAAGAAGGTATGGAAATGCTAAAGAAAAAAGAGGTTCTTTTTATATTATAACAAAAGATTAATGTTGTGTCACTTTTATTATTTAACTAAACGTTTCCTTTTTATCTCATCTAAATAACATTTTGGAAACAAATCTACATCTCGACAACAATAATAAATGTATTATTGTTGTTGTTGTTATTATTATTATTATTATTATTATTATTATTATTATTATTTACTATTTATTCGTTTTTACTGGTATCTCTATTTTGGAAATTTATTGGACCTTCAAATGAAAAAAATCATTTTAATAATTATAAAATTATTTCAGTTCTTACATTTTTGTCAGTATCACAATTATCGTTTTCACAGTCACTGTCCTAGTGAATATGCTGTAGGTGTTGAAATTAAAATAAATACCGACATTTAGCTTCTACCTTACGCAGCAATCATAAGACCACCACATTCATGTAAGCTTAGCTCACTTATTACTCTCTAAACAGCACAGTGTATGCAAAAACGTCGAAAATAGTAGAACAGTGAAGTAGCAACAACTGCAATCATATTATTTATGTAACTTGTTAGATTTATCCATAACCAGAATCTTTACCAAAATTTCACGTGTAAATAACACCGCAGGGCTTGTTTTGCAACGTCAGTTTTCTAAATCGCTGAGATGAAAGATAACAAACTACCTCTCTCCTAAACACACCTCTCTCCTAAACACACCTACCTATATACTCACTCACGTTGTCCTTAGTCTTCGAATGTGTTCTGCGATGTTTATTGTAAATAATAATAATAATAATAATAATAATAATAATAATAATATAAACAAAACACCGATGTCGTCTTTCGTGCTGCCCGTGCCGTTACTCAAAATTGGTTAAGTTTTCGTTAGATTCCGTGAGAAAACCTATACGGAATATCTTCCCTTAGGTTAATATTTTTTGCAGCAGCTTATAAGGGTACTAATTAATATATTCATAACATATCTTCATAACGCTGATGATAATTATTGTTTAAGGGCTCAAAATTGCTAAGATCATTAGCGCCCACCATAACAGTCACACTCGAGTTCTTCCTAAAATACCGGATTTTACTGTGAGATTTCCAGTTTGATGATTGTGGCAGCCTTTTAACTTAAAATTAGTAATGTGGTTCTTAAGCGCAGTGTTACAAGATTCAGACTACAATTTATGACCGAAAAATAATTGTTTACTCCAAATGAATATTTTCCTTACATTTCATTGAAATAAATTATTTCGTTTGAAGGTTACGTTAAGAGAGAAGTAAAATATTGCTTAAAACTGTCATAGAACTAGTTTCCCTGACTACAATATGAGAATTTCGCTATCTATAGGCGTATTTTTTGGAATCTATGTTGTATCAACTAATAATAATAATAATAATAATAATAATAATAATAATAATATAGTGTTTAGAACGGTGGACAAGTGACCACCTGGTAATTTCACTTGCTTTTAATGAGTCAGAAGCCACAGGTATTTAGATTTCAAAATAATATTTTGCCATTAAGTAAATTTTTATTTTAATTACGTTAATTTTAATCAAACTTTTTGTCGTACTTAACTATTTATAGAAATTATTATTATTATTATTATTATTATTATTATTATTATTATTATTATTATTATTTGCATTAAGCAGTATATTTTCAATGACAGCATCGCCACAGGTGGTCCGAGGTCGTTAGAACGCTGACTCGTGAGCGGGAGGTTTGGGGTTCGAATCCCACAAGAACCGTCCTCCCTGATTGAGTTTTTTTCCCAGGTTTTCCTCAGTCCTCATAGGTAAATGGCAAATGCCGGGGAGGTATCCTAAACTTAGGCCTGGAACGATTCCTCCCTTAAAAAATAAATCTTTTACCAATATACATTTCATCTCATGTATCATCCGTGGCCATCGATAGTAGCACCTCTTTAGCAAAAACTGGCATTAAACACTATTCATTTATTCATTCATTCGTTCATTTCAGTGATAGCATATCTTATTTACTCCATTAAATTGCATTCTAATCTAAACCTAAGAGTTTTTTTTAATTACATTTGATATTTTATTTACATTTTTAACATAGAGTTGTGAGTGTCAGAAATGTTAACGTAAATTGATGTAAAACGAACCCTATGGCATATAAAGAAAATTTATTTTTGCTTTGTCCTTGATTTTTAAAGTATATCTCGCATGGGTGTAATGCCAGAGTAACGCTTGCTTCGTGACCTGTAACGATTATGCAATGAAAGATAGCATTCTTCTTGTTCCGTTCTAGCATTAACGCTGGGCTCTTCAAAGTGCACATTATACCAGCTATAGATCTTGATCACATAAAGACTTATTTTTCACAAATGTGCATGGGTCCATGCTGAATATTTAAATATTAATTGCTATAGACCCTTTATTATAAATAGAGCATTAATTATTATAAATAGAACGTTACAGCAAATATAACTTTGTTGGTTTTGTTTTAAATGCTAAAAATGGCAAAAAAACTTCCTAGATCATAGAAGAATATGGTGTTCCTCAGAACAGTTATTTTCTTAAGCTTGTTTTATTATTCTTCCCGAATTTTATAGTTCTTTCTTTATTTCAAAGTTACACTTCTTCTACATGTTGCTTTAAAATTAAATATTAACTTTTTAATCTATTTTCTGCAAATACATCTAAAAAATCTTTATGTTTTTTTCCGTTTTTCTTTTGTTCTAAGTAAAATAAAATAAACTGCAATATTGTTGCAGTTCTTCAAATATAAAAATCATTTGGCCATATATACACGCAACCGCTAATCTCAAATGTATTAGAACACTAAAAGAAAACTTCTGCATCAAAATCTAGCTTTGTGGACATTATTCATTAATTCTGAGATTTTAAAAGTATTACAGGTAGAAAGATATTTTTGTTGTAAATTTTTTCTTACTTACATTATATAGCATAGGTAATGAATAAAATTTCTCCATAACAGCCGTTTCAAAAATAAGTTATTGGTTTCTTTACGGGATACTAGTACTAACAAAATATAAAGGTGGAATAACTATAGTAATTTTATCCATAAACAGACGATATCTGTACTATGACCGTATACAAATTATTCTGTGCTGTATTGTGTTCATTTTTAATATTGTCTCCTATGCAATTGATTTTTAAATACAGGAACATAATTTTTAAATACAGGAGCGCAATATCTGCAATATAATCAATATATTTAAATTATCACCCTAATTTTTACGTAAAATTGGAAAAATCTACACAAAATATATTCCTTTAATTTGAACCAAATGAAATATACAATCGTATTATGATTTTTCTTCCCACGAATAGAATGTTTATTTATTTTAAGTAAATAATTTCACTGTAATTAATAACTGCTAGGTACTAACTAATTACTAGATAAAATAATGTATATGGCGTGAAAAACTAACCAATCAATATTTTATTATTAATTACTTTTCTTTCATTTACTTCGCTAGATTTTACCTATTATTTTACATCAAGTCTTGGGTCAGAAATGCTTTTCCCACAGAAAGTTTATATGGATATAATGAATGAGCTTGTTTCAGAGAATAACACACACACGCACAAACACGCGCTCTCCCTCATTCTATATGATGATAAAAAACTGCTTTACAGAACCGTATAATTATAAATCTAGAGAAAGCCAATATTACTGTCAGCTCAGTGTTATATGAGAAGAAGCTAAATAACACAGAGCGGAGACTTCAACGCTAGTATAAGCTGCCAAGCTTTAATCTAGGAAGTTTTTTTTGCCATTTTTAGCATTTAAAACAAAACCAATTGAGCTAAAGGACTGCACCGTTCTCATTAATGAGCATCCAATTTTCATAAAAAAAAATGTGTTGTCGCTTTCGTTGTTTTATGCCTGTATGTGTGTTATGTATTTTCGTGTGTGAAGAAAGAGAGGGAGAAAGAGAGAGCTCTATTTTTAGAGCCAAAAGCTGGCTTAATGAACATTGCACTCCAGTCTGTCTGTTAAAACTTTTAGTTTAATAAATATCAGATCCAAAATTAAATTGTTCTTATCAAAGTCATCTTTCTGAAATGTTGCTCTTTGATTGAAAATACATTTCTAAGTAAACCTGTGGCTACATCTGAAATATGAGTTCTCTTACCCACTATTTACATCTGATCTTTTATCTTTTAGACTCTTGTAATTTTTTCCCGAACTCGGGAAGAGATTTGTATTAATTTTTTGAAGAAAATCATAGAAGATTATCTGATAGTCTGATTGCCTAAGATGGAGGGAACCGTCTAGTTCACACGCAACTACGCAGATGGCGGTAGGTAACGGTCACCGCAAGAAGAAATGGAACCACAGTACTTCTTTGTGTAGTTCTGGGCGGCAACATCTGCTTGGTTGGCAGGTGGATCTGTGGAGTCCACGCCTCGTAACAGAAACAGTGAAACGTTGTCGTGGTGGAGGGACAAGGACGGAGGTTGTGGGAGTGGGAAATGCAGAAGGATTTGGTAATGGCCAGACAGTGGAGGGGTGAGATTAGTGTTCATGATGGCGCCACGTTACAACAAAAATAAAATAAACTGGACTGTGAAGAAGAGCAATAGGCATATGTAATACCCGCTTAACACAATGCATTCCCTGTTCCCCCTTCTGTTTTTGTCCAACTTTAAAAGTATGTGATAGATTTTTGTGGAAATAATAACATAAAAATATAATAATAATTAGAAGATACTAAATGAGCTGAAAGTCATGAGCTAAATCAAACATATTAAGTTAGTCAAAATAATGAAAATGTAGTTCATTATGTAAAGGTTAACAGACGGCGAAAATTTTCTGATTTTGTTTTTGAAAGTGTTGAAATAATTATATATAATTATTATATTTGTTTAGTAATAAAAGTTAATCTGTAAAAGTATCTTGGTAGAAAAGACACATTGGCAATAAAGTAAACGAACTGTTTAATTTACATAAAAGAAAACCTTTGGCAAAACCGTATACAGAGAAAAAGCTCTCTAATCAGAATTTGCTACATCAATGAGCACATAATAATGCTAAACAAAAAAAGGAATGACTATCTTATATTTGCTTACTAAACATATAAAGGTAACCAGGAAGTGTAAATCTAGCAAATAGTCAGCGGTATGCATTTAGTTCTATATCTCACAAATTTATAAAACTGTCAATATGAAATTTTGTGAGATATTAAGAATAATCGGAAGCTTTCACGGCCGGAGTCAGACTTATAACTAGAAGTTTCTTCCGGACTTAGGAGCCGTGGTCGTGCCAGGACCTTCGCCCAGAAGACTCAGACCGCGCCACTGAAGATGTCCTCCGCAGTTGAGGATGAAACGTTTGGACTCTTTAGCTCCATGAGACCACGGCTCCTAAGCCCGGAAACAACTTTTAGTTATATTAAGAATACTTACTTAAAGGTGCTCTGTAAATTTTATTTCTCTAATGCACATAAAAAGTTTTTTTAAGAAAAAATAAATCTTATTTCCCCATAACTTAAAATGCTGACATAAATATGCATTTTTCTCAGGATTGGCAATACCAATAAGAAGTGTAAAATATTTTTTTTTCTTGTTTCTTTTTCAAAATTTGAAAATTAATTAATTAATTACTTTTCAAGCAACTAGCATATATATATATATGTATATATATATTTATATGTATATATATATTATTATAGTTCCCAGGGTAGCATGTTGACTGCAGTTAAAGTAAGTAAAAAAAAAAATAAAATAAATTGCACCATTAGTTCATAAGAAAAATTCATGAGTGTTTTAAGTTTATATATATATTGATAGCTTTAAAACTTTCTGATATACAATGTAAACTACTGAATTATTTGCTAGAATTACACTTCCTTGTAACCTTACTGGGGGGGATAAAAATAAATTCAGGTTGTTCAGGCAGCAAAGAGCATACAAAACATTTCTGCTGATTAAATGATATATTTTCCATTATTGAATAACAACATTTTGAAAGAAAGTTATATTTTTTGTTTACTTAGTTTCACAAAATTAAATTTATATTAACGTTCTCTTAAACTGATTTAAATTTTATATTATTATTAAAACCGGCATTATTAATGGCTGTGCGTAAGATTAACAAGCACGGACATTAAGAAAGTAAATTGGATGTTGGGCGCTGAGCACCAGCATCCTGGAATAAGAAAAGATCTGAAGTTTCTATAATGCTGCGTAAGTATAACTTATAGAAGATAATTATTAAATTTAGTATTATTGATATTCAGGCAATAATGTAAAAATAAAATAAATGATAAAAAATAGAAACTGTTTACAAAATAAACAATTGAGTACAGCAACACCAGAACTGGCCTTATCTGTGCAGTTGAAGTTCAAATTGGTATCAACGTAAAATTTAAAAACGGTTATGTTGTCTTAAAGATATCTTATTTCAGAAAGGAAGTTCATGAACACAAATAAATTATTTATAACGTAATTTATCAGTTTTTGAACTCAGTCTTATTCTTGGTCGAACTCTCAGTGATCTAAGCGTAAAAAGGTTTCGTTATTGCCATTATCACATACGTCCATCTTAACTCGTAGACTGCCAAAGAACGGGTATAAAGAAAACATGCCCGTCACGCTCTCACCGGAGCCGCCGTGATGAACTTGCTCCTCTGACCGTCTGCCTAATTAGCGGTAGAGTAACCTTGTTCAAACTGCTCATGTAATATCTCAAGGTCGGCAGCTATCTCTCAATTAGTGTTCGTCCTGCAGTTTCTTCCAATTACTTTGCGCAGAGACATGTGACAACATAGCAAGAATGTTCTTACGTCATACGAAATGACGAATTTGTTTATATTCAAACATCGCTTTTACAATCACTTTCTTTAAACTAGTTCTTTGATGATCCAATGTTTTTCCAGTGTGTGGTTCTTTCGTTACCTAGAAATTTAGGTACAAAACTGTTGAAAAAAATAATAAGTAGAGAAGGGTCTTTCAAAAGTCACTTTAAACTTTAAAAGATTATAAATATTGTAATAATTGGATTGTAATTTTAAATCAAAGTGTTAGGCAAAAAAGGTGCTTCTGTTTCCTTGTGAATTAAACAAATGTTATCATTTGTTATTAAAATATCGAGTCTTTTATTAATTTTAAATCAAAAGTCACCGTTCTACACTAAATAATGTTACAAACAAGTATCTAGGATCCTTCAAATGAACAACAGCACAGTTTGGAGAATACTAAGAAAAATCTGACATAATGAGGGCTAGTTATAAAGTCTGAGAATGGCTCTCTCTCATACCAGAGTTGTGGTAAAATAGTTTTTTCATGAGAACAAAACTCACCTGATTGGTGGAAAAAATGAAAGCGGTATGTGCATGCGTCTTATTAAGGAGGCCAGCAAAGAGTGAGTGTTTGCAAGTCGGCTAGGTACTCGTAAAATGGAGTCGCTTCGTAATAAGCTGTTCGCTGATCTGAAATTTTGCATCCTTGTAGAAATTCGGCATGGAAACATGTGCAAGGTCATAGCAAGCATATGGCGATGAAGTTCTGTTATAATCCACCGCACGTATGTGGTGCCTCAGTAGTAAATAAGGGCGTTAAACAATGTTCAAAAATAATAATAAATTAATAATCTACCGCAATTCGGTGGTTCAAAGAGTTTAATGAGGGCGATGTTTCAACAATAAAGCAGGGTGGCCTGGGTGCTCCAACCACTGCAGTGAATGAGATCATAATTAAAACAGTTGCCTCATTGTTCGGGAAGATCAACAAATAACAATGAATGGACTGAACAGAGCGCCCTGTTCGAACACGAAAATGTCCTGAGCTGCATCCATCTGGTTATCGTTGTTGCTCAACTTTTGGGCAAACAAACCGTCGAATGTATGCCCCAACCTCCATACAATCCTCTGTGTGACTTATTTCTATTCCCTCGTCTCAAAACGTTATAGGTTCATTAACGGCTGTCGTTAAGAAGGCAGAGGCGGTTCTGAAGACGATGGCTAAAAGCCTCACCCTGCCAAAGTACTTCGTAGGTAAAAAATAAATTATACTCAATCTTTATTGACTAGCCCTCGTATAAACTAAAACCAATGTATGTATTCAATGAAATAGACAGGTGGGTAAATATCATTTTTTTTTTTTTTTTTTTGTGCTAGCAGAGACTCAATTTAACAATGATTGACTGGACAAATATAGTATTTTTTTAATGGTGGAGTTAACATTCGTAGTTGCAGAGCTTGGATTTTATTTCAACGAGGTATACATTATCTTAAAGAACAGGCTTTCTTGACATATCCAACAACCCAGCGGCTACTGAAAGAAATTTGGAATGTTCCAAGACATTGTCTACAAAATACAGTTCATGAGTAGAAGAAAGGACGTTTCGTATGCTGAACAACAGCTAGGCGGACATCCCAATGTTTTGTAAAAAAGCACACCCTATTGTTTGTCCAATATATTGGTTTTTTCCTATCACAATTATAATTATAATTATATCCATTTAAGTTTTGAAGTTATTTTAAAGAGGTATAATAACTAATACTTATTACGCACTGTTTTTAGAACATGAGATGTTGGTAAAAATTAATTTTCACTACAGCATTAAATTAGAAACGAAGCAATCGGTTCGTTCCTTATTAAATATGTAGCAACAATGAATAATTTTCTTATATAAATTTTATTCAGATAACTTGTTAACTGCATATGTATATGTATAAGCAGCTATGAGAGTGAAGGGGAAATAGAAATGTAATGACCTAGAAAATTCAAATAATAGTAGTGACTTCTGTATTACAATGGAGAACAAATGACAAATCTTAATTAAGCAAGAAAATGAGAATATGAAGAAAAGTAAACTGTTTTATGAAATGTAAAGCAGAATAATAAATTTAACATAAAATGCTTAAAATGCTATTGCTTAAGCAGTTAAGGATATTTTATTAAAGACTACAAATAATTTTACGACAGCTTCCTTGGTCTAGTGGTTAACGTTGCTGACTGCTGGCCAGGAGATTCCTGGTTCGATTCCCGATACCTGCTTAAAATGTTTAAATTAGGAAGGCTTGGAACAGGGTCCACGCAATCTCTGAGGACAAATGGGATGAAATAGCCGCATGATGGCGACAGGTGGATGCAGTGTGCTGATCACATGCCCTCTTGCAACACTGTACTCTATCATTGATGTCGCAAGACGGAAGTGGAGCATGCTGCGCTCGCTGAGGTAAGCCAAACGCCTGTTCTGAGTCAAAAAGACTTTGAGAATTTATTTACTTTTTAATTTAAAATTTCCTATAAGTTACTTGTTATGCTGCAACCCCTTTCAAAACTAGTTAAGTTTGTTAATTTTTTTGTCCAATGTTAGCCCATTGTTCTCATGAATCCCCCCACCCTTAACATGGCGAGCTACCGAGGCCCGGAGGCCCATAGGGCGCCGCTACTTTGTCATAATGAAAATCATGGTGAAGGTGATGTGGTTATGATGCACTAGGGGAATCCTTAAATCTGTAGGTACCTGAGCATAGTCTTTATGAATGAATGAAATAAATTAATGATGATGCAAATGAGCTCGGAGTCCTTGACGCCTTAAAGCTATCTGAATTCATCTTCTCGGGGTAAGAAAAAACTTCAGTAAAACTTTACTCAGACAGCTTGACCTGATCAACTTCTTCAAGCATTTAGCTATCCGCTTAATGCTGGAGAATTGAACGCTGGTGTAAGTCACAATCTTGATTCCTATGATATAATTCTCGTTTTTAATTAAATATTACAAATCAATAATTTTTTTTACTTACCAGAAAATTTACTATTCACAAGTTTTAAAACTGTTAAATACATCGGCTTCTTTTTATTTTCCCGATTCTATAACAGTCGTTATGCTACAGAGAGCAATGAAAATACTTTTCATTTAAAAACATAAACCTAAAACTAAAATGTATTAAATGCCCTATCATTTCCAAATGCTTTAAATAGTAAAACAGGTCTTTCTTATTTCACCTCAACAGATGGAGTAAAAGAACTGATTTCTAAGATGACGGGATTCATCCACTATCCCAGATGATATGACGATGAATCTGTTTGCTACGGAGACACGTGCTAGGTGAGATGGTTGAGGAAGAACACATAGAACTTGTAACATGTGCCGGTATTATAATGCTTATTTCGAAAGGCGTGTACTCTATTAGATTATCTTGTCCAAAGCATATCCTGGAACATTTTATAATACATCGTTTGCGTTGCATTTGCTAAACATGGTTCACTGATTTTCAAAGTACACCTCAATCCTTATAACCTCTGCTAGCTTGAGAGAGATGTAGATCAAATCCTCGAGGGGGAATTATAATAACAGATTCCATTGTGACTTTTAAGAAAATATTAATATTTAAACAGAATTTTCTCTAAATTTATGAATGTAAAAATATATATAAATGTAAACATTGTGTTTTCTTTATTTTAGTTTCCTTAGTAGATAAAAGAATGACAATTTAGTTATATCATTTCAGACATAATCCCACAGTTCCTCGTTTAGTATGCTTATGTTGAGAATCTAAGCTATATTTTCCATTCCCCTGTAAACTACATTTTACTATAAAAGCTCAATGCGAACTTTAATTTATTGCCTACACTAACAAGTGACATGCTCTGCAAAAGTAACGCATAATAATAAATGAGGGCAGTCCCACCTTGAGTCCAGAAGCGTCACTAAACAGTCGCTTGACATCCTCCAGGGTTCAAGAAGAAACTAAAACTGTGATAAAGAAAATGCTTTTAACTAATGAAGTGTTTAAGCTCTCTGAGAAATACAAATATACTTCTGAGAGAATATTAGGATCATTATATACATAATTTATTTTATAATAATCATTATTTATTTTATTTATTTATTTATGTATATAATGTGTATAATGTATATAATGTATGTGTTTATTTTGCTAGATATAGTTGGACATATAATAAATCAGTTGAAGATAAAATAGAACTAATTGCCATATAAATTTACAGATGTGTTTAAATTTTTAAAATTATATGAAGAATTTTTATCGAATAAATAAAATCGCTTTTCGAAACATGAAGAAGGTATATTTTATGCTAATCAGATGCTGAAGATATTCCAATTTTGTAATACAGTAAACTATCATTTATCTATTATCATCTTATTTAATCCATTATATTTAGTTTTACTGTATTGTCACTCTGTGATAATTACACGCGATATTTAAATGTAAGAGCCTAAAAAAGAAATTAAATACCATAAATCGCTTAAACAACTTTATATGTGACTAAATTCAGGCAAATCGGGAAAAAATGGACATGCTTATTTGAAACAAATTGCACTGAGTCCTAAGAAAATGAAAACACTTTATTGTTGTATGGAAAGTGTACTCTCTGGTTTAATAACTCCAATTTTCATGATTTCCTTTCATAAAATAGAAAAGGTTGGTTTACATTCTTGATAAAAAAAGTTTTAAAATTGAACAAACATTGTTTAAGTTGCAAAGACATGGGGCTTTCATTTCAAAACTTTCCAGTTTGATTAACTACCTACTCAACATAAATTTAATTTTAAAAAACAGGTCAATTTAGAAATTGAAGGAGAAGATTAAAAATTCATTACTATGTACCTCCACTTTGAAATTTTAACGACATTGCTACTCTGGTGCTTAAAGTTTCTATCACTGACTGGCAATCTAGACAGTTTTTATTGTAGTTTGAATTTGAACAGATTGATAAAATTAATTATTTATAATTGTTGAAAAAGAAAACTATTTTGAGTACAATTATAATTATTAATTTTAAAGTAATACTGCAGCTTATTTCCGAACCCCTGGCTAATTCGCTTCCATTCTGTTTGTTCATGTAGGGCAACTATACATAATTTTGAAACGATTTATTATCAAAACAATACTATTACATATACGACCAGAAGTTTATATATTGTCGCTCAGTCCAATTCAAACAGTAATAACAGCCCAGGTCTCCAAACAACAAAAAATAACAAACAAACAATGTGATATACGTTAAATATATATTAAATTGCCAAGTTTTGAAAAGAAAGCTCTGTTTATCCTTGAATTTAAACTCTTAAAGCTAGCAAAATAAAAAAGTGAACGATGGCAAAGGTAAACATGAAAGAAGGGGCAACGAAAAATTCAGAAAGGCAAGCTAGCTACCTACCTTCCTGCCTGAGGGAAAATTTCGTCCTGGAGCCTCTTGTGCCTGCAGAGCATTATGATGGGTGCATAAAACAAAAGCCACTGCTCTTCTTCCATTGTTAATTAATACCTATCAGTCTTGACATAAGTCAGCGCGAGAGTTTTTCTCCAAGTATAGGTTAGCCGTTACATTTCTCCCATAAGGGGATAAAATACTGCCCCGATCATGGAACCTTTGTTTATTACCATGCGCTTCTCAACAAAAACTTTTGGACTTTCGTTACTTTTCAGGGGCGGAAAGGGGGAGAACTGACGTATGAAATTTATATGAGAAAGATTATACTAGGTCTTAGAAGAGTGATTTCTATAAGAAGGCAAGTTCCTCCGGCGTCTCAAAAAGAAAAGATAAAGAGTTTTCTAGCAAGCCTTAGATAAAAGTGTACAACGGTAGAACCTCTTCCTCCAGTGTAGAAACATGTCATTTGTTAAATAACTACAAACGTAACAATTTGTGACATTAATGAGCTTCACAGTCTTTTTCTTTTTTAGAATAATTTTATAATTTTACTTTAGTTACTTCCTCTGTTGCTTAAGATAATTATTTAGATAAAGTGAATTTACAACACAGGATTTCAAATTAACAAGTTGTTCATTCTCCTTTTCTTCTGCATTCCATCAATTTTATATTGATCTATACATTTGACATTATGTAAACCCATAGCTTCTATACATAAATGGTATAAGGGATGTTAAAAAACAATATTTTTAATTTCTCAGAGCCCTTAAGATATAAATTTATAAACATTGAGCTAAAAATAATAAATAAATTACGTTCAAAGATGTCTAACCTAAAAAAATAGTGGAATTGATTGGTTCCTTGCAAAGACAAAATTTGGAGAGTGGATCTTCTATAGAACGCAGGACGAGCTTGTGACATTACGTTAAAGTTATCATAACTAAAGTCAGGACTACCATAATCATACATGTTCAATTGAATAGATTTTTGATAAAATAAATTTGGAAATCAGAATTTCTTTGAATTTGAATCAGAATTACTTTGCTTGTACACAAATGTCGCACAATATTAATAATCGATTACCATAAACATTTTCCTCTAATAAATGTATAAATATGCTGAACTTGCACTGTTATGGAACTCGGATTTATGCGATTTTTAATCAATAAGTGTATCAACTTTAACTGTAATTGTTGTTATCATCGTCTGTTCCACTCCTCAGTCACGATTTTTAGGTTGTTGCTGGTAGCTAGGGGAGTGGTGTGAGTTGGTGACAGGAGCTTCGCGTAGACCGCCAACAATTGCTCTGGGACTCCGTCTTGTGGGTCTTTAGCTAATTTTCATTGAGGGGCTCAAATGAGATAAGATGGGAATTAACAGGTGAAATAGAACACTTCACACGACATATGACGGAACTGCGGTTTATTAATTATTGAATCATTTAATGATCGATGGTGAAGCTCGCCGCTTGGGCTGCCAATGCGGATACAACAGTCGCGAGCAACATTTAGAAGCTGAGTAATAAGGCAATACCCAAAACGGGGAGAAGGCTTGTTTATATAGGCAACACCAATCTAGCTATGATGACGCTGCCCATGTCAATTTTTGGCGCCGTTTTCATAAAACTGTTGGCTATTGGATACGTTCCGAAAATTTTCTAACATCTTATTCGCTAGAAACATATATTAAAAATACGAGTCGGGCCATTGGCTTGCCTTCAGAGGTTTAAAGATGTGATTCCCACTTAGGTCGATGTCCTCAGAGGGCTAGCGGTTGAAATCTCGCTAAGATTTGGTTCACACGGCCAGGGAAGGTTCTACCCTTTTAAGAAGCCTTTTGTTCGTGGCTTTGGAAGGCGATCCTTTTTTATATTGTTATGACTTTTATAACTGCGTTTCCGTAGAACGGCTGCCTGAGGATGGTTCACCAGCAGACTTTCCAGTCACAATTTCTGTGATTTCCTTACATAGTAAATGCATTGAGAGAATAATTACACTATGATTATATTGATGGCGTTTGATTAAGCAATTTGATTAGAAATATTACCATTGGAGATACTCATATCATTTATTATATTAATAAAATATTATTTCTCGTCTACAATAAAAATATACATAAGACAACAAATATTATGCATAATAAATATATAAAATTTGGGGTGGCAGTTACAATTTTTGCTGTCAAAGTCACGAGTTTAATATGTTCTCACCTTCCTTTTATCAACCTTCCTTTCATCAACTAGAACACCTGTTGTAAATAACAGCATTAATACGGTGACATCAATGCTATTTTTTTAACATTCAAGGCGTATATATTTAATTTATTTCTTAATTAATAATCTAATCATGCATTATATTTTCTTATTTCTTTACGATTTAGTATCAATGTTCACATCGGTAAATTAGGTAATATAGGTACCATTAAAAAAATAACATTTAAACTTTAATAAATACATATTTGTGACATTTTCTTTAGTTAATATTTGAAATTATAAGACAAGCTCTTTTATAATTCTATCTAGCCATATTATAACTATTTACAATTATTTCGCTTCCAGAAACATTATCTAATCGTTTGAAAATAAAAATATATCAAAATATGCATGTATTTTATTCTGTTTTATTTTAATTTTTACCAGAAAATATAGTAAAATGCAAAATTATTAATACTTAGGGTCTGTGTTAACATTTCAAATTCTCAAATTCTTAATATATATATATATATATATATATATATATATATGTGTGTGTGTGTGTGTGTGTGTGTGTGTGTGTGTGTGTCTTCGTCAATTTTTTTTATATTCTGATTATGTGTTCTTAAATAATTGCAACATATAACATTTTTCTCGCAGTCAGAACAGCAAGAAGAAAGAAGAGCAAGAAACAAAAGAGATGAAATTACATAGATATTATAATAGAAAACAAACAAATAACAGGAAATCATCATCATCAACTGGTCAGAAAAAATAAAATAATAACTATAGTTTATCCAGTGAGTACAAAAATCCATTAGGGATCTCCTCCCTGCCCCTCTCCCCCTTCTCTCTCAAATAAGAAACCGTCTAAAACCAAGTGCATGTTTTAGGTCAAGCATAGCTTTCAAATTTCTTCCAAAAGAATGCTGTAAGCAATGCAGCTTACATACTTAACAGATGTGAAGAAAAGTTATGCAAAGCGAGTTTCGTTTGCTTGCAACTAAATATGGTGAATAGACTCGATTTGTACTCTTCAGGCGAACCAAGTTTTCCCTGACTGCCGTGTTATCATCGCACCCACATAATTTCCCCGGTAGCACCAACCGCCACTCTGTCATGTTCTAGCGGCTAAGTTGATTTATCGTAGCGTCCTCGTATCGCGACGTCTTTGCGTGGTATCAGGTAGCTATAGTGCTCAACAACGTAAGATGACCTGCTATTACCGCGTTTATTTTCATATCCTAACCAATACATAAATTGTATACATCTGCGTTTTTTGCATATTTGAAAGTATATCTTTTTATAATGTTACTATTTGCATCATTTAATGGTCTACTATAGATTCTAGTTCCATTCCCAGAATCCCTGAGCAATTTTTCCGAAAGGAATGGAGTCCATTTAACTTGCGAGGATCATTGGGAAATTATTTACCCATAAAGTAGCGAATTTGGCCTAGAAAATCGAGATTGAGGTTATCCGAGATGTCATTGTTCAAATTACCTCACCACTCGGTGCTCTTTGTGTGGTGGTAATAGCGTCGACATGATCAGTTTTTTGGTGCTATTGTGTTCTGGGTATTTTTTTCAAGTGTGCATCTTCAATAAAAGAATTTAGAACAACGTCAATTTGAGTACACCGTAAGACAAAAATGGGGGGGGAGGACACTCAGTAAAACTGAAAAACTGAATTCAAAGTAAGGCAAATTTGTTTTCCTTTTAACGTTTCCATGTCATACATATACTAGCACCCAACAAAGTCTATCTCTCATACTACAGACGATTAGCCGAGTGGTTAACGAGGGATTTATTAGATAAAAATAAAACTAGCACTTATATGTGCCGACCACATTTTCCTTCCGTTAGTAATTATTCCTCTAAATCACATGCTTTACAACGTCGTAGAACTCTGTTGTAAACTTACTCTAGAATAAAGAAATGTCCTTTATTTACTTATTTTATATTATTCGCTTGTTTTGTTTATTTTTTACTTGGTGAATACGCTTACAAGTCAATTATTACAGGCTCACGAACCATGCCATTATCTGCACATTAGTTATTTCTCCTGATTAATGGTTTTGGCTCTTTTGAAGTTTTCACATATACTATAGTACTTTATTCAAACACTGGTAGCTTCTTTTACGAAGCTAGGAACTGTTCAAATGGATGGATGGATGGATGGATGGATGGATGGATGGATGGATGGATGGATGGATGGATGGATGGATGGATGAACGCATGGAATTACAAATGATTACTTGGAAAGATAAATGAAATGCGTTTAATAAAAGCGCACATGTCTATTTAATGGTCTGCTGTGAAGTTCACATGATACCAAAAAGAGAGTACCTACAACCAAAAAATATTTTAAACATTTATTTATTAGTCTTTCAACAAAAATATACCTGCTCAAATTGAATCGGCAAAAATTGGTATATAGTCATGATGGCACTTTAAACTAGCCAATGCCAACAAAATGTTTTAAATTTTCAAAAATAGCGAATGGCAAGTAAGGCAGCCCATGGAAAATGTATGTTTGAACTTTTAAAGATAGGCACGAAACTTGTACATGTCTTTGTGACTCCTTAAGGCGTCGTTAAACCAACGATTACTTTTTGAATTTAATATATAAGGAAGTGTTTGCTTCGTTGGGACGCTCAGTTCCCAGTTCTCAGACACAGTTATAAGATCTACACGCTGCTAGATATAAGCAATACCTATTACAAGGTCGACATTGCTGAGACACGCAGTTCACAGATTGAGCTCAGACGCAATTCTACCTAGGACGTGGGCACACAGTTGTGTTACATTAGTTGGACATTTTCTAAGTTGATACTGAGCTGAGAAGTAGTTATGCATTATGCATTTCCGATACATCAGTTGAACAGGATTCAGTTTCACGCGCCGCAGTACTCATCTGTAAGTTTCACACCCGGCGAGAGGCACTTGTTATTTTGATTCCAAAGTAGGCAGTCAGTTGTAAGGTATACACCGCTACATACGCGTTACGTAGTTTAACTTTTAAGTTCCACTCGCGGCAGCTAAGTTTGTTTTTGACGTAGCTAAGCTAATCGTACGGAAAACACCAGAGGACGTGAAAGATTTCGTACATGATAAAGTTCCAATATATATGATTTCGCATGCGTGCTTATTTATATTATTGAACATCTTTCTCATTCCTTTTGAGCATTAATCAACAAAATAGAAGATTTAACCCCGAGAAAGTGTTGTTATTGAAGTGTGGGTAACAACGTCGAAGAGCCCAGTACTCATTCTGGCAAACTATATCAAAAATTGGCATCACAACATGAGGCCATTCGACTCAAGCAAATCGCTTCAAAATTGATTTCCAGCTTCCAGCCTGGGGCACTCAACCGGAGTCTACTAAACCGCTTCAATGCTAAAGGTTTGCATAGTGATTAGTTCGCACAAGTGTAAATAAAACTATCCATGAGAGAAGAAAATATTAATACCACATACAAAGAATTACATAGCTCTATTCTCACAACACTTTCGACTCTGTAACAGAACCAACGAAATGAAATATGAAATGGGGACACGGAAAATTCGTGGAAAGTAAAGATTCACCCCAACAAAAGCCTAAGGTTAAAAAAAAGTTCAGGAATGTCGGTCACAAGTAGGCCAACTAGAGAGGCTTTATTGTACAATAACATTATGCTTAGAACTCTTGTTTCACTAATTAAGATAATATTGATTCATTATTATTATTATTATTATTATTATTATTATTATTATTATTATTATTATTGTTGTTGTTGTTACTATCCCTTTTGTTTCGTTTTCTTTTTTGTCTAATATTTTAACATTGTTCCAATGATTAATTGTATTGTCTCCAAAAGTTACAACTCATTTGATATTCTTGATTTTATATCATCTTGTATGTTACGTTTCACAAAAGATATATTTTACTAATAAAACTAAGCATCAACTTTCTTTGGATGTTCCAGAAGTGATCTTTTAAATATTAGGTACAAGCACATTTCTTCTGTCATATATCTGCAGTGACTATGCATTTTAGAATGCTGTACAAGCTTTCAAAAGAATTTGAATATTAAATATGCTTAAAATAATGTTGTTTATAAATGCATCTATGTTTCTTGTGCACTAAATTTGAAGCATTAGATAATGCAGAAAAGTGGGGGCATATCACCAGTCTTGTTAATTTGATTTATTTATGGACGCTCTATAACAGCTCAGGTCATCAGCGTCCCATTCAATTCAGAGCGTGAAACGGCCTACAAATTTTGCTCAGAGGCCTCTTCTTTCAGGCTTGAGGTTCCTTTTCGTGCCGTAAATGTACGACACGGACCCACGACTTTACTTTCCTTCCGAAGGAAGCCATACTTCGATCATTGGTCCAATCTTTACTAGCGTCGATACCGCCATGGGTGGCAGATATCGTTAAGGCGAAACTCGTGAGCGGGAGTTCTGGGGTTCGAATCCCACTAGAATCCCTAACAGGTTTTTTCCAGGTTTTTTCAGTCCTCATAAATTGCAAATGCCAGGGAGGTACCTTAAACTTAGGCCAGGAACGTTTCTTTCCTCAAAAATCCTTTCCCAATATATCATTTCACCTCATATATCATCGTGTCTACTGCCTGTGGTACTTCAAAAAACGGGCGTTAAAAAACGAGTGTCGATTGCAAGGGATGTACCCATATTTCGATAGTTACTTCCTGTACTTCCGCTCCTATTCCAATATGTTTACGCACCCCTCCTTACAAACTTATTGAGACCGTATTATGTTTCAAAACATCATGCATCTTTTGTATGCTGAATGAGTGAGTGCGCAGTGATGTCCAGGAAACCATGCATCTCTCTTTAGTTCCCTTTCCTGCCGCAACGCAGCGCCGTAATCTCTCCGTGCGAGAGCAGGAACAGGTCCGAGCACACTGCATGCATACATACATATAATAGGGCGGAGAGACGGTCTGGCATGGAATAAACCTAAAGGCGGCTGTTGCGGCCATGCCCCTTTGTGTTCAATAAATCTTTCCGGTAAAACATATGACAGTCGTTCGCTCATGTAGCCTAAGCCGCGGTGGCAGAGGCACGCCATGATTTGCAACTAGTTTCGCTCGTGTGATACCCGCAATATTAACAAAGTGCTGCCCAAGAAAATTACACAAGAACACAGCAAAACTGTGATAAAGCTGGCCGTTAAAGTAATATCTTTTTGTTTACAGCTAGTGCGGGACATTATAACTAGATAAGAGGCACAGTTTATACAGAGGTGTGCTACCTATAAAATGTAACAAATAGATAGATATTTTACCTATATTATGTGGGCTAAAACTACAATAAAGTAACTATTTATCAAGTAGTAATATTTACATCTATATTAATTTTATAGCAACAGTAAATGTTATTAAGATTATTTTGATTTAAATAACCCAATAAAGCTCTAAAGAATAAATTAGTAAGTACAAATATTTCCGAAATAAGTGTTGAAGCGGTTTGGTATGGGCGTTCGTTTGTTATGTCAGTTTTGGAGCGGTATATAGTTGATTAATTAATGATCGCTTCGGCGTTGTTGTCCACGCTTCATGACAATATTTCAGGTTAATATTCTGCTATTTTGTTTATTTGTACTCAAAAGGACTGCGTAAATAATCACGCGATGAGTAGGTCTGAATGTGTATGGTAATTTATTACTTACCAGATATTTAGAGCCCTCTTGTGTTCTGCGGATGACAGAATGTAGAGCTTCAAGTGCTGCCTCGACTGAATGTGAAACTTAAAACTGAGTGCTCCAGCCGAACAAATACCTCCATATATACTTGATTCAAATTAACGAAACGCTAGCTTGACGAAGCCAGAGAAATTCACACAAACACGCGCAAGTCGTGCCTTGCTTTAAAAGTTCAAAATATACATTCATCATTGGTTGGTTTAAGTTTAACTGCCACAGTGTCATTTGCTATTATTTGAAAGTTTGAAACATTTATTGACATTGGTTAATTTAAAGCTAAGTGTGTAACCCCCTGTCGAGTTCAAAGCCCTAACGAATTTAAAATACCCTTGGGTTTATTAACCCTCCAACGGTAGTCCTTTTAAAAGTGGCATTACACTCCACCCTCTGGTTTATTCTTCCTATTGTATAGAGTTTTATGACTTTCTTGGCTTCCGAGAAATCATAAACAGAAAACGTCGGAAAACCTTAACTTTAATCGACATACAATTCACATATTAAAGGTATTATACGCATATATACATACATATATTTATATTAATAATTACAATATATAAAATACTACGATCAGGATTGCAACATACATATTATATTATATTTATATTCCAGTGGGGGTAAACCGTAAGGACTGTTCAAGTATGCAAGATGCTTCACATAAAGCGTTTTACAAGCTAACCTTTTAAACTGCATCGTGTTTCAAGTGAATGATTTAACTTATTTGAGTTAGACACCCTACCATTAATGCCATGCAAGTTCATTTTAGGAATGTTCTGAAGGAAATCACCCAGGATATAAGCATGAAAAGATAACTCAGCAAAACCGAAGAAGAATTTTACGGAATCTAACAATAAATATTTCAATATAAGTTATTGAACTATAAAATTATATGTACATAACATATGTAAAATAAAATTGAATTTAGTATCATGAGAATATTATGAAAAACTGCAAATAGCTGTAACATACAATTAATGTAAATGTACAGCAACAGTAAATGCTTCATTGAGATCTTTGTAACATGATTAAAGCATGCACATGCAAACTTTGAGTATTTCAATTTTAACCCATAGCTTTTGCAACATTTGTCAATTACAGTAGGTACATAATAATATAATAATAATAATAATAATAATAATAATAATAATAATAATAATAATAATAAATTATTCTAAAACAAATTACAGACACAAGAACTTAATAAAATCTTTGGATTTAAAATAGATAAGACTTTAATACTGTGCTGAAATTATCATGACTCATTAATATATGTTCCGTAACTAGGAAAATTACAAAAATATACCTTCATCCAAACTAATAATACACTAAAACCATTTAAAATTAAAATACTTCACAAAATATACCTTCTATTTGGTTCAAAAAGTGTGCACAGTGAAGAAGGCCCCAGACCTAACAACTTTGTTTTAAAAACGGAAAAATTTACATCCAACTTCTAACTTGGGGTCTCCTTGATGTGTCTTGGGCAATAATTCCTAATTTCGTTAACATATCTACGATTTTTTCAGCCAAGACCAACAGTCCTGCGTCGATCACAATATGCATACGTAGCGACATAAGGAAAAGGAAGAAGGGCATTAGGAAAAAGAAGAAGGAAGTCTCATATACCGATTGGGAAGAAAGAAATGCAAGCAAAAACGGTAAAAAAAATTGGACTAATTAACTAAATGCTGGCTTTTCTAAATTTTTCAGAAGCAGGGGGCTTCTTGACAGTTTTATCGACAACAATTTAGCGGCCACCCTCATAGGGTTCCGTAAAGGGTACCCTCTAAATGTTGAAATGAACTATTCTGATTGTCCTCAGCAATTGTTTAAAACATTTTTTTAAAAAGAAAATATGAGAAGTATCAAATAGCATTCTGGAGCTTAATTACACTTTATGAGTGAGAAAAAGAAATATTTCTAAGGAAAGACAAAATAACACCTGATACTGCCAGTTACAAAAGCATATAATATCTTAAAAACAGTTTACCGATTTTGACTGTCTTTGAAGTAGCGATTGCGAAGAAATTATATTATCATTTTGTGAACTGTCAATTTCCTGCACTATTGGAAAATGACTCTCTCAATGTGCGATTAGAAATTTGGTACCAGTAAGACGGTACATCGCCATACTTTGCAAGATGCACTTAAGTTACTGAATAATAAGCTCCAAAATAGATGAATTAAGCTTCTGGGCCTTTTGCATGGCCATTCCACTCATTTGCAAAAAGTCATGTCTATGGCAGCTACAACTAGTAGCAATACTTCTTTGTTTCAGTGGAACCATTACAAAAAAAGAAATCTACAGGCGCCCAAGCCCAACGTGCTTTTATAATACAATAGATTTGTTTTATTTAATACAAAATGTTTGATTACATATTCCACAATAGAATATAAAATAAACCTATATATCTTAAAAATAAAAATAAAAAATAAATAACAGAAATGTCATTCACACAGCTGTATTTACTCAATTTGTTTTTCCCCCACTACCTCCCCTCTTAACATCCTCTTCAAATTCAAGCCGTCTCACTTTCATCAGAAATTTACCTGATCTCTCCGCTACCAGCACAGCCCAGCATCGCTCTGTTCGATTCGCAGCAAAGAGTCATAGAGGAAACGTTTTCCTCCATTTTCCCATCCCTAAAACTAAAAAGAAATGAAGGGAAGAATATGTGATATTTATGGTCACAAATGTTAGAGAAATGAATAAGAATTGCTGATAGAGTTATTGGGGGTTATTTTGAGCACTTAATAAAATGAAAAAAATTAACAGTTTGAGTTATTGTCATTTATATCCATTTATCCAGTATGTCTCCATACAAATACTATATAACTTCTTAATATTTTGTTTTAGCAAAAAATGTTCAAAACAAAAGTGATTTCGTTTACTGAGAATAATTAGAATAAACTGAAAATAATATCATCTGACAAATGTTAACAACCTTGAGTCCCCCTCCCCCGGAACTCCATGATGAAACTCGCTGAAGCGTTGCCTTTGAAGTTAAAAAATATTTCAAATAAATATTAAATGAAAATGAAAAGTCAGCATTTAGTTTTATTAGAGACACAATATTAACTCTTTCACACATTATGTGAACCAATCTGCATATATACACATAGGACGTATATATCTATACTTATACGTAAAACACAATGAACAGGCTGTTTAGGACTTTTAAAAATGAAACACAAACAAATAAAACATGCAATATTTCAAGCCGAAGTCTACTATATATAGAATTTTGAAAAATGAATTCGGCTGGTAAGGTTTAATGTGTTTTATTAGCTTGTGTTTCTTTTTTAAAAGTCCTGAACGACTGTTAATTGTATTTTAACATTGACCTTGAAGGTAACTTTTTTTCTCAGCTTTATATATATACACTAAAGGCTAAATTATTGCACTCTGTTATCTGCCTTAGTCGTACAATGTTTCATGATTTTCTTGGGACAAGGTACTTGCACCTATGTGCAGATTTATTTACAAAAAAAATCGCTGTGTCATTTTTATTTTCATTTTCAAATATTAATATCAGTACAGAAATAGAAAGCTTTTAGTTTTTGAAGTAGGGAATGAAAAATAATGGAGCCCATAATGGTCAAACAAAATGAAATTATTGATAATTGATAATGAAGTTAATTTAGAATGATTACTTAGAAATAATAACGATGATGATATTCCCAATATTCAAATTACGCACCATAGCAACCCAGTTTTGAGTTTGCACTGACATTCGGGGGAGCACGACGAAGATGATTTTGAGATGAGGGTGAGATTGGAGCAATTGGCGAAATGAACAGCAAATGAACAGAAATATGTGTAAATAAATGACTCCATCAAGAAAGCATGGGAACTAGAGTTAATTTAATAGCATTGTTAAATTAACTCTAATTAAATTTCGCTTGCTTTCTCGCTTCTGTGCTTTCAATTTCAATAAAAATTAAAGGAACTGAACGAAAAATAAAGTTTTATAAAAAGTATTCAAACTGATATGCAATATAGTACGTTTAGGGATCAAATTTAAAAACACTAGTATTAAATAGCATTTTGAAATTAATATTCAAATATAATGTGAATGCTACGCTGTCTGTTAATAACTTAAAACTATTTAAGTCGTTATGACAATTTAACACAAATCGCAATTGAGTGGAAATCGACTTGAAGTTTCGTTTTTTTTTTCTTCTTTTTTTTTTATGGTATTACTATTTTTATTGAAAGTCATGTTCATGGTACTTGATCTCTTTGTTCATTCAAATTGCGAGCAACTCCAGAAGTATAGACACGTTTTAACATTTACATATTCTTCTGGATAATTTATGTTCGCTACCTAGTGACGGAGCGGTGCTACCAACACAACGCAGGTTGCTGCATGAGCAAAACAATTTTCTAAAAAAGAAACACCATGAAAGGCGTAATGCAGTAAATAAGCCTAGGGTAGCATAGAAGCAAAAGAACTGCCTTCTACTCGTGACGAGTATAAACACCGAAAAACCTGCCTCTATAGGTATTCCCATTTGGACTAAAATTGTTAAGCGAGTAATAAAAGCATTCGCGTAGCCAAGTAGCTCTTATAACAAACGGCCCTTTGTTCGCCTTTTTTTTTGTTTTTTTGTTTTTGGGCTTGCTCGGTATACAAAACACAATTATTCAAATCCGATATAATAGTGAATTCCTCCTGTGTTCAGCCATGCAGAGAACGGTCCTAAATCACGCCACTGATGGTAAACATCAAATTAAAGCAACTCCCGTTCCAATACACAGATGACCATCAAAAATGAAGTTTACATCGTAACATAAATCGTAGGGGAATATATTTTGTAAAAGTCGTTTCTCTCGGGTAATCCTGTGACGCACCTTATTTGGGATCTTCCTAGATCAAAACTTAATTAAGTTTTTCCTCTTTCCTTCTCGCACAACGTCATAAATTCAACTATATTCCCCAGACCGTCTAGCAAATGATAATGGTGCCAAGCTCTTATTTTCATTCTAAAAGAAATACGCTTATCCTAGCTCTCTGTTTTTGACGAAGCTTGATAGAGCAAGAAATGATACGAAATATAATTTGAAGAACAAAAAGACGTTACCAAAAATTACAAATGAGGAATACACTTCTTGAAAAATCATAAGAGAATATGATATGATATACATTATACAGCGCATATATAAAGCTTCGTTGCATTTTGGTGAAATCATAAATTGTTCATCTCTTTGTTACAAGAGAACAGAATCTTTTGACAAAATTAGAACTGTTTTTGTGCGTAGATATAGGAAACCTGCTTCAACATATTGCGGACAAATTTAACAAGATGGAAGCATAGCATACGAACATTCAGGCAGGCAGCCAACATCTATAGACACCATGCGGTCTGTTTAGCAAGCTACTGACCGGAGCCAGATTGCATCTATCCACTGTGTTAATAGGAAACTGGATATACTTTCTTTGTAGAACAAACGATTCCTGGCAATATTTATGTCGATATGTTGTAACTGATTTTGGAGCCGCAATTATATGCCGATGGAATACTTCATACCGCCATGTTTCAGCAGGATGGGGCACCCCCTCCTTATCTGTCTTTCCTGACAGATGAAAAGTAAAGTTAGAGGCTAACAAAAACTATAATCAGCGTGCTCACCCGGTTTGGCCCTTCTGGGTTTATCAAATTGCAAGTTTATGGAATAAAATTGAATAACTTCCAGCAACTGAGAAATAGAATTCGGACAACTGTCGACATTACTTACAGGTGTTACAAGCATATTTTGGGCAAACATAAAAAAACGCTGGGGGGTGTGTGCTGACATGCTGAGTGAACACGCCCCGGTTGCTAATAAAATATAAATAGTACAAACTCTTCTAAGATCACCAAAATACATAAAAACTTTTATAAATAGAGACTTTGTGTTTCTTCTTAAATATACATAGAGCAAGTCGTGAAATAAGAAATATTCTTAAAGGTCAACCATTCTGGTGATTCAGAAAGAATTATATTACAGAAAAAATAAGTTTAGAAACTTCTACCAAAAGTAGCTCTTTTAACACAAGACAAGTAGCAACATTTATAACACTCAGTGATATAAATGCTCACAACACTGCAGCGTTAACATTCTTGTCTAATGGTGGAAAGAAAACTTTCCCATAATCCATTCAGGATTTTCCTAAAAATCAAGGTTTCTTGATAAATCTCCAGCTATGTTTTCAAAAATTAAACATAATTTCAAATGCTAATATATATTTTAAAAACTAAAATATTCAGTATATTTTATTATTCACTTACATAAGCTATATTTTAAGTTCTTATTTACGAAATCGAAAGAACAATTCCATATATTATTTTCGCTGCATATTGCCACCGTTAAATTTATATTTCGTTTTGGAAAGCTAGAGGTAGCTTCAACAGACTGCAGACTCCTATTATCTAAAGCGCGATAGTATACTTAACCTGAAGTTACTAGTTAACTATTCAAGTTGTGTTGTTTTTATTGTGTTCAACACACAAATGTGAATTTGAATTATCTTACATTTCGAAGGCGAAGTGTGTTGAAGAATTTTATAATTAAGATAACAGAAATAAGGAGACATTAATAAAAAAGATATTTTAAGCACTTTTTACACAGATATTAAATGTATAGACTCTTCAAACTTTACGCCAAAAACCCCGATCTGGAATCACGAATGTTACCAATCTTAGTTGAATACGGAATGTGATGATTAAAAAGATATTTAAAAGGGTACAAATTATATATGAAGGGTACAGGAGAAAAGCAATCACAGTCCTCTTTTAGTGATATTTGAGATTTTGGTACCAGTGAGTTCTAAGTGCGTAATAATATATTCCAACACATCCATACAGAAAGAAACACATGTAGCCCATAAAACTCAGCATAGAAATAGTGTCCAGGGCAAAAACAATCAGAGTCCTCAAAAAACATCAGAGTGTACATATGTTAAATGGTTGCAATTTTGTATTACTTCAGAAGATTCTAATTTAATGTTGGTCAACTTTTTTTGTTTTCTTTATGAACCTCCCTAATCATTATTGTGGTTTATATTTTACAGCTGCTATTTGACTGCATTGTTGTTCAGGCAAGGCCATGTTACGGTTGTGTACAGTATTTCGACATGGAATCAAGTGATGAAAATATCTCATTCATCAGATTAGACCAAAGAAAAGACCTAAACATTATAGACTTAGTGTTGCTAGCAAACGAATTAAATCAATGAATCATATTCCACGTGAAGATTTCAAATATAGAAAACAGTGTTTGCTGAAAGTTGCAAAAGAGGAACGGATTTATTAATCCGTGAAATCAATTCAATTGGTGTTAAAGGCACAACAGAGTGCACACTTGTGATTCTAAATATCAGTTTTACAGTGAAACGAAGAAGACAGCAACCCCAGAGACCACTCTTACTCCTACAGGTTATGTATATAGAGAAAAGAAAAAACTATTGAAATTCCAGTTTGTTACAAATCGTTTGGGTCTTCATAATTGGAATCAGCATATCACGAGATGCCACGTGAAAACATCTCCCTTTAATATTATTAAGTATTCTCAAGATATTTTATAAATTTTGATCTTTATTTCTTAATAAAAATACAGACAAGAGAAATACGAGAAATTGTAGCTGACAAAACCTCTTCTAGAGCTACAACCAGTCGAACAACCTGCAATGTCTCCTGAGAGTCCCATGTTATTGTAGACAAAATGTGCAGTACCCAGACTGATGAGCGGCCTACCCCTTCCTATTTCACTTTTCAAGGTAAAATATGATAACCTACAATGTCTGAAGAAATCCTGTTCCGAAAATGCTTACCTTTATTTTTCAGGATTACCTGCAATAGACAGCGAATAATTTTGATTGAATAATTATTTTCAACAGTGTGTTTCCTCAGCAAATTTCAGCTATGTATAATTTGGTACATTCCATAATACAGTTAGTGAATTTAGATTGTTTTTATGTACATATATGTGGACTTTGACACTTTTTTGTTAATTAACATCACCAAATAACACAACACTAATTTCAAAAGAAGAGTCTGTAAGAAAA